>OZ038486.1:55545050-55590050 GCA_964036315.1 Acanthosepion esculentum | reverse complement strand
GATTCGTGGGGAAGAATCTGTCAGAGTGAAACTTATATCTCACCAGTAGTATGTGAAGGGAATGATGTTGGTTCGCTAAAAAGTTCTTGGCACGGCCTGTATTGGTGGTGACCGTTAGGAATGATGAAACCAAGGACTGTAGTTCGTCTGCACACTTTCCATGGAAACAGCGATATATAAATTATTATAAGTTATGTTACGTCTGTGGGAAAGTTCTTATCTTTGTTGTTGTTAACGTAACGTTTCGCTCGTTGTACGGAATAGCCTTCATCAGGCGTATGTCTATCCGAGTAATCAACAGAAATAATAGCCTACTGTATTAAAATATTTGTTTGTGAATATGGTGACATACTAATTGTGGGTTCAATCCCTAGAATTGGGGAACGTGTACTTGAAATCAATTGAAACCGGATGCGCACCCCATTCTATTTTGCATAAGTAATAAATTCACTTTCTCTCTTTATGTAATATATCAATATAGTTTCTGGATTATTTTAATATGCTTCCCAAATATGTCAACGTTTCCTGGCAGTAACGACAGATTTTTTTGTAACGTAGTTTATCAAATGCTTTTGTACAATCTATAAAAGTTAAGTATACATTCTTTTTCGTGTTTCTTTCGCGCTCGTCCTACGAATCTAGAGATCTATTTTAATTTGGCATTTTACCCACACGGAGGAAGACATATTTTTATACCTTTGACCAGGGCATAAATATTATATAAACGTTGTATTTTCCCAACCGACAGCCATCTTTAACCAGCACAGAGGCACAGATACCCACGCCCCCACACACAAACACACACCACATATGATAATACACATTATTATATAAGACTTTATTTTACATTTGTGTACGGGATGATTAAATACCACATTCCAAGAGACATCGCGACGGAAATCAGGTAACGAGTCCTCGTTTCCGCGTTGATAACAAAAAGATATTCTGTTAGTAGGAGGTTCATGGCTAGAGGGTGAGCGGAAGGAGATGTTAACAGACACCACCGCGTGAGCAGAGTTACAAGAGGACAAAGCTGAGTAGTGCGCTAAGATTAAGGGATGGAAGTAAACAGAGATCGCCGATGAAAGCGTTACCATCCGGGTTACTAGGGGAAACGCGTAGGAAAGTCAACCGCTTGCGTGAGGGATTGGATAATTGAAAAGCTAGGTATGCCAGCAAGATAAGTTATAGAGTGTTTAAGCCACATGCTATGATGGGCGTTAAATTCACCAAACAGAAATGTGTTTGCAAGCGGATGTAGAGAGAAAATGCCAGAGAAAAGGAAAGGATCCGAGAACCCCTTACTAAACACGAAACAGTGGATGAACGTCTACTCCTGTTCAAACGAAGGGATATGGGTATTAACTGGGCGATAGGAAAGCCTTTCTATGAAAATCAAAACACACAAGAAAACTACACGAAACAGGCGAAAACATAAATAATGGCTACTACCTGAGCAAGCTTAGAAACACAACTGGCATACACACACACACACACCCACAAACATTATATATATATATATATATATGCAGAAATATAGTCTTAAAGTGTGCTATATTTATGGGGTAAAGTGCTCAATATCAGAGATAGAGCGTGTGTAAATATAAAAGTGGACATGGAAGTCAGCACTTAGAGGCGACAGTCTGTTTCATGCTAGTGCAATCGTCAGGCGACTAGTGCTGTTATTTAACAGCACTAGTCGCCTGACGATTGCACTAGCATGAAACAGACTGTCGCCTCTAAGTGCTGACTTCCATGTCCACTTTTATATATATATATATATATATATATATATATATATATATATATATATATATATTGTCATCCACAGACAGACTGTTTAGCTGTTTCACAGCTCATCAGTGTGACTAGACGTCCGGTTGCCGCTAGCTAGGATCGAAACCGGACTGAATTTGCGTCAGTCCGAACTTCTCCCACTAAGCCATCAGCTTACGGGATGGAGGTGGATTTTAGCGTGTTTATTCTTAGATTCGGATAAACACACAGTGACTGAGAGTAACTCAATTCTGTCGAAGAGTCGTGCATATATATATATATATATATATATATATATATATATATATATATATATATATATATATATATATATATATATATATATATATATATATCTTAACATATATTATACACGTTATATTTAACAGCCATACGTCTTTGAGTTATATATGTATCTATTACTTCATTTCATTTGATTATCATTTCATTTGATTTTTGAGGGAAAAATTTGTATCTACCCATCTCGAGCATCGAGAGGCTTATGCGACTTCCAGCAGAAATCTAATCTCCTATAATTATAATTTCATTTCACTGTTTAATTAAGTAATAATATCTAATTGCAAATGTAAGTAATAATATCTAATTAAAAAATAAGTAATAATATCTAATGAAAAAATATTCATGATATGCTTACACTCATACATATTTGTATACGTAAAAGTATTTACCAGGCCCACGAGGATTACCATATTAGTGAAATAAAATTATCTGTTAGCAATTCTCGTGGCTATATTGCTAATAAATAAGTTAGAAATTTCAAATATATTTTTGTTTATATCAAGTTGTCAAGTAAGATATTCACTTGCGTATCCAGATATTCACTTGCGTATCCAAAAATATATATCAATTTTGAAAGGGATATTTTAGGTTTTATTCCGAAACTAATGAAAGATATTCGTATACCATATGGAATAATAAAAGCTACTTCAGCCAGGTGTTTTGCTTTAAGAACCACTTTGCTATATGCGTATTATATTCCTTTATTTTCATATCCTAAAATGGTTTTAGAGAAGCTCATGATTTACGTGCTATAAATATTTAAATAATAAATACGTTTTCTATAATTCACCCCTTAAGGTACTGATCTTTAAAAAAAATCAAAAACTTCAACGGAATTACGAAGTTTTCATAACACTGTTATATAGCTCAAATCTCCAGCTGCAAAACAGTAGCCCGTGTTATATAAAGCATACATCCTGATATAGCCATTCTTATGTTTTTGAGGCTTGTCAGTTATGCCTCTGATAACATACGTTCTCCTTGAATTTTATTATGATAATTCCGTTTGAAAAGATTTCATGACAAACCTCATATTCGTAACTATTTTCATATCAGACGATATTTTATTAATTATTCCCTGTAAAAAAGAGCAAAGCATTTATATTACTATTACCTCAAACACTGATCCAATTGCACTATAAGGAAAACTCGGAGTCTATTTCGGATTAATGTGCCTTTAATGAACATAACCGAAGTGCCTTGACGTTTTGGCTAAGACGGCATGATTTATTTAAACAAATCATAAGATAGGAGATGTAATCGGTTTGTCACACACCATTATTCCCGGCTTTGTCTCCATCTAGTCCGACACAAAATCATACCGGTGACTGGGTCTCTCGATCGGGATCAGCTTGATCGGATCTGGGCTTTCTGGTGTTACGGGAGCAGTCGGCCAGAAGTATTTCTTGAAGTGGGACGATCTGATTCTGAAAGCTGATTATCAGAGTCTGTTGTATTATGCTCTCATTTTGAGGGAGCTATTCTGGGGTCGATCTCTGAATCATCATTATCAAATCCTTTTTTCCAAGGAGAATGTAATGGCATTGTGTCATCGTTACTATCAAGAAGTAGAGGTATTGCTACAGGGAACATCTGATAATTTCTATGGGTTGATCTATGAGGAAACGTTCGATTGTCTCCGGTCGCGGTGTAAGATGCGTGCATATAGTGGTTAGAGTCAAGAAGTTCCAACTTACTCACTAGAGAATAATACTTGCTTTGTTGAACATGATTTCTAAGTAAAATAGTACCTGGCTGTAAGAGCCACGAAGTGGGAGAGATCCCGGTCAAACATCGCCTTGGAAATTAAAATTAAAATTTTTCGTTAGTCCATGCATTAGTTCCTGTACACAATTCTGTTCTTATAGCGTGCAGAGCCTCTTTTATTACGTCGTCTCAATTTCAAATTGTAAGGTTTTGGTTTCCAAGTGCTAACTGTACAGTCTTCCATATTAGGCCATTATATCTCTCTCACTGTCCATTTCAGTGAGGGTTGTATGGGGTAGTCCGGATTAAGGCCACTCCCTGTACCAATATGAATCTTCTTAGTTAGTCAGAGGTAAAAGAGCTCCCGCAATCTGTAGAAATATAAGCTGGCGCTCCGAATTTTGAGTACAGTAAACAAAGGCAGCGTATGCTCGTTGTTGCAATTACATCTGGACAGGGGAAGTCAAAATGGAATCGCGAGTACTCGTCAATGACTGTTAGTAGATATTGTTTTTATTAGATTGAACAGGGCCCTTAAAGTTCACGCACAGGTTGTCAGATGGCTGTGTAGCTTTTACTGGTGTTCCCTTTCATTCGAGCGCAAATGTTTTAACCGTTTGTTATTTCGTGTCCTCAACTGAAAAAGTCAAATTCTGGCTTCGAACGGCATGTATCATCCTCATGATGCCTGGATGACAGAGATGAACCTTTTGTAGATCTTTGGTGCTTTTTATTGATCCACATACATTTTACAGTGCGTCGGACGTCGCATTTTCCTTTCCTGATGGATAGAAAACTTAAACGAAAAACAAGACATTTTTACTCTCCATTTCGCTATCTTTTCATATTTTTATTTTGCTTGACGTCTGTAGATTAAATATAAATGAGACTGACTTTTGGTCAGTGATTAATTTAAACATATTAAGTAATGTCGCCATTTTTTTGGGCCTCTTCTATGGCATTGGCCTCGTTTTCGAATGTCTGCGTTCAGATTTTGACAATGTTCTGGAAAAAACTCTACAGTCTGCCCGTATTACCTTAACGTGGTAGCTATGGGGTGGTCGGAAGCGCGGTCTTTACTTGTAGGGGAATGTTATGATTCACTGAAGTGATGGCTGAGTTGTCAATGCCTTTTTTTAACGCCTCAAAGCATTAAAAGTAGAAAACAGTAAAGGAAATTTGATAATTTTCGTAAGTGGGTGTATTTTTTTCAGAAAAGGAGAGTGTCCATTGAGAATAATCTGCCAACATACACATGGTTCGTGATAAGGCGGATATGGTGTTGGGAATGGTCAGATTTAGCAATGATTTTAACCTTTTCGGGATCCGGTTTCATTATTTCTTTAACCACAGTATATCCAAGTAGTCTGATGTTTGTCGACTCATGAGAAATCTTATCATGGTTCAGTGTAAGATCATATTTCTTGACAGCCGCCAAAACCCGTTTTATGTTGCGATTGTGGTCGGTCTAGTCATGACTGGACACCGTCCTTTTATCTGTGTAGGCAAAAGTACATTGTAGTTTTTTCTTCGAGATTTATTATATCGAGGAACCTCTGAAAATTGGAAACTCAGTTAGTGACCCAAACGGAATCCGTAGGAATCGATAAAGTCGTACGCAAGTTTCAAAAGCTGTATAAGGCTTATTTGTATTGTCTATTGCTACTTGGTGGTAAGCACTCCTTAGGTCTAACGTTTTAAATATTCTGTATTTGGCGATCTTGTTTATCATCTTGTCAATACGTAGTATAAGGTATGCATCCAAGAGATGTACCTATTTATATTTTGGGAGTAGTCTGTGACCATACTTTTTATTATGATCAGAGAAGTTTATTAATACTTGTGCCCTTCATGGTGATCTGCTTTCTTCGATTATTCATCTCTTAATTTCTTGTTATTTCTGCTTGAATAAATACTTTGTTTCCAAGAGAATATCTTTTGTAATTTGGTGGCCACTGGTTAACATTTTTGTTACGTTTTTGAAACGTGAGGGATATTGTACATTTATAGGAGCCATGTGACAGATGTTCCACGCCGGTTAAGGCCCACAAGAGGGAAATTAATACTAGAATGCTTTTTGAGGAAATCATGACCCAGAACGACATTGCAGCACAGATTTGGCATCACGAAAAATTCGCTGTCAGTGTAGTTAATTTGATTCAAATTTAACCCGGCTAAAATATATAATCTAACCTGCGAAGATAGTGAAGCGTTCGCCATAGCCACCTGACAATTTCAATGTAGGATATTCAGTCTGTTTCTTTTTACAATATAAGCATTAATATAATTCTCTGAGATTCCTGTGTCGACTAGAGCATATATTTCTATCCCATTTCTTTTTTAGCGTTAATATAGCCTTTGAAATTCATTTAGGGTTTGCAGTTGATGTGATACTAATTGGAACAGGAACATTCGAATCACGTGAAAAAAAGCTTCTTCCCGCACTTGTGGTTGGCTAACACGATCTGGGGTGTAGTTTGAGACCACAAAAATAACATTTTTCGTCTGGCTGCTGTACTAGCAGTGCATGCAATGTCTTCCGGAGTTTTTGGACAGGCAGAGTGATGTGGGGGTGGGGGCAGAAATGAGGACGTTTGTCGTAGAGCACCGTCTTTTTTCCCCTTATTTGGGCCGTTTGAACTGGTGGACTAATAGTAGCGTGAGTACTTTTTCCAGCGTCTGCAACATTTGTTTATAGGTCTGAAAAAGATTGCATTCTGGTATCTCCAAATTAAGTGCCTGCTCGCGAGCAGTAGCTAAATCTAGTTTTTTTTTTCAGCAATCTTTGATGGATATAGTTCATTTCTAATCTATTTATAAAGGTGTCTCTTTTACATTCGCCCTTTGCTTGATCTGTTGTCGTCGCTTGAAAGTTGCAGTCTCGACTTAAGATTTTTAAGCGTTGAAGGTACTTTTTCTAACCCCTTTTCAGGAGATTGGGGAGTAGTTGCTAATACAAGCCCGGCAACGATTATGTTTCTTATCTTCACAAAAATCCCATCCAAAAAGTTAATGGTACACTGTTGTTAAGTTTTGCAGTGAGAAATATTGTTATATACACATATGGAAACGTGGTGCATTAGCAGGTTAAATCTATCCGTACCAGTAATATGAGTGGATGAACTGTTTTCCAGTGCAAGCAAGAATCCTTCAAATAACCGTTTTTAATGATACTAGGCGTCAGTAAAAGACGGATCTGCAGAGTCCAAATCGAGACGTTCTGGTTTAAGGTAATAATTACGTTCAATGAATTGTAATGAAAACTAGAAGTCATTTCGGCTTAATATGCCTTCATAGAACGTAACTGAAGAGTCTGGCAGTTTTGGCTAAGACGGCGTGACTTATACAAATCATAAGACAGGGGAGGTAATCGGGTTGTCTTATCACATGCACACACTATCTTTGTAAATATTCTCCAAATGAGAAGCTTGGTCTTATCACTTTACATATTAAATTGATAAGTGTAATCCTAATCTCTATACTCAGCGTAATCTCTCGGACTTTCCGCCCGCAGAACGCCTTTTCGGATTCTTTTTTTCCTGACAACTACAGGGTGTCAATAAAAAATCAGTAGATTTATAAAGACCTGAGATAACTGTAAATGGCGGTGAGAACTGATGTCACTGAAAAATTCAGGAAGAGTTTCTGCATATTTCGTCAATCCCACGTCGGATATTCTTCTTTGCAATTATGATAACTTGGGTTGTTTAGATATATGAGAAGGGCAAAACAAACGACGAAATTTGTCTGCAAATAACATTTAAATGACGAGTCACAAGTTCAAGCAACAATTAATCAATCATAAAATAAACAATCAGACATAAATAATTACGCGTGAGTCAAATGATTATTCAAGGTCATGCATATTGAAGAAATTTATTCGGGTGTATTCAAGGACAATTCTTTCTGAAAGTCAAAACAGTGAAAATATTTTTTTAAATTAAATTTAAATTGTCTTTTCTTTCCTGAGAAACCTTTTTTTTTCTTTTTTTTTTTAAGCTTACCATCCCAAGCAAGGCTGGAGGCAACTAGCACGCAAGGGATTACAGAAGGTTTGGAGGAAGAGCAGATAGGAGTGGTAAAGAAGAGGATGTGAAGAAAATAGTGGATCGATCAAGGCAAGGGGGTTACAGAAGATTTGGAGCGAGAGCAGATAGGAATGAAAGGTGAAAGGATGTGAAGAAGGGAAATGGATAGATCAAGGAAACTGGAGATGTCGATTGACGTTACACTTAAATAATTGGAGATTGTATTTGTCAGGGAAACAGGAATAAGGAAGGGAGTTCCACAGGCGAGATGTGCGAGACATGAAGCTATTGGAGTAGAAGAGACGTCTACATCTAACAATTTCAACGGTGAAGGGGTGGGAACGGGATGCCAGCCTCGTAGGACGTTTAAATTCATGAGGCCTAGGAACCAGCGAAAGCAGCTCCTCGGAGCAATTACCGTGAAAGTATTTGTAAAAAAGACAGAGCGAGGCAACGTAGAAAATTTTAAATTTAAAATCAATCGTCATTTTCTGTGTGCTTCAATCGCAACATTTTTGTTATCTCTCTCTTTCTCTTCTCTCTCTCTCTCTCTCTCTCTTTTGAACTTTTTCACACAATTTCATTCACTCTCTGTAGCACCTTGTGCTTTCGTAGCTTCATCGCTTTTCTTGTTTTGAAATGATAAGAGATAAGGAAAATGTTCACTTTCTTTATCCCCTTTAACTGCATCATTGCTTGGGACTTAAACTCGTTTCCATTTCGTAATCACCTTGCAACGCTAGGAATCTCATGGAGGACAAAACCAAGTTTTGATACCCACTAAATATAAGACATCAAGAAATACTAGAAAGTTTTATCCGTTTCGAATTTTTTTAAAATCAAAATTGCTGATCATCTCTATATAGATAAGTACAACTACCAAACTTTGTAAGTAAAACTAAAATAATTTAAATGACAGCGGGAGATAATAAATCGCTTAAGGAATAAATGCAATCTGATCCAATATCCAATATAGATTTCATCAGTATATAGTAGCGACTAATCGCAAAATCTTTCCTAGACTGGAGGCACAATAAATTTATTTTTATAAACAGGTGAATGTCTTCCTGGGGTTAGTGAATATTATTTTTATATTATTATTTATTTATAATTATTTTTATTTCGAATATTATTATTCTTATCTATCGGTGTTAAAGATACTTTCAGATGATAATCAAGTTAACATGCAAATAATTGGCATAACCTGAATAATCTCCCAATGTATCGTTGAATGAGTTTGATCACGAACATTTAGATAATTAACTGACACCATAATAAGCTAACTTCTATACCATCAAGTATTGTTATCGACTAGGTAATTATGTGCCTATCATCTTTAATAAAATTGGCAATCATTAAAGGGTATGCATAAATACATGCATCTCTCTCTCCATATATATACATACATATATATATATATATATATATATATATAGATAGATAGATAGATAGATAGATAGATAGATAGATAGATAGATAGATACACACACACACACACATATGTATATATAAAGAAATATAGTTTTAAGTTATGCTATATTTATGGTTGTTGAGTCTTGACTCATTGTTGAATCTCGCCTATTGCATGGAATAATAATGCAACACAAAATGTACTTAGAACAAGAATGTATTATAACAAGAAAGTGTACACAATAAGTACATATAGTATTTCTGTATATTTCTGGGAAGACGTTCCTGGAGAATGTGTTGACTAGTCGCAGTCGATCAGAGTCTCTAGTTGGATCTCGTGATTCCTCCTCTTCCGGTACCAACCATTATTTATATAGTTGGTAGTCACCTATGTAGATTAGGTGGATCCTACCACAACACCTCCCTCCCAAGCCTTGGAATCCTTTTGGATTTCAAACTGGCTTCTATATGGGATGATGATTATGGTTATTTCTTTGTAGATCCCCTTTGCATAGTTCATATGTATATCTGTTTTTTTTTTTCAATATCTTTTTCGTTTTGGATTCACGTCCAATGGGTCCGTGAACTTTCGTTTCCTACCGGATCTTCTCGGTTCAGGAGCACTCTGCGGAGGTTCTACTTGAAACGTATCATACATTACATCAATGGGATCTTCCTCCTCATCCGGTATACTCTCTTCATGCTCTAGCACGTAGCATTTTTTGAGTTGGTTCTGGTGCCTCTTATGAGTATTCTTCGGCCCTTTTATTATGTAAATCAGGTCACCGATTCTCTTGTCCACTATTCCTCGCTCCCAGAACTCAATGTTGTTTCTATAGCACTTGAAAAACACCTTCTCTCCGGGGGTGTATCTTTTTCTAGCTGTATACATAGTGTTCTTTATTCTATTTCTTCCTGGCAAAAGCTTGTCAAACACTGACTTAACTTTCCTAGCGAACATTAGTTCAGCTGGTGCCATGTTTGATGGTGTTCTCTGGTTAGGCGTGATTCTGTATACTTGTAGGAATTGCTGAAGCGCCTTTTCCGTTGGAACTCCTGAGGCTTTCTTCAGAGCGCGCTTTAACGTATCTACAAATCTTTCTGCGAGTCCATTGGAGATGATACGGCGGCGTCGTTATGTGGTTAATTTGATATAACTCACAAAATTCCTTAAAATCGTCAGAAGTGAATTGTGTACCATTGTCACTCACAATACACTCTGGCACACCGAACCGTACAAATAGTTCATGCAAAAAAGTTGTTGCGGTATTGGACGTAGGCTTTTTGCAGCGTAGTACTTCCGGCCATTTTGTAAGCTTTCTACTACTATTAAGTAGTAATAATCTTCTACTGGACCAGCGAAATCAATGTGTAATCTTTCCCACGGATGATCCGTCTTTGGCCATGGTTTGTGTACTATAGGTGGTGCCTTAGCTGCTAACGCACACCCTTTACATCGATGAACCATGTTTTCGATATCCACATCCATTCCTTTCCAATATACAAAGCTTCGCATTAAGCTTTTTGTTCTATTAATCCCCGGGTGACCCATATGAAAGTCCCGTAGGATTCTTTTCTGCAACTTTTTTGGTACTACTACTCTCTCACCATATAATAAAATTCCGTCACAAATTGAATAGATCTCCTGAACTTTTTGGTCATTTGCTACCATTTTACTTTTTATTCCTAAAATGAAATCATCGCTTTCATATTCTTTTTTGATTTCCTTTGATGTAACCGGTAGCTCTCTTACAATGTTGTTTACCATGCTTTTCACCTCATAATCTGCTCTGATATTTGCAATAATTGTTTCTTCGAATCCTTCATCTTCATTGTCCTGTCTTGTTTGCGTATTACTTTCTACTTTTCTGCATAATGAGTTTGAAGGTTTACCCCACAATTCGAATGTTTCAATAAAATCTGTACCCAACAAGTTTTCTCCATTTCTCAGAATGAAAACTTTCATTTTTTTAACGATCCCATTCAATTTCATGGGAAGTACAACCTCGCCTTCGAAGTTAATTTGCTTTCCAGTTACCGTTCGAGCGAGTTTCGTTGACTTCATTATTGTAGGCCTTTTTAAAATTTTCCATGTTTTATCGTTCATTATTGTTAAATCTGACCCCGAATCGAGTTGAAATTTGATATTCTTTTTGAATATTTCAGTCGTCACATATTTCCTCAAATCTCTATCTGATTTGATATTCGAATTTGTTTGTCTAATTCGGCTCTTGAATTTTTTCGTTTTACAACACGATCCTTTGTGACCATTCTTTTGGCACACGAAACATTTCTTATTTCTATATGGGCAATTTATCTCCCAATGTCTTTCGTTACAACGTCTGCAATTATATGGTGAGACCTTTTTATTTTCTTGTCTATTATTAAAATACGCCGAATTTTTTCTCCAATTTTTCTATAATGGGTAATTTGGCTGCTTTTTTATTTTTTTAATATAAGCAATACCAGCTTCTTCGATTTTTTGCGACTCTTTTTTTAAACTTACGGCCCGTTGACACTCCTCTGCTAACTTTTGCAGGGTAAGGCCTTGTTCAGATTCGAGTTTAGACAAAACTCTACGTCTTATTTCGGCACTCTTACTGGATACCAGTCCTTGAGCAAAAATTAAGCACTTGAATTCTTCAACCGTAATCTCTGCCAATCTGAAATTGTCACAATGTCTATTCACTACAGATGCATATGTTAAGTAATCCTGATCGTCGGATTTAGAGACATTCATGCATAACCATCGCTTATGCCAAAGCGACATATTTGCTCCAAACACCTCTTTTAGCAATTTCACTGTTTCCGAGAATTCCAATTCAGTTGTTTTTCTCGGTAGAATAAAATCTACAAATTTGCTATGTTCTGCTGTACCCAGCTTTCTTAGTAATAGACTGACTTTTCTTGAATTCGACCAGTTTTCACAGTCTGTGTAGAAAATATCTTCATATCGTTTAAAGTACGCTTCAAACGTTTTTTCTTCGTCTGGCACATAGTTGAAAGTTTCCAGCGAATTAAATATGGTGTTATTAGAATATGAAGAATTTCCCTCATTTGCCTGATAGTTGTTTAATTTCTCCAGTGTTAACTTTTGAATTTCCAAAAGTCTTTCCTCTTGACGTTCTTGATATTTTTGCATCGCTATCAGTTGTTCTTGCTGTGCTATCTGTTGGGATTTGAATAATTCGGATATGACTTTGGATAGTTCATCCATCTTTAGCTGATAGTGTTCATGCAACAAGGAATATACTTTTAATTTGTGTATCCACGAATATCATATAAGCTGACCAAAAAAATCGAAACAACGTACGACTTTTCTATTTAGTGTCTTGCTTTTACATTCACGCCCGTGCTAATCAACTTTGGTATTTTTTTTTCGTGAACAGAGAGCGTCGGACTTTTTTTTTTTATTTCTGTTCCCGTATTCCAATGACAACGTCTGATTTTCTTATCAGAGGTAATTCGTCACTATATTGTTGAACAAATAATTTAAAAAGAATAATTTTTTAAAGTTTGTTACCTTTCAAAGTTGACACGGTGTATTTGTGCTCCTTTTAATCCATGCATGTTTTTGTAGTCGGCCAATTTTTCTTTTTCGAGGGTGTCTCGTTGTAGATAATTTTTTAATTTAAAATTACCGTTATTCGTTTACGACACCTTTCAATTTTTCTGAGTGAACGTTCCTTTATGCTTAGTCGTCTTTTAACGAGTTTTACATATCCAGAAGTTCAGAATCCTTCGTCGTTACGTTAACGTTGGACTTTGAATTAATTTTTTTTTTTTTTCAGCCTGGGTTCTTCAATGACTTGTCCCAATTGTTGAAAACTCTCACTATTAATTCTTTCTTCTTTCCGTATGGTTCGTTCTACTTCTTTGCCATTGTTGAAACTTGGCGTATGGTTCGTTCTCCTTCGTCGCCATTGTTGAAACTTGACGTATGGTTCGTTCTACTTCGTCGCCATTGTTGAGTCTTGACTCATTGTTGAATCTCGCCTATTGCATGGAATAATAATGCAACACAAAATGTACTTAGAACAAGAATGTATTATAACAAGAAAGTGTACACAATAAGTACATATAGTATTTCTGTATATTTCTGGGAAGACGTTCCTGGAGAATGTGTTGACTAGTCGCAGTCGATCAGAGTCTCTAGTTGGATCTCGTGATTCCTCCTCTTCCGGTACCAACCATTATTTATATAGTTGGTAGTCACCTATGCAGATTAGGTGGATCCTACCACAACAATGGTATAAAGTGCTAAATATCAGAGATAGAGCGTATGTAAATATAAAAATGAACATTGAAGTCAACACTCAGAGGCGACAGGCTGTTTCATTAAGACGCAATCGTCAGGCCACGGTTGCATCTAGCATGAAATTTCAATATTCACTATGTGTGTGTGTGTGTTTGTGTGTGTGTGCGTGTGTGTATGTATATGTAAATATATATATATATATATATATATATATATATATATATATATATATATATATATATATATATATATATAATGCACGAATGGTCCATGTATGCAGCGCATGCGCTGTATGCCTTTCATTTTCCCAGGTTAGATAATTTTGTGTAATATCAAAATAATTATTGATAAGTTTAACTATCCTCCCTGCAGTTGTATTTTTTGTATTTCCCATTTCTTGATTTCTTAGGATGATTGTTACAAGCGATAATATTTAGGGCGTGTACGTAGAGAAAACGCTTGTTGTTTTGCAAGAAAAGACGCAGATAAAAGCAATTTATTTAAAGGAGTTTTAATAGAGAGCATGAGAGAGAGAACATAATATTGAATCGGTGAAAGAGAGACAGGAAACGAAAAGCAGAAATCTTTTTGCTGGCATTTGAAAAGTTCGTGTCTTTAAATTCTCTGGTTTATTTTTCTCTTCAAGCTGCATGAAAAGAGAGAAAGAATAATAAAATGTGTGTGGGGGTCACAGAGAAAAAGACACCGAAAATAAGAAATTATTTTGCTTGCTTCCCAGCCATATTATATCAGTAGACATTCTCTACTGAAGTGATGATGTGTTTATTGCCAGCAGCTGAAATCAAAGAATTACCTATTCAAAAGACGTATAGTCGGACAGATTTAGATGAAAAATATATTATTCAGTGCTGAGGCGTATGTAGATAACGTTTGACGACATTCGTGTCACATCAAAAGTGCATTTTGTTTTTACTAACTTTTTTGACCCTTGGGGATTATTCTTTACCCCTTCTTAATACCCAGATTAACCCGTTCATAGTTTTGAGCAAAAAAGTGCAACTGGCGAAGTTTATTTTTTTGTGATTAAAATTAAATTTTTTTCCGTTTCAATGTCTTAAGATTTAATTTTAAACAATTAAAGTTTTTTTTAAGTTATGTTAAATAGTTTATTGATAGTATTTTTTATTTTATTAAACATGTTAAACTTTGTTAAAAGACATTTCAAAATATTCGCTGTAATACTGAATTTTAAAATTAAATTAATAGTATTTAAATTCAAATTTAATTTCTTAATGTTGGGGTTATTTTGAAAAGGAAAGGTTGAACGTTATCTTATAACAGCAGTTGGGTAATAAAAAAAAATAAATTAAAACAATATCAATTCAGTTTACATCAAAATTACGAATGTTCACTTTTACAGACATCAATCAATGCCTTTTCTGACATTTGTCGTCAAGCGATAAGAAACTTATTTAAACATTTTTAAACTTAAAATAAAAATGTCAACGTCTATGTTTAAGTCTGACTATACCTGCTAAATCTACTTCCTGTGAGAGATCGTTTTCTTCACTAAAAGCGTGTAAATAATTATATGAGGTGGTCACAAAATGAAGTGCCATTGAGTAATTCGGATTTAATATCCATGAATAAAGGCTTTTTGAAGATGAAGGAAGATGTGGGTGGTGGTACAAGAATTGGTTTACAAATAATATTTTATAACTTCTTAATTTAGATTTGTATTCTTTTCTCGCGTAACTAATAGCGCTAAATATCGCCGCCAGGGATTACTAATGGAGGTGGGGGACATCAATTCCAGTGAAGAAGGGTAAACAAACTTATAAAAACAGTTTCTGATGAAAGATCGGGGTCGATCTGAAATATCAAATATATATATATAAAAAAATATAAATAAATACTTTCACAAAAAAAAAATTCATTTTTTTAATTTGCAACTTTTTAGTTGTTTATTCTTTCTATATATACATATTAAGAAAGTATACGTGGCTTCTTATTATGCTATATATATATATATATATATGTGTGTGTGTGTGTGTGTGTGTGTGTGCACTGTGTGTGTATGTGCATTGTGTGTGTGTGAGTCAGCAGGCGAACGTACAATAATAAGAAATTATATTTACAAGTGAGGTATGTATTTGAAACACATGAAACAATGAACTACTAAATGTCGATACGTTGTGCTTTTCTCTCTCTCTCTTTTTCTCTCTCTCTCTCTCTCTTTTTCTCTCTCTCTCTCTCTCTCTATATATATATATACATATATATATATATATACATATATATATATATATACATATATATATATGTACACAGTCAATTATATATCTATATCTATATATCTATCTATCTCTCTCTCTATATATATATGTGTGTGTGTGTGTGTGTGCGTGTGTTTGTGTGTGTGTATGTGTGTGTGTGTGTGTTTGTGTGTGTGTGTGTGTGTGTGTGTGTATGTATTTGTATGACTTAGAATTTATTCAAATTAAACTATTTCAGTAGTCTGCTTGCGGACTGAGTTTTCACGTTAAATATCGATCCCAAGGGCACCGCCATATTCTTCAGCGATGAATTTCCTTCTGCATCATATTTCTAGAGAATTTAATACCCTTAATACTTTTCATTAAATACTGTCTTTATCATGCATTAGGAATATATTTTCAACTATAAAACTTTTATACCTATGTCTACTTCTAATGCTGAAATCTGCAGAGAAAACATCTGTGATTCATTTTAAGGTGTGGTTATTTTCGAAACTTTCTCATATTTAAAATAAAATTCCTATTAACAGGTTTAAGTTTGGCTATCTCTAATTTATCACATTTCAGCCGCGTACGAAACAAACAAGATTTATTGCTGCTCTTCTGTCATTGAATTTATTTTCCCTCAAGCTATTATGCTGCGTGGATTCAGAAAATTAAATACACATTAAAAATAGGAGCACAATTGGAAGTATGTTTCTCATAAAAATACGCACCATAGAGAGATATCACACCTTTGTTTGGCAATAAGCAAATATCGTTTCACACGGGATTGTGGTGCATGATTTGTTTTCCGATACGGACATTTTTCAAAGCCGCAATATGTAAGACTCTCGCTACTCTGTCACTCCCCATAGCAAATATTCAGAAGAGCGCTATTCTTTACTTTCACCCGTCCAGAACGTTATTTCAACGGAACTGAATCAAACATTTGCTCCAGATATATGAAAAAGAAATTCACCGTGAGAGATTTTTCCCTCAAGAACTTCAATTCTGAGAAACAGTCTCCAGTGTTATTGTTTCCCCGAAGACTGAAATCTGGGCATCTTCAAGTCAAATGTCCATCGTTATTTTTTAACCATAGACTTATAAACCCCACTTTCTAAAACTTTCAATTATATTCCTATCAAACACCACAATCATTAAAATTTCGGTTTTTGTCCTTATACATTGAATGGCTAACTTATGTTGCAACAGTTGGTATTTTTCTTCTTCTGTATGTGTTGTGTCCCCCTCAGAACGAAAGCGACCATGGCTCTCCAAAATTTCATGTCACTTGAAGCTCTAAATAAATTTTATCGTTTACTTATTTCTAAATACTGTTTCGCCATTCGCTTTCTCAAACCTGGCATGTATGTTATGCATTGTTTTCCTCTGCCCTCGCATGCCATCTATATGTCCTTTGCGTAAGAGATTTTACAAGCCCTCCTTCCTCATTTCGTGCCCCAGAAACGCCAACTGTATCTTTTTGATGTTAAGTATATGTTTCCTTTTTGTTTCCATTTTCACTAAAACGAAAAAAACTCATAGTTACTCATATGTTCGATTCATGCTATCCCCAGCATCTTTCTGTAAAACAACATTTCTATTGCTTCAAGTCTCTTTTTCAACTTTTAGAAAATTGACCAGCATTCGCTACCATGCAGGATATCACATAAAAGTTCTGTACTCGTTTCTTTGTTTCTAACGATGTTTTTTTTTGTTTTTTAGTAAAACAAAAAACGATGGGTTACTTGTATATTTTTTAGTATTATATATTATGCAAAAACGTCTAATAAATTACATCACAAAGAAATGTTGGGATTACTATCTAAGTTTGATATATTTGGAAAGGATATAATAATTACCTAAATGTTAGTCTTGGAGCAAATCACCTGCAAATGGATAGCATACGAAGTCGTTTAATATACAAACATACGAATATGGCACAAAACAATTATATGTCTCCTCACTAGACCTTTACAGAGAGAGAATCAGAATCACTACAGTGATTCATTATGCACGTTAACAAGCTTAGCAACATAAGATATGCACATGACACATTGATGATAGGAGATACAGAAAGGAAATTACATGAGCTCTTACAGACAATAGTAAAGGAAAGTGAGAAGAAATTACTAATCATGACCTTTAGCCGTAGCTTCTCTATGCCTTTTCTACAAATATTTTCATGGTAACTATTCTTCAGTATCTGTTTATATTACCGAGATGAAGAATTATGTACACTATTTACATTATTCGGACTATTGTCCTCGTCTTTGTCGCCATATTTATCACAACGTTTCGGCCGTTGTACGCTCCGGCATTCTTCAGGTGGTTAGAATGTCGAATTGAACCCTTTATTTCGCTCACTGGGTAGACTGTTCTACTTCCATGTGCCATGTCTAATGGATGTCAGTTATCAGTTATCTCCTGTTAATTCCTCTCTCCAAGTTCTCCACCGTCTTAACCAGGTATTGAACTGATACACTGTCACTGAATCTAACTAACGCCTATATCCACTGTGCCATGTGTCCTTGAGGACATCTGTGCATACATTTCTGGGTATTATAAACCTAATGTCTTCAGTAACCATTTTCACCAGTGCTCATATTGCAATTTTTGTTGTTATTATCGCTTTTCTGTGGCACTCCTTATTACTGGTTCCCATATTGTATTCATTTCTATGCTTGCTCAGCTCAGGATATTTTTGTGACCTAGCATATGTGCTGATTCCTTAAGTTTACGAATTTCCTAGTTATGTTCTTTGTCTATGATCTCAACCTGATCCCACAGAGGGCGGTGATCTCCTTTCTCTCTCCATATGTGGTCAGCCACGCCCGATTTTTTCACTTCCACTCATGTTACAGATTTCTGGTGTACTTGAACCCTTACCTTAAGGACGCGGCCTGTCTCCCCTTTATATTTTTTCCGCAGCTGCACGGCATAGCGTACACACAGTCTTTAGCCATGCTCTCCTCTATGGAGAGGTCTTACTCGGAAGAAATATCTGCGTAGTATCGTCTAGCTTTTGAAGGTTGTCCTGATGTTATATGGACCGTAGATCCTTTGTATTTTCTCTGATAACTCCTTCCCATAAGGCAGACAGACTGTTTTCTGAGTGGTGTTGTCCTCCACTTAAAAAAACATGCAATGATAACAGCATAAATTGCAATATGAGCACTGGTAAAAATTGTTATAGGTTTAAACATTAGGTTCATAATAGAAAGTCAAGTGGAGATGTCCTCAACGACA
Organism: Acanthosepion esculentum; assembly: GCA_964036315.1. Taxonomy (NCBI): domain Eukaryota; kingdom Metazoa; phylum Mollusca; class Cephalopoda; order Sepiida; family Sepiidae; genus Acanthosepion; species Acanthosepion esculentum. Next base: position 55,571,100 of record OZ038486.1, on the reverse strand, counting down.
CATGGCACAGGGAATAAAGGCGTTAGTTAGATGTAATGACAAGACCCAAAGAGTGTGAGTTCAGTACCTGGTTAAGTCGGTTGATAACTTGGCGAGGGGAATTAACAGGGGATAACTGACAACTAACATCCATTATACATGGCACGTGGAACTAGAACATTTTAACCACGGGAATAAGGCCGGAGCGTACAACGGCCGAAATGCTGTGATAAATATAGCAACAAAGATGAGAACGGTAGTCCGATTAATGTAAATAGTGCAACTTTTATTCCCTTTTACGCCGACTACAAGAATTTAAGCGTGCTACTAGATTGGCAACTATGACTTATCGTATGAATCTTGAACTAGCTAGATGTAAACACCACTTCTATTCCAACAGTTTCTTTTCATGCAATTCTTACCTGTGGTACTCTCTTCTGATTTCTTGTTTCTTTTCCACCTACAATCTTCAAAATTTAAATGCATCATCAAACGCCCTTTGATGCCTTTCTAAACACTGTTTCTTTATTCTGTTTTCCTCATTCCTCCTTACTAAAGTCTTATCATTCCCTTCGGTCCCTGTAATTCCCCCTGCATCCTAATGCCATTATGTCTTTGCTTGTGATGAAATGATTAAAAAAATAAAATCTATAGCAGTTAGCTAAAAGAAGAGTTTCAATGCGCGAGGTACGAATAAGAGATAGCAAAATCAAAGAAATACAAAAACAAAAAACAAAGGATATCTAGGAATTTTATTAAGAACGTACGGGAAATGCAACACGTAAATACGAAGGTTCTTTTGGATAGCGAGTGATGTCTTCTGAAAGCTAAGCAACGTATGAAGTCGCAATAAAATTTCATTAGAAAACAGAGAACCCTGAACTGTTGTGTAATATCGGTTCTCCTATGTAAATGCTGGACAATCTTCTCACAGATAAAGGAGGGACATGACGCAAAAGAAATATAGTTATACAGAAGGATGCTGAGAATATCGTGGACTGAATGTGTGAACAATAAAAACGTTTTCGGGTAAATGGGAACAAAACGGACACTATAGGCGACATCACAAAGAAGCAGTTAAAATTCCTTGGGTAAATGATGTGGAATGAGATCTTTACAAACTGATATTGACAGGACATTTTAAAAAGCAAGAGCAGCAGAGGAAGGTTTTGGGTAAATAGCTGGCAGAATAGGGATTAGGTGAGATAGCAAAAAGATAAAATTTTAATCAGAGCAACAAAGACAGGAGATTGTAGAGAGTCATGATTCGTACATGTCTTGTAGGGACTGGGAATATAGAAGAATAATTCTTTATACACGGATCTATAGAATTTTCACGGCTGTCCTCACGACAGCAGCCCCTTGAGAACTTTCAAATTCTCACTACGCATCCATTGCTTTTGTTTGAATGTTACAATGCATTGATAAAAAAGTCTTATCTTGTAACAACTCTTATATTTATTTTGCTTTGTCAATAATTTATATATTGCAAAGATTAGATTTTTCCATAAGATAAACATTAGAATATTATGCTATTATTCCAGAAATTTTGTTCTTTACATATCTTTTCGCACAAATAATTTGTAATAGAATTATGATTTATTTTTTGTTTGTTTTTATTTGATAGTAACAGTAAGGTCAAAGATGTTAAATCGGTTTCGTTTGATATGCCAAAAACTTACGTCACATATAGTCGTCCATAGAATACTTTTCCTTGACGGCAAAACATTTAACTCTAGAACACTAACCATCAATTAACGTTGCACCACTACTAACCATGGATATTTGAAATATTTTACATGCAGGTACTTCAAACTTTCTACTTTGATTTAACATTAATAGGAAATTAAAAACATATTATTTAGGTAAGAAAACCAGGTACAGAATATTGTAATTAAAAATATGAAAATTTGCTCTGCGTACTATATACCCCTGGTTAGTGTTCTAGGGTTAATATTTTAAAATTTTCTCTAATTCAAAATTTGATCGTCTAACGTAAATTTTTCTCGAAGTTACTTTTAAGCATGGATACGTGTTACAAAATAAAATTTCCAAAATTTTCTTGATAAATTTACACGACAAACTAAACACCTCGGCATATTTGTTTTCCTTTTATTTCTTTCATATATCTACATTCACAGACATATATATATACTTATATATATACCCAAATATAGTATCGGTGTAGGCGGAATAAATTCCAATAAACAAAAATACTATTCTTAAAAGAGTGCTCAATACAGAGTAGAGAAAATAAAAGATAGATAGATTGATAGACAGAATATACTGAAATAGAACTGCGTTTCCCCAAATGAAAATTTCATGTGGTCTTTCAGATTTCTATACGGTGATCCCATAACCTGCAGGCAGCTTGAAAGACAAGGCAATAAATTATATTCATTATTATTTGTTTATATTAACTTATGTATAATTTCACAATGATATATATATATATATATATATATATATATATATATATATATATATATATATTATTATTATTTTATATATATATATATATATATATATATATATATATATATATATATATATTAAAGTAATTTATTTTACTAATCTGACAGATTTTTATGACTTAAACGTTATTTTTAGTGGATAATCGAATTCTACTAGACACTCAGTTTACTTATTAAACATTATATTTATTTCTTTTCGTCTACCGGCCTGAATATTCGAGATATCTTAGTAGAGAAAAATATACGCTGTCCCGCAGGATTCAAAACGGAAACAGGTATTAGATTTTACCTCTCGTAACGTCCCCTCAAATTCGAGTACACACACACACACACACACACACACACACACACATATATATATATATATATATATACACATAAATGTTTGTCTACTCTAGTTTCCAAAGTACGTGCAGGACGGACATGCTTTGGAGTCTCGAGTTCCACACCTGCGGTTAATATTACAATTGCTGAGCGTCAGATATATCATAAAGCAACCTAATACGAAATAAAAATGGTCATTGTTAAAATCAATGGATATTAATTTTGCCTACAGCATAACTTGGTCTTTCTCATTAATTAATATGGTAATGATAATATTAACTCTTTCCTTATGAGGGGACTTTCAGCATTCATTGACAGATCAACCGCTACTATTCCCGTCGAAATGTATAAATTATTGTTTTTAAAACAACTTTTCACAAAAATAGGTTTCTCAATTCCAGTAGGTCTTACGCTATTTCCTGTATTCATAGGAGATTCCGTTCTAACTTTTATTTGAAGTAGTATAGAATGTTAACATAATGATTATATCATTATGTTATTTTCAGTTGATATACATTTTAACTGTTGCTGCTATTGGAAGTTTCCAAATGAGGTGGTTTCTGTTATTTTGTAGTTCTTTTTGTGTGATTCTGTAGCAACAGTCCATAAGGTTCCAACGAGATTGGCCATCGCAAAGATCCACAGAATTCACTCGCTAAAACCCCACAAAGCACATAATAAATTGTTGCAAAAGTGGAAAATTTAATTATGGTTAAATAGGATATTTCTTTAACTTTATTAAAGATGGAGTGACACATGAAAGCAACATAAGAAATCAATCTGGTAAATTTACATTCAGAAATTTAGTTCCATATTTATTCGTCCTAAGCGTTTAAATCATTCAGGTAAAGATATGAAACTTTCATGATACTTTAATAAGAATCGACAGAAAATTTGACAAAGAAATCTACCTTCTTTTCTCATTGTGTGTCACGAAATTTTCTGTTGTCTCTTTCTGATTCGTGGCAACACCGGCAACGCAAATAAATACGGATCATGTTCTATCGATGATGCAAAAACTCGTTTGAAAAAGTAGGACACAATGATATATCTGAACTGCTAGCCAACCTGATTTATTTGAAAAATATATTAGAATAATCCAGAACACATAGTCAAAGGTAATTGTCTTCATGCAGATAAAAAATGAATTCAGTAAATTCACCAAAAAAAAAAGACTAGGCCATAAAGCTAGAATATGTCTTCCCACCGTACTTATTGCCCCTATACAATGGGGCGATTGTGTGAGAACTACAATTCTAAACGGTATTTCTTATTAAATAAAAAGCGTTTGAAAAATTACGACACAATGATCTATTTGACTTGCAAGTAAATTTATTTGGGAAATCTATTAGAATGATCTAGAACATATACTCGGAGGTAACTACTGCAAGAACATATAAATGAATCATGTAAATGCATAAGAAAATAAAAAAAATGGACGTAAAACAAGGAGATATCTTCTCACCGGGATTATTCAAACACTATAGCGCGTTGATTCTGATATAACCAGCAGAATTATGCAGATTTATTAATGCTGGGCACAATATACACAAAATATGCCCTCAGAGAATTACTAATATTTTTACAATAATTTAGCTGAAGCCAAAGTGAAAACATTTAATTTTCGTCCGACGCTTTCTGTTCTTTTGTCGGTTTATTTAATTCCTCCTATATCTGAGGCAAGCTATGTACATTCAATCCGTGTTTACTGATATTTTGTATACAACAAATTTATCTAAGATACCTCTATTCAAATTAAGTATACTTTTATTCAATTTAAGTATAGTTTTATCCAAAAAAAATTATTCATAAGAAAAATGACCTTTGGGCATGTTCGTTTATTCGGCATAAAGATAGATTTATTCAAATTAAGTGATAATCTTTAATCAAACAAATGAGTCATGTTATTTATTTCTGTAAAGATGGGACTTCAAAGTAACGAGGCCATTAATAATTAGGGGAAAAAAACTGTTGGTTGCATATCAACCTCTCCGCCTTCAGACAGAGAGGAACGCAGACGAGGTTATTTCGAAGGCGAGACTCTCGTCCGGGGAGGTAGCCAGCTATGGTCTTCGTTTATACGGGGTATATGGGCAATTTTTGCCCGAGCCTACGGCATCGTGTTCTCCCCACGTTAAAAACGGTCTTGTGACACATCTCGTCTCTGGGGAGGTCTTAGGTAATTATCGAGATAGACAAGCAATATTTAGCAGTTGTGTAAGAAAATACAGTAGTAATCTGCAGCTGGACTTATTGTAAATGTGACAGAACACAGGGAAGTAATACATACATTACAACATAGATAATAAAAGACGCATTGCAATTAAAAAGAGTATATTATATTTTCAACAAATGTATCTTTATTTTGAGTACAATAACATGTTCAATGAAAAATGAATTTTTTTTTATTTTGTATAACTGTCTTTATTCTTTAACAAAATTAACTTTAATTTGAATATATATATATATATATATATATATATATATATATATATATATATATATATATATATATATATAAATGTATATATATATAGAATGTTAAATGACACAAGGATTCGGTAAGCTATAATAAAAATTTAAGGTATTATTTGAAGAGGAACAAATCACCTGGACGATGCAAGAATGTCATAGATTTACTGGGAGCCTAAGTTAATTTAAAGATCGATAAGGTTAAAAAGGGATAACTTAAATAAATATAATTAATAAATTAAGGAACGATATTAGCATAGATATATATATATATATTTAATTTAAATAGAGTTGGTTGGTTTATTGAATAACACTAATTTTGTAGTTCCATGTTTCCTAATTCTTCAAAAGAAAACTATTCGTGTCTTACTTTTGTCGAATGCATGTGTGCAATCAATGAAATACCCATTTTGTCAGTATATATTATCGTTAAAATTGCATTTCTTGTAGTGTTTTGAAAGGCTAATATCGTTCCTTAATTATATCGGTACCACTCCGATACAGAGGCTATTCATTAGAATGTCGGTTATGTTATGCACTTCTTCAATCTGACTTTTCGATAGATTTGGCTTTCCTTGCACCTTTGAATGATGATCCACTTTGATTTTCCGGTATTGAACCGCTTATATTTATTTAAGTTATCCCTTTTAACCTTATCGATCTTTAAATTATCTTAGGCTCCCAGTAAATCTATGACATTCTTGCATCGTCCAGGTGATTTGTTCCTCTTCAAATAATACCTTAAATTTTTATTATAGCTTACCGAATCATTGTGTCATTTCACATTCTATTTTTTTTTCTTCCTATGTTGTCCGGGGGAAGACTTCTTCTGCTGTATTAAAATGATTTCTCCTGTTTAATAGACAAGTGATTTTATTTTCACAGTAAGCGTAGTGTATTGAACTGAAGAAACACGTGGCGACCAACGTGGTAATATAAACGACTATGACCATGGTTACCAAAACCTATATGGTGACATATAGTTCTTCCTACAAGATGCCGTGATTATATGAGATTTTCTCCTAATATTTTAATCCTTTTTGCATAATTTATAGAGCGGGGTCATATTTTTAATATTATTCTTATTTGGACGTACGGTATTAGATCATTCTTCTGTTGCCAGCTGACACTGAATTTTTATATGTGTTTATCCTATTATATACTGAAAAACTGGATGGAATTATTTGCTTCTTCTTCATGAGGGCGATAACGTTACATGCCATCTGTTATTTTTGTCTTTCTTTCTGCTTACCTTGTTTTTCACTAATGCTTCTTAAATTTGTTCCGTTAAATTATTTTCACTGAGCTGTTTCGTAGATTCAGTATAAAAATTAAAGGACTAGGCAGTATTTTTTTTATTAGTTTGGATTTACTGTTGGTAGATTCATTTTTTAATATTATCTTTAGTTTGTAATTAACTGGCAGTCAGCAGTTTCGTGAGGTTTGAGTAAGTTTTAGATTGGTATTATTTCAAATTAAATTTTATCACTATGATATTTTGCATTAAATATTCAATCAGAATGTTAGGTGACATAACTGGTAATGAAATGGACGCAAAACACCGAGAGAATTTTCTAGAAATTCAATATAAATATATATATATATATATATATATATATATATATCACATATCAGTATTATATATAATAGGAAATATACATATTATCCTATATCCTATATTATTTTTATATCATATATATATATATATATATATATATATACATATATATTGTGTGTATTTAGGCATCATTTTTTCATTCATATATGTTTCATTAAATAATATAGATAAGTGTTGTCTATATATTTTATGTAAGTTCTTTTCATATCGTCTGATAAGCTTAATAACATTATCATTAAAAGAAGAAAGAAAATCACAATATTGATACATTTTTTTTTTAATCCAATCTAAGCTTTCGGCTTACATAAGCCATTATCAAAGATGACAACTACACATTATATTAAGCAATACAAGAACAAGAAATTGATGATAGTCTGTTTTTGTTTACATGGATAATTTCCAAGCAATGATAAACACGTGCAACGATAAACACGTGAAAGCGAAAATCGCACAACAGCTCATGACGTCACACATGACCACAAGTGAGTGAATCCGATGAGTATTGAGTATGGAAAGCCGTTGGTATCATCAATTTCTTGTTCGTGTATTGCTTAATATATTGTGTAATTGTCATCTTTGATAATGGCTTATGTAAGCCGAAAGCTTAGATTGGATTAAAAAATATGTATCAATATTGTGATTTTCTTTCTTCGTTTAATGATAATGTTATTAAGCTTATCAGACGATATGAAAAGAACTTACATAATATATATATACATATATATGTGTGTGTGTGTGTGTGTGTGTGTGTGTGTGTGTGTGTGTGTGTGTGTGTGTGTGTGTGTGTGTGTTCAAAAACAAACGAACAGATATATCTTAAATGTTTCTGTGAGTGTGAAACATGATGACCGGCGACAATTTTTTGATAAACATGTATTTATTTTTTTAGTATTAGGATCAATGTCTGGTGTGAATTTTGACATAAATTGGACAATATATTTCCCACATCCTTATAGTTTAATAAGCTCATATCAGAAGATTTTAGTTTTCTGTATAAAATGTTGAGTCTTTATGAGTTTTTTTTGTAGAATAATTTATGCATTAAAACCTCTCATTCATATATATATATATATATATATATATATATATATATATATATATACCATCTACAAAAAACATCTGTTGGTTAGTAATTCCCAGTTCTCTTTTTGTTCCCTGACTGTTGATAAAGGAAACAGACGTGTCCGAAATTTCCGAACGTAAAACGTATCTTTCTGTGCTTCATTTTTGTTATATGGATAATAAATATTTACCGTGCTAATTATATTTGAATTCTTTCGTTTTACCTTGTTTTATTAACCAACCTATCAATTCCACATATTATTAGAAGCACATATCGGGTCAAATAAGGGAAAAGAATCCAACAGCAACAAAAACAGCTTTTATTCACTTTCGTTTATCAGCTATTAATTTACACCATTTAGCATATTCCATAATTTACATAAACTTTCACGTTTAAACTGAAGAATGTTTATGATTGTTTCATGATGATAAATACATGTTGCGAAGTAAAAAATTTATATTTTCTTTAATAACTTCCATCAGAATACGAAACGTGTCGATAATGCTTTTATTTTGTTTGACGCACACGATCCTTGAAGATTGCCAACAAGGAAAACATGTTTTATTCATTTTTCTAAATTCTCCTACAATTCTTCTTTTATGTCTAATAAATTCTACAGAAAGTGTCGACTGTGATTATTGTCCCAAACGCTTTCGGCCAATGCATTAGACATTTTCAATGGTTCTTTGATTATACATTTTCTTTGTCTATAGATTGTGTTACAATCTCTTATGTATAGGAGTAGTAAACATTCAGTAATCAAAATGCCTTTAGAGTACCTCTAACATTTTCGAAACTCATTTGAAATCAATAATATTATATAGCTTTACATTATCTTTAAACGTTTTTTAAAATTATATGTTTTAAAATAACAATATTATCAGGATATTTTCTTATGAGTGCGGTGAATTGGGTATGAGTGTTTAAAAGCTTTCTTATCGTACAATGATCACTCAAGTGCATTGTCTGTCTTGTACATAACGAGGTTGTAGTGTGACCAATGTATGCGTTTGAAGTGGTTTGTTTGTTACAAGAATGGCGGTTTCTCATGGAACAATGAAGTAGATAAATTACATTGGTGGTCCGTTTTACACATTTCCGTTGGTCCACTAGTGAAATGTATTGTTTTATGATGCCTTGCATTGCGCGTTCATCTTGTTTATAATCTGTGTGCATTTGGTTGCCGTAAAAGCTAATAATGGTTTGTTGAGCTGAGATTTGACAGTTGCGGACGTTTCATTTCTGTAAGAATAATCTTACTTCGTTATCAATAATTTAGCTTTGGAAAATTTTTACTAAGTATTGTTTGGGTAGACAGCAAAATAGTTACTCAGTAGAGGAGGATAGTTATGCTCTATTAAGAGGTTTTATCATTGCTATTTTATACCGTTCCGGGAATTCCCTAGTATAAATCCTAATTCAGGTATTCCTATTAACGGAATTTAATCTCTCCTCCAGAAATTAGAGGAAACTTACTCCATACATCCATACATAACGAAAAATCTTCCCACGACATTAAAGGGGATATATTGACGTCAATATTCACGTTACTCTATCACTAAGAATTATTATTTTGCAATTAAAAATGATGATAATTACAAAAGGAAGCAATGTTGAAAAAGATTTGATTGATTGATTAGTTTTTTTTTACGGCTTATCAACCTTTTTCATGTTATTTAAAGCTAGAAAATATTTACAAAATTTTCATTTTTTTAAAAGATATTAATTTACTGATAAAATTAACCTTTAAGTGAGGCAAGAAGATGTGGATTTGTTATATAAGAATAAAGTGTCGCTGCCGACATTTGTGTTTGAACATAGATCGCCAGTGAGCAAACAAAGGCGATCCCATTATTGAATTAAGCGAATCATGTGGCCATAGAGGAAAAGCAGAAGTAGGAAATTGTGTGACGTCTAGATTGATCTTCATTCTAGTCTATCATCTATTACTCTTCGGATTGCTATTTCTACCATATCCTCTATTACTATACGGATCTCCATTTCTAGTCTATACTATTCCTCTTCTCTATTCACTATACTATTTCTCTATTCGGATCACTATACGGATTACTGTTCGAGCGAATATTATCGAGCAAGTACTATTATGCGAGATTATTCGAAGCCGTCTGACACCAGCATTACTCAACGGCGGTACTGTAGTTGTATCTGCGATTACAAAGTATCTACTTCAACGAGCATTAAGAAAGTGACAACAAGTTTTCGTTTGCATTATAAAAGTGGCAACGAATGTTCGTTGACATCTCAAAAGGATTCATACCTTTCTCAGTGGTATTTGCGCGTAAGTGAATATAGCGAATCCAACTGAAATTGAAACTCAGTTCTCCGAATAACAATTCCGAACCATTAACAATTACACCAGCCACACATCCACGCTTAAAGCATCTAGTATTTCTGTTGTGGGACTCTCCCCTTTTTACACGAGAATGACTCGTCTAAAGTATACTTATTCTGACAGATTGGAAATACGTTGGAGTACACAGGATGTTCACAAAGAGATGCGTTGAGATACACAGAGTCCACACGCACACACACAGAGAGAGAGAGAGAGAGAGAGAGAGAGAGAGAGAGAATTATGGTTTCACTTACAGAGATTTGTACATATACTTTCTACTAACCCGTATTCCTGGATTACTAATCTTCATTTCAAGTTTGTATTCTTATGTTCAATACACTTATTTTCCTATTTCAATTAATGGCATTATTTATTTATTTGTGCATGATTCCATCTCCGGAATCAACAACAATTTCCAAGCTGCCTCCCATCTAGATACTTATCAGGCTTGATTTTGCTGAACTTTGGGGATCGTAGTGAAAGTGACATACAAAAATTTAAGAACAACTATCTTAGTAATGCAAATGGTATAAGGCAACATAAATGCAAAACGGAATCTGCCATATTCTTTATTTTGTTCTGTTTTATTTTTGCTTTTTATGAAGAATAGTTTTTTTTTTAATTTTCATAGTTGCTGGTAACTCTCCCCAACCATATAAATCTACGCTTTCAGAATTCTCTTCAAGTTCCCAATTCGGGCGACTAGGTCGGTGATTTTATTAAATGAGTTTCGTTGAAAGTTATTTAATTTATATATTATTTATGCATCCTTGTCTATTTTGAAGAAGCATTGACATACATAAAGAAGACATCATTTTCTTTCTAACAGTTAACAGCGTTTGCCTTCATCTTGAAAAAATTTTCTACATTAAAAGAATCAATACAATTTTACCAACATCTAAAACTCGATATAAGTTCAACGTATCATCATCTATAATGTTTATATACGCTATTGGGAAGCATTTGGATTTTCCGCTAAAAATATTGCTAAGAACTTTTAGATGTGATTTGTTTAAATATGCAAAGTAAGTGCATGCATACAAATAAATAAAACAAAACAGAGACCGATATTATTTAACTTTAATTTCACTGCAAGAAAGGCAATAAACCCACTAAGACGCAAGGGGTTGCTGAGTGTGAAAGAATATGAGAATATCTGTCTTTCAGCCATTGGTTTTGCTAATATATCTACTCTTCTTGCTTCCAAGAGATTTTACTTAAGTATTGAATATGCATACATGCATACATATATACATTAAACACACACAGACACAGACACACACACACACACTCATATATATATATATATATATATATATATATATATATATATATATATATATATATATATATATATATATGTATATACTATATTACAGTGGATACTTTAGAATTGAAAACATATTTTATCTATTAAACAGTATGTATTGCGTCTATAAGTTTATAGGTTCGATAGATTTTTAGTGAAGAAATATGTGTTCACACCAGGGATCTCCATTTTCAGGGGAAACCAAAGTTTGCTCCAATGTGGTCACTATAGAACGTCCCAGCCAGCAAGGTTCTACTTACTCTTTCAATTGGGGTATCTATTTCAAGTACTATGTTAATGTTTGATACTTTAAAATTTGGGATAAAGAGTAAATGCATTAACTTTTTACAAATTGATTTGTTTACGTTTCTAATACGAAACTGTGCTGATATCAAGCATTCGAGAAAATAATCTAAGTAGGAAGGCAAATTGAACCCGGCTTCCTGGCCGAGCGGTAAAGCACACTTGATCAAATGGCGAATAAATTTGTCTTTTCTATGATTTCTCTAATGCACAAACCGTTAGACGTATTGCAAACAGATTTATAAATGAACATGTGGCAACTATTTCAAACGACGTTTGGAATAAATAAAATTTCAGAAGAAAAATAAATGTATTAATACTTTAAAAATAGAAATATATATATATATATATATATATATATATATATATATATATATATACATATATATATATATATATATATATATATATATATATATATATATATATATATATATATATGAAGAGTGTCAGTCACCTGAAAAATATTAGACACACATTTTTATAAGCATTATTTTTAGATAAAGGCAATTTAATTTCTATTGTGGCTTCAAAGCTAAAAATCACGTTGAATATATGGGATATTATATATCTAAACTAAAACAAGGACATTTGTCTATGCACAAAAATTGAGAACTTTTTCTAAGAGTTATAATACAAAATATTTGGGCACGCATTAATAAACTGCATTCCACATTTAATAATGTGCGCGTTATTTGCTATGAATGTCCTCGGACCTTAAGAATAATTCGTAATATGTTTCTCGATAAAATAAGCTCCAAATTTATTACATTCACGCTGATAAATCACCCGAAGATTGCTCAAGCTTTGGCAATTCCTGCGATCTCTAATTTTATATTCTTTCTACCGCTTTCCTATAGGTATTAAAGCAGGTGACTGCCTTGATCAATCTAAAGCGCGATAATTGGCCGCCATAATCGTGGATATCGACTTTAATATCCTCATCAGTGCCACAAGAATCATCAGTTGAAAATGAATTACTATGATCTAACAATAAATCTTCCCCTATCAAGACAACATAGTAAATTAAGTAATGGTGAAGCTACCGTTATTTGTCGAAAATAACTTGATACCTGGTATGAATTTCCATTATAGATCCCATAAACTACTCGTATGGAAATTCATAAGAAACTGCAAGTAGATATGACAGTAATAAACAAAGGCAAAATCATGGCACAGTGGAGTAATGGATAGCCGCTCGGATTGAGAATTCTGAGAGCCGAATTCAAATTCCAGTCAAATCCATTACATTCACTTCCGTGCTTGGTAAAGATATGAATCCTCTTCTTCTCCCCCAGAGCAGGATAGACCGGATTCCAACTACCGCAGAAATAAGTGGCAACCTAATGCAGGAAAAAATGTGCCTCATGCGTCGAAAGATCCATAATCGGCTAAGCGTGTATCACGTATAGCACATAACTGACTGACTCCACAGTATAGGACTGAAATCTGGGGCACACAGAAAATAACTCTTCTCACGAAGGCTAGTTATTTAAAATCTAATACAATCTTTTCTTATAATCGTCTCAATGAATGTATTTAGTCCCAAAACAAAATATTATGCTCTGAAAATCAAAAAGTAAACTTTTTTGTGGAAGAAAATAAAGACATTTCTGGAGCAAAAAATATTAATTTGCGTAACATTCAAACTACCACTCCAACAGTTAAACATGGTAGTGGAAATATAAATATTTCGGATTGCTTTTTCTTCAACATTTTAATTATTTATTTATAAAGATGTGTGGGGTACAGCATACCCGTATTAAAAGGAGAATTTAATGCGGGATACACTGTCCCCAAAATACAACGCAAATTTCAAGAAAAGACAACACGATAAGGAATGTTTGTAGAAAAAATAGAATATCGTATATTTAATGACATTTATGCAGAATAAATAAATTTGTATATTTATGTATCTTGTTTGCATAAAAGATTAATGTTTTTTAGTTCATTTAAGTAAATGTGATTTGAATAAAAATTTATGTGTTCGCTATCTTTCAACAGAGTAGTAATGTCTGTTTCTTGTTTTTGTTGTATCCGCCGAGTTGGTGAAAAAGGAAAAAGGGGGCGATCAATTTAAGTTGAAAAAGAGAGTGTGAATGAGAAATAAAAGATAAGAGGAAAATGTACTTATCGGGTGGAATTGTTTTGGAGTCAGTTGTAAATTTGTTGTTGTTGTTGTTTTCCTTTCCTACCCCACTTTCTGCTCTTAGTGTTGGGTTGAGTCAGTGATGGACTTGACTGTCAGTCCTATATCCTCTTTGATATCTGCGCCCTTCTGACTGGTGATTGACTTGAGTCTCTCTATTTATGGCTGAATTCTTTTTCACACTGGCTCGTTACTTTTTTCTCAGTTTAGGAAATCGCCTCCTTGGTCAGAAAATTAATTTCACACCTTATTGCGAAAAAATCTTTTTAATCGTTTTGATCCAATTTTGCGGGTGTGAAAACCTACTTTGTGTTTTCCAGTATTTTGTTGGAATGATATAGGATTTGTACCCTATAAATGTGATAAGTAATAGGGGGAAATCGCCTATACAGAACCATAACAAAACAAAATTATATATAGTTATATTCGTATAGTGTTAAAGTAATACTGCTGCCATATAGCGGTAGTAGCTGCAGAGTCTTCACTATTCACTCTTGATATAATTCAAAAGCTTCTCCATGTCCTTATAGGTGATGAATTATTTTCCAACCCAAAATCTCACAGACGAGATGTCACTAGCCTCGCGTTGCTCTATTGCTATTTTACAGGAAGATGAACTACACTCCTTAGTTCCACCAGTTCTAACATGGCAAAGACGCGCGTATTGTAGCAAAACTTTCAATGCTTTGCTTAGTGGTTGCAGTTACAGAATGCACAAAATTAGGGTCATCTTCATGATGCTGCCTTCTGCCTTCTCCATTTTATTTTCCAATAAAGGGACGGTTTTAGATTTAAAAATCTAAAACCGTCCCTTTATTGGAAAATACTCACAGAATTCAATAGCTAATTTTAATATCATTATTTTATGGATATTTTATAACTGTTGTTCTAGCAACATCTTAAGCCACGGTCATCGTAGACGCAGTTTCAATAACATCATGGTATAGAATGATTTGAATGAAACTCTAACGTTATCAGAAATATGGTTGAAATAATTTTGTTACAAGGAACGATAATAGATTTAATTCTATAAATATTTCTAGAATCGTCCAAAATTGCATGAAAATGAACGAAATTTATACTTGCATCCACTAATGTAGCAACCATGTGAGCATGAATGGATTTCGAGAGTAAACACTTTTTCCGCAGTTACTGGATAGCAATACGATGACAAATTGTGTCCATTTTAAAGAGAATTCCATACAAGTTACCTTTCATATATTCATTAAGATATCAGGTTACGTTAAATGAAGCAATGGCGTTATTAATAAAAAAGAAGGGTTGAAATTAATGCATGCAAGATTTCACAGATTTCACCATTTTTTTCATAGTCAGCCTATGTCTTTTGCAACCCATACTACAATAGCATGAACAAAATATGCGTTATATAATAAACTCTTTTGAGGAAAATCTGATTAATATTCGCGTAGCGTATTTACCAAAATTTTTTATCAGCATTCAGAAGACAATACCAAATATTCCGTTGAATACTTCATACTTATGTAATATGTACAAGTATATCTATACAATTATATGAATTTATTTTTATTTATCATTTTCCAACATTCTTTTTATGCGTTTTTTTAATTACGGATGTTTGGAACTATTCAGCAACAAGATAACTCCGGAGTGTCGGACATCGTGTCTACGTCTGCAAAATATTTGAACAAAATCTAAAAAAAATTGCCTTCGTGTAAAAATCATATTTCAACTGAAACGTTCAATGTGATTCAATCTACAATATGCTTGAAGCTGAATTACAAACATTCTGTGCCCAGAGCATTATTTATGTAAACTATTTTATGTAAAAAATGTGCGTTGTTTTTTGGGGATGTTTTTCAGACAGTGCCCTGAAAGCTTAGATTTAATCTACGATCATCGGAAGAAAACAAGTGTGAAAAGATGTTTTTTCGATATGTCTTACTTTTCAATTTGCAGAAAACTAAGTTATATATTTAGTTAATTGATTATAATAAAAAACACATGAAATATTTTATTGTCTCTTGTTACATATATATATATATGTGTATGTGTGTGTGTGTGTGTGTGTGTGTGTGTGTGTGTGTGTGTGTGTGTGTGTGTGCGTGTGTGTGCGTGCGTATCTGCAAACTATACCACAGGTTGACCCAAACGTTGCGAGTGAAACTGAGTAGAGGGAAAAATTTGAGGACCGTCGATAGCTGTGCTAGCATAAAGTGACAAGTCTTTGTGACCGAAGGTTTGACTGCACTGGCTTTGTTCAAGTTGTTGTTCACGCTAGATGATAACACGGTCTCTCCGAGAAACTGTATCTAAGGCTGTCTCATCATAGTTGCATTATAAACCACAGGTGGGCCCTGTGGGTGTTGAACAAATACAAATGTGCCCGAGCGTGTGTCTGAATTATGGTTTGCCTAGCCGCAGCTCTAGTATATGGGTACCCTCGAATACGAGTGGCCAGCTATTATATATATATATATATATATATGTGTGTGTGTGTGTGTGTGTGTGTGTATGTGTGTGTGTGTGTGTGTGTGTATTCAGAGATAGAAGATTAAATACAGAATGCATCGAATTCAAATAATGCCAACCTGATTCGATGAGAAAAATATTTGGCATCAGATCCACTAAGATTGCTCCTCTCAGGACAGACGATGGCAATAATCTCGTCACAGACATGGATGGCATGGCCATGAGATGTAAGAAAAGTTTTGATGGGCTACTTAGGCCTTTAAATGTACCCAAAACCCATAGTGGTAGAACTTGACTGTCAAGCATACTGGCCGAGGTTCTGCATGCATGGCGGGACTCAACATGGGAAGAGTTGTTGGGGCGGCTGGAATATCCCGTTACGGTGGAACACATTTAAGTCAGTTTATGCATGATCGTATTGTAAAGATCTGGATAGATGGAGAAGTGCCAAAAACTTGGAGGGATGCAACAATGACACCAATATATAAGGGTAAAGGTGCCCGGGAATTATGGAGTAATCATGGAGGTTTATTGATCTACTTTCTGCGGCAGGTAAGATCTTAGCCTCTGTTCTCTTATTAAGATTAAACCAGAAAATACTTGACAATATACTGCCTGGGTTACAGTGTGTTTTCCGCAGATATGATTTCCACAGTACGACAAGTCGAGGAATAGATGTGTGAACAACAATTTGAACTTTGTCAAATATTTGTAGTTCTGCGGAAGGCTGTTGATACAGTTAATCGTGCTGCTCTTTGGGAAATTCTTTCAAAATTGGGTTGTGCCCCTCCACCACTTTATCAAGATTCTCAGGTCCTTCCATGATGGAATGAAAGACTGCGACAGTTTTGGCGGTATGTTTACGGGACCTATCAATGTTGAAAATGGAGTCAAGCAGGGAGACCTTCTGGCTCCTACACTGTTTTCTATCTACTTTGCAATTGTACTTCTTGATGCGTTTGGGGACTGTCATGATTGTATTATGATAATGAACTGGTCAACTGGCAAGTTTTTCAAAATTCGTAGGTTTGCAGCAAAGAAAAAAGTGTTTTTGTTTAGTTTAGTGCGCACCCTTCTCTATGCAGATGACTGGTACCTGGGCGCACACTCAATTCATGTGTTTATGGATCGATTATCAGGGTCATGTAAGGCTTTTGGACTGTCCATCAGCCTTGAGAAGTCAACGGTGATGTATCAAACTGTCCAAGGAATTCAGTATATAGAGCCATCAATTTATGTTGATGGTAGTCGACTTGGGGCAGTAGACAAATTTGCATACTTTGATAGCACCCTCAACAGCCAATGCTCACTTGATGATGAAATAGCGTTACGAATTAAGAAGGTGTCCGATGCATTTGCAGGACATAATTTCCGTGTCTGGATACAGAAGGGGATAGAAAAGCAAACAAGATTTAAGATATGTAATGCGTTATGTCATCTCTGCTATATACATGAAAGTCATGTGTAGACTATCGCAGACGCCGAAAGATATGGATCGTTTTCATTTCGGCCTGTGCTTGAAATCCACTGGATGTCTCACACCTCTGATACTGTTGTTCTACAAAGTTTCAATTCACTCTCTGTGGAAGCAATTATACACAAGTAGAGATTACGATGGACAAGCCATGTTATTCGCATGGGAGATGACAGAATGCCAAAACAGTTAATGTATGGAGAATTGGAAATGGGAAAAATACGGAGCACAAGCCAAAACCTCGTTACAAAGATTGATTTAAGTGTCACTATACAAGTGCAATATTGGTTTGGATAACTAGGAGACTCCAGCTGAAGACCGGGTTTCTTGGAAAGCTGGTATTAATGATGCCGTCAAGGTCTTCCATGAGGCATCACAAAAATATGCAGGACTGAAGAGAGGGGTTCGAAAGCGATCCCTGAATTGCCATGAGGTGTCAACCTCGCCATGTTCGCAATGCATTCGTATATGTCTACCAGGGGCAGGTCTGATCAGTCATTAGAAATCACACCAACAGTCTATTGCGTGTGACGATTTCGTAATTACATGCTTTGAATGTCTGCCCTGCCCTAGAGAGTGCAAGTCCAGGTCAGGCCTGACAAGGCATATAAAAAGACACATTGGAAGTGATGATGTTCAAAGTCAACTTCAACCACCCGGAGATGATTTGACATGCCATATATGTAACAAGAAATGTAAATAGATGCCTGGCTTTACGAGCCACTGTCGTTCACAAAATAAATGAATGCAGTGTTGTTTGTGGGGAAGTACCTGATGAATTAGACACGTCAGTGGAATTTGTGTGTCGACAGCCACTATATATATATAAGAAATTAAAAGAATAAGAATATATATATATATATATATATATATATATATATATATATATATATATACGATAAAATAAATTAACTAATAGGAAAAGTTTATCAAACTAACATGCAGCAGTTTTATTAAAGCTTCGTCAGAGATTGGGCGATAACTGACAAAAGGCCAGAAATGCTGGTATTTTCAGTTATGATTGGGCCAGTCTTCATTGGTCACTCACTTGCCACATATATTAAAATCTTAGAAAATTCTATGTGTCGGTAGGTTTGCGTAGATATTTTCATATCTAAGTGGGCATCGGATGGTAAGTGTATTTGTAACTGCGTGTTTGAGTCCTATGTTCACATTTCTGCGGCCACCCAGTGCAATGGGGACTGGGGTCTTCAAACTCGAAATTATGGCTGGCCTCTTCAAGAATGTATACTTTGTATTAGATATAAATAAGTTAGATTCTTTAAGAATAGATTCAAAGAAAGAAGATGAAATATTGTAATATTTCGCGCTTGCGCACCCGTGGTTTATACTGCAACTATGCTGACTAGCGTGATCAACCATCAACAATTCAACTAGAGTGGTCAACAATCGGAACAAGGCCAATGCTCGCAAAATCATCGAGCCGCACACCAATTGCGTAGAAGGAAGCCACGGTTCCTTCAAACCAATTTCATCGACAAGGCTAGGGTATGGTTTCTAGTCTCTTTCCAAATGTGCACTGGTTTCGCCTCCTCCAGACCGATAACACACACACACACACACACACACACACACACATTCTCTCTCTATCTCTCTCTATATACACACACACACACATAGTGTTATAATTGAGAATATGTTAATTTTAAATTTTATAATAGTATTACACACACACACACACACACATATATATATATATATATATATATATATATATATATATATATATATATATATATATATATATATACAGAGAGAGAGTGAGACCTATTATATAATACAAATTCTTATCAATTGTAAAACTTTTTGCGTTTCTTTATGTGCCTGTATATATATATTTCTGAGTGTGTGTGTGTGTGTGTGTGTGTGTGTGTGTGTGTGTGTGTGTGTGTGTGTGTGTGTGTGTGTGTGTCGAGTGTGGTACATGTTGATAATATCCTTCGTATTTGTGTTGGATTGTGGGTCAGTCTTCTGATAGGACTATTAACCTATCACTACAAATTACACCTTTTCACTTATAAGGCCAATATTTATGTACAGTTGCGGCCAAAATGTTCAGAACGGCATTGTTTTCGTCAGAAAAGTAGGTATAAGTTTTTATCAAAGTTTTTTTATATTCTATAATTTTCACAGGCAATAACTACGATATTATTGTCTGAGATTTTACTGTAATTTTAGAGGATAATATAAAAGTTATGGATGATTGAGTGATTTACTGCAAAACCCATGGCGGCTTAAATGATCAGAACGGTTGCTTTTACTCCGTGATGTAGTATATTTAACCGGCGAACTCTATTTTTTTAATGTGACGGTTCGTTTAATAAACATTAGTAAGAACATCTGCAGTGTACTTTGTTAATATAATGCCACTTACTCCGTTAACAATTCGTCATCAGATTATTAAGCTTCGAAAGAAGGATAATTTAAGTATTGGATCTATTGCAAATTGTTCACGGTATTCGTAAGGACTACGATGATTGTGGTTCGTGTAATGCAAGAAAGTCTACAGGTAGGCTAATAAAAATGACTAAGAGAGAAGATCGTGCTATGGTAAAATTGGTTAAAAAGGACAGATTTAAAACTGCTGCTGCTGTTTCTCGGGAAATGAGCATTGTACTGAAGAAAACTTTATCTCGAAAAACTGTGTCTCGTCGTTTAGTTGAACATGACCTACAAGCAAGAGCACCTAGAGTGAAGCCACTGATCAACTCCAAGAATAAAAAGTGTCTTACCTTTGTAACCGAAAATGTGTTGTGGTCTCAAGAAAAATGGCAAACGGTGCATTTCAGTGATGAATCTCAGTTTATGTTATTTGACTCAGATGGGAAAAGGTACGTTCGTCGAAAAGTAGGTGACAAATTATCGCCTAAATGCCTTAAGACTAGTGTTAAATTCTGTGGAGGAAGTGTCATGGTTTGGGGGATGATATCTGGAGATGGTGTGGGCGCTTTGGTGCGATTAGATGGAAAGGTAAATGCAGGAGTTTATAAACAACTTGTAAAAGATCATGTCTTGCCTGTACCGAGAATTTCATCTAAGCGACCACCCATATTCATGCAAGACAGTGTTCCTTGTCACAAGGCTAAGGTGGTCATGAACTTCCTCAAGGCTGAAAAAGTTATTGTTATGGATTGGCCTGCTCAAAGCCCAGATCTCAATCCTGTTGAAAATGTGTGGAATATTCTAGGAGGACGTTCGAAAGACAGAAATCCTAAAACAACCGAGCAATTATGGAATGCCCTTCAGGAAGAATGGAATAAGATGACCCAGCAAGAAATTGAAAATTTAATTTCCTCATGCAGTCAAAGATGTCAATGTGTGATTGAAGCTAAAGGGTTTCACACTAAATATTAAATAATTCCAGTATTCTCTGTCATTTATGATTATTTTCTTTATTTTTTCAACTGTTCTCATCATTTCGGCCGCCATGGGTTTTGCAGTAAATCACTAAATCATCGTTAACTTTTGTATTATCCTCTCAAATTACACCAAAATCTCAGACAACAACAACTAATATCGTATTTATTGTCTGTGAAAATAACAGAATAGAAAACCACTTTGATAAAAACTTATACCTACTTTTCTGACGAAAACAATGCCGTTCTGAACATTTTGTCCGCAACTGTATACTACATAACCTCATGCTCTCCACATAACCACATGCAATAACTTCACCGATTAACCCTGAAACATGAATCTCTCTTTAAATGTGTATTGGGCGAAGATTTAGTCAAAATATGCAAATATACAGTGTGGGCAGAAAGTATTGTCACACCCTACCACAACGTAATGAGAACTATAGAAAAAAAAGTAAAACACTAATAAAAAGCGCATGTACAGGATTCAGTTTATTCACTTTCCTTGAGGCTGTCACACATCGAGAATGCCTGTATGAACACTATCATTTACATGTAGGAGCTCCTGTCAGACATTATATTATGTATGGATAACAAGAGATTGTGACTACACTGTGCATTCCATATCTATCTATCTATCTATCTATCTATCTATCTATCTATCTATCTATCTATCTGTCTGTCTGTCTATCTATCTCTCTCTCTCTCTCTCTCTCTCTCTATATATATATATATATATATATATATATATATATATATATATATATATATATAGTACAGGTAATCGATCCGTTGGTACATAATCCGGGCGGATCCTAGTAATATTAATTATTAAAACTAATTCACAGAGAGCACGATATATTTATTATAACAGAGCATATGTTTGTTTGTTTTTTTTTACATAAGAAAACTCAATATGAGTATAGTCTAATTCAGGCTGGTCTTTACGAAACTATCAGCTGCCTCTTTGACCAGCTTGAAATAGACTATCCCCATGTTTAGGTAATTATTTTTTGCTGTAAACACACACACACACACACACACACACACACACACACACACACACACACACACACACACACACACACACACACACATATATATATATATATATATATATATATATATATATACATACATA
Source organism: Acanthosepion esculentum (assembly GCA_964036315.1). NCBI lineage: Eukaryota > Metazoa > Mollusca > Cephalopoda > Sepiida > Sepiidae > Acanthosepion > Acanthosepion esculentum. The sequence goes on along the minus strand of OZ038486.1, from coordinate 55,548,613 downwards.
CATACATATATATATATATATATATATATATATATATATATATACATATATATGTATATGTATATGTATATATATATATATATATATATATATATATATATATATATATATATATATATATATATATATATAAAGTGTGAGAGATACACTTGTATATAGATTATCTTTTACTAATTCCAGGTAATTCTGTATTGAGTGAAAACTAGCTATTATATCCTGAGGAAAAAAAAATCTAAAACCGTCCCTTTATTGGAAAATACTCACAGAATTCAATAGCTAATTTTAATATCATTATTTTATGGATATTTTATAACTGTTGTTCTAGCAACATCTGAAGCCACGGTCATCGTAGACGCAGTTTCAATAACGTCATGGTATAGAATGATTTGAATGAAACTCTAACGCTATCAGAAATATGGTTGAAATAATTTTGTTACAAGCAACGATAATAGATTTAATTCTATAAATATTTCTAGAATCGTCCAAAATTGCATGAAAATGAACGAAATTTATACTTGCATTTGAACATAACGTCTAACGCAAGGAGAAATTTAAATATGATTACGAACCTCAGAGAAGACTGATATCTAAAGAATTTTTCCCCAATGGGAAAGGAATATATTCACATAATATGCTGTTTAACATTGTTACTTTTTTTGGCGACGACAAATGAAATGGTGGAAATGAAATGGTGGAAATGAAACATACAAATTATTGCTTTACAATTCATTTCCCCCTCTCAATACATATGTTTTTTATGATGATAACTTTTTACTTTTTACAAAATAATTCAAGCTAATTATCCCTTTATTATCACTACAGGGAAATAGCGAAGTGCGTGTTAATTTATTTGCTACGCAGAAGCAAATATATTATTTACAAATACGTTACAACAATGCCGATAGAATTTCGAGTGCAGTTTTCAAGATTTAGCCAATACAGTTTTCATGATAAATAATTATTCTGCTAAATTTATCTCTTTCTCATGCAAAAGATCTTGGCTCTCCACAACTTCATGTCATCTTTAACTCTACAAATTATTTCCCCACTTATTATAGCTGCCACTGTGTGTTCTGCAATTGATTTACACATGCTCGTCAGATATTCACTTTACTGTTCCGCTTTTGCGCTTTCATTACGCTGTTGCTTCCATTACGCGCTTACCTCATTTCTTCTACGATTAGTAGTACTACTGATAATAAAGAAAAGTGCGGTAAATATTCGGCCCTGTCATTGGCTTTGTGGACACTGTGATACATGGAAGTGGTTCTACGCACATAAGTACTGGAAGTTGTGGCGAAAACTCAAGGACCCCAGAAACCAATTATGAAAGGTGTGAACAGGTAATTACGAAATTACTCTAAAATATACAAAAAATAATTGTACCAAGGAAGTGCGTCCAATTTGCACTAGTATTTATCCCTTACCTGCGAGGCACATAATCCACCTGCACACGCGTATGCATACATACGCACGCACACACACACACACACACACACACACACACACACACACACACACACACATATATATATAGAGAGAGAGATAGAGAGATAGATATATTATGTTTTCTAAATGCGCCATATAATAATTTAAAAAAAAATTGTCTAATTATTATATGCCACATTTAGAATATAAAGTACTCAATGATACTAATACACTCCCTATATATGTAAGATACATAGATGACATTTTCGTCTTAGCTAAAAATATTGATAAAATTACACAACATAAAAACACATTTTAAATTCACTCCATCCTCAAATTTACATTAGAACTTAATATTAATAATAAAATTCCATTCGTTAATGTATTTAATATTTCCAGCATATATAAATTTACTACTTCTCTATATAGGAAACCCACTAGTATTAACTCGCGTCTTCTTAATTATAATAGTGGATGCCCCTGCGATATTATTTAGCCGTTATAAAAAAAAACTTAATCCAATGCACACAAATAATATCTCCTTCCAAAACCATATACTAGAAAGAATTATATAACATCAAACAAGCATTTTCTAATAATGGATTACTTAATTTAGTCATTGATGAACAAATTAAATTTTTTCTCAATAAACTTAATAATAGCTGTAAAAGAATTGATAAAATTACTAGAAATAATGCATCTCAAAATAAACATAACACTATTAAATTATAATATTGTAACGAAATGCATAATAATTACAAAAATGATTAAGCAACACTCAAAAACATAATAGATAGAAATGTTAAACCCATTAGTAATAATAAAGTTAAGGTCATCATATGTTATAAAATATTATAATATTTGACCTCACAGTCCCTAATAAATTTACAGCCACACAAGTAAATCCTTTACAAAATGTGTAGTGTATCAATTTTCATGCACATTCAGAGATTTTCTTTATTTTCAATTTATCACTTGAAACAACCATACAAAGTTTAGAACGGCTCATGATCAAACATAATAGACATTAATTGTCTGTTATGTTTAACAATGTATGTTTAAATAATGATCCGCTGTCCCAATACACTGTTATAATAAAAACAGAGAGTGTTCACGTGTGTTTTTAAAAATCACTATCATGTGGCTCACAGGTTGTCTTTGTAGTTTAGACTTAAGGAGGACATCAGAGGAGATCGTAAGAACATTTGCATTAGAATTTACAGCTCCTTCCTTGAGGAATTCCATTTTAACATCAAGAAACTGATTAGAAAACTAGAAAGGATTAATATAAAAAATAAATATAATGTCTATATTATTCAATGGAACATGTTTGAATGTAAATATTCTACCGATATATATATATATATATATATATATATATATATATATATATATATATATATATATATATATATGTGTGTGTGTGTATGTGTGTGTGTGTGTGTGTGTGTGTGTGTGTATTGCTGTCACTCTTTCCAGTATCATTATTCTGTTTCTATTCTTGTGTATATGTGTGCATATTCTTGAAATATTTTTATGTTCGTCGAGATGCCTACGGTATAGAAGTGGAAGAATTGCAACTCTATGTCTAGCGAAAATGTACGACAACTTAAAATAATTTGAATGTTTTGCTGTAATTCAAGTCTGAAATTAATTATAGCGGACGACATCTTTGCGACACGTAGATAAATGGGTAACAAGTATTAAATGCATTTTTCACACAAATTATCGCTCCATTCACTTTTAAGATCTCGAATAAAGTAATAATATTGATGATGATGATGATTATCATAATAATAATAATAATAATAATAATAATAATAATAATAATAACGTTAGGATACACACAGAACAATCCAAGATAAACGCACAGACATCGTAACTGAAGACCACAGAAATAGAACGTGCTTTCTTATTCACATGATAGTCCCCGCAGTTTGTAATGTAACTTTGAAGAAAGAAAATATCAAAAGAGAAGGTTTTTTAAGTGGACATCTCAAAACTGTGGCACAGTAGGACATCAATAAATCCTGTTGTAGCTGACAGACACATTAAACGGCTTTTCAAGGGTTTTTAAAAAAACTATCAAAAGACCAGGTTCTTGAAGTGGAAATCTCAAAAATGTGGCACAGGAT
>OZ038486.1:55392550-55542550 GCA_964036315.1 Acanthosepion esculentum | reverse complement strand
TTATGTGTAAAATATAGTCATGTTATAACAGGTTTAGGTGGATTTGAATTATAGGTTTTTATTATTGAACATAATAGTTGAAAAGAGAAAAATTCAAAGAAAATTCCGTGGAAATTGAAGTTATATCGGATTCTCGTGAAACAAGTCTTGAGTCCTTGGGACCCAAACGCTTATAAACGAAGATTTTACTGGTGTTGTTAATAATAACAATAGTAAAAAAATATATACTAGACAGAGTCCTGGCCCCCTGCACGTGATGGCTCACCGTGGTATGGATATGCTCTGGCGCCCACAAAACAGCACACAGGTAGGGGAAAATACGGACTAACTATAATGCTAATGAAACGAAAAATATTGCTAAATCGCATCAGTCGTCACGCAGGTCAACAAGAACCGCGATTCCCAGTAAGGAACCATACTGGGTTCGACAAGTTTGCAACTAGAATAAAATCAACGAGAACTAGACGACAACCGCCCAGAAGACAGTCTCACAGAGTTCCATTATATTCATTAAAAGGAAATCCAAATAAATAAATGGCCTACGGAAGAGTATATTGAATTAATGATCGCATTTTACACTGCTACGTTAAATCCGACAACGACAACGGCAAAATCCGCACTATAATATCTAGCGAAAAAAAGCACCCATGAAACAGACTAAACATTGATGCCAACAATGTAGCCAATGTACAGTGTGACATCATCAGGAAAAGATAATACCTCACATAGTATTAGAATGCATCCAAAAACATCAAAAATAGGCTAACCGTTAATATCGAGGGGTTAAATCCCAACAACCCGGAGGACACACATGCAGAGGAAGAAATAGAAACAATTTGTAATAATCACTCTGAGGTACACAAGGAAATAAAGGAAGATAATGACGAATATGAGAGAGAAACTAACACAAACGCCATCCAATATAAAGGGAGAGCGTAAAGAAAATGTCTTTCGAGGAAACGCCAACAATTCCAAAAGTAAGAAAGAAACGTCAACTGATGGAAAACATGAACCTCGCTAAACCAGCAAGTAGAAAAATAAGGGAAGACATGCGAATACCAATATATCTGACATAAATTAATCACCTTATATACGCGGTCTCGGCAAGGATTGCATAAACAATAGGTGTAAAAGTAAAAATGCAACGTAAACGAAAAAGAAAAATGCCCGTCTGGAAAGAAAATACAAACCGAAATAAATAAACTACGAGAAAAATTGTCACTTCTAAGTGAAGTAGACAAGGGCTCCAAAATGAAAGGAAGGAAAAAGCGACAAGCAAAATGGAGCCTGGACATAAAGAATAAGTCTGACGTACCAAAAGTAAAAGACAAACTGAAAGAACAAATTCAAGTGAAGGCACAGGAAATCAATCACTATGAAAAGAGAAATAGATGCTTTTGGTAAAACAATATCTTTAAAGAAGATACCAATAAACTATATCGAGAACTTGGGAAAAAAGATAAATGACCCACCTAATATCCAGCAAGTCGAGAAGTTCTGGTATACGATGTGGGAAAACTGAAAAATGCACAATGAAAAAACTATAACATATATAGAACACATACATAAACAGAGTGACAGAATGGGCGGATATCAATATAACTGAAACAACCGCTTCCATCTAAAAAAAAAAAAAATTTGGAAAACTACAGATTTAAACCTTGATATCAACATCACGATTAAGGAACTAGACCAAGATATTTAGGAATTGATCAAGTAGAGTGAATATAATATTCACTTATGAAGAAAAGGATACGAAGAGAATATAATATGAGTAAGCGATCGATCCTAGAAAGCGAACAATGGGGCCAATAAATTGAAGACTATCAACACCATTATCTGTAGTAGCATACAACTTCGACATTATTAAATGAAAGTTTAATTACATTAAAAGATTGGACGCCAAAACCAGAAACATTCTTACCGAAAACGGGATGCCCAACCCGAAGTCAGATGTTGATAGGCTGTACGGACCAAGAGATTTAGAAGGTCGAAGTCTAATCTAATTTGAACTAACTGTAAAAACTACTTCAATCGGATCGGAAGCATACCTCACAAAACCCAATGACCTTGTCTTACAAATAATAAAATATGAAATCCACTCCACCAACAAAGAATCTGCACTCTTCAAGAAACAGCTTAATGTTTCTGAAACCCTACCAACAAAAAACGAAGCGAATCTCATTTAGGCCAAACGTGTAAAAGAGATAGCAAATCAACTTGGCCAAATGAAATTACAAAAAATACTGGGAGGACAAGACGTTGCCTGACAAATACCTAAAAAGAACGAAAGAAGCAGAATTGGACCAACAGAGAATACATCATTGCCTGAGGGGCACCGGTTTGAAATCTGAAACAGAATGCCTAATTAATGCAGCTCCTGACCAAAGCCCCCCAACCAGATCCTATCACTTTCACATAATCAGGGATGGAACTAATCTGAAATACATGATATGCCGAAAATATGATGAAACAGTTGACCATATTATCTCAGGGTGTCCAGAACACACTTTAAATATAAGAAAATGAATATTTTAGAGACAGGCCTATCTGTTTATAAATGTATGTATCACAAATGTATTTACTTTTGGAAACCATCGTAAGTATTTTCAATGTTTTTTTTCTCGATTTGAAACACTCGCAGATCATAGATTACATTATATTTTTAATAAAAATCCGATCGTTAAACAGGTTTTTTACTGTAATAATTTTTATCAATGGCTACTAAATAAACGCAAAATTCCGGAGGCATACATCGATGATCTCACCATTTTAATTGAATTAGTGCGTATTAATAATTAGTCCTTCTTTTAAAAGAAAGTAATTTCATCATATTCTCGTATGTGCATTTCCAAATTAAAGAAATATTTAAAACAAGCCTAAATTTATTTTACTTTAACAAGATACAGTAACTTACAGTAAAAATGTTAAAAAGTTATATTGCAGTATGCTTTTATGGATTTCTTTATAGGTACTGCATTTTCAGTCAGTACTATGTATGGAACATAAAAAACTGTCATGCTCTCTTAGAGAAAATAGAAACAAAACGACCCTTATACATATCAGGAAAAAAGACACTAGGGCACGTAATCAGGAAATCGTTCTTGGAAAACTTATTACTATTTGGACAGATTAAAAGCCAGAGGGACAGTGGTAAACAACGCGTCCCTTACGTAGCAAGCTTGAGTAAATGGATGGCAAAACAAGATTTACGAGCGATAAAAAAAGACAAAAGTTATTATAGGCTACAAAGGAAAAGAAATTGTAGAGAGTCGTGATATCCAACTTTCTGAAGGGATCGAAGGCAAACAAGAAGAAAACGCAATTTCTTGTTCTTTGTTGGTCTCAGTAAATTTGTCATTTCTCTATCTCTCCTAATTCATGTTCTGTCAGCCATTCACACAAGTTCGTGAGTTTAGTTGTTCGCCGCTTTCTTCTGATTCTCTTGCATTTAAAACGTTTTGTCTGTGCCAAATTTTCCAAGACCGCTTTCATCAATATATACCCTACAATTTTCCGATATCAAATATATTTCCATTTTCTCTAAACTTTCGTCGTCTATTGTATTCTCTGAATCATTCAGTAAAACTGCATTTCTATTGCGTCAAGTGTCTTCATCATCTGCGATGATGTGGTCGAGTATTCACTGCCTCACAGGCAGTTATTACATAAGAGTTCCGGAGTCTTTACTTTGTTTCTAATGATTTTTCCTTTTTCTTAATTTACTCATTACAAGACAAGAAATTGTAAAGTGAGTATTTAAAATGTTAATATTGTTAATGTTGTTAAATGGATTTACAGAAATGTAGAACAAAGATAAAACCTCAGTCATTATTTAATTTGTTCTGTTATTGATATAAATTTTTATTTCACTTGACATATAATCATTAGATTGAGTAATACATTTCGAGAATTTATACCCTGGTGTGATGAGTACCAGAAATTAATTGATTTATAAGGATCTAACTTGAAGGAAATCAGACATACAATACGGAATTTGAGAGTTTCCTATACGTTTTGCTAGAACATTAGACACTCTAAAAGTGTAGTCCTACTCATTAACACGGAAAAATTCAGCCAGCGGATTTCGGATTGAAATAACGGAGGATTTCGCCAACACCATCATTGATAAGGAAAGAAAACCGCTAGTCCTTTTGGTATCCCCTCCTAAAATGCATTATTTTCCTTACAATGCATTAACTCTCTTTGTCGCTACTCTCTATCTTTCTCTATTTCTTTTTATGAGAACCATGATGGATCTCCACCAAACTCTATCCCTGGCAGCTCTCAACAATTTCCTTCCTTCTGCTACCTCCCCCAAACCACGTTCTGTCATCCACTATCTTTAGCCCGCTAGGTATATCATGTGTTGTATTCCCTTGCTTCCCACTATCCGACCCGTGAGTTCCAGATTCTCCAGGCCTTCCTTTCTCATTATGTGTCCCAGAAACTTCAGCTGCCTCTTCCTGGTGTATGTATAAACCTCCTCCTTGTTTGCATCCTCTCTAAGACCTCATCGTTACTCACACACTCGGTCCATGATAACCTTAACATCCTTCTGTAGAACCACATCTCTGTCGCCTCGAGTCTCTTCTTCATCTTTGAGGAAATTGTCCAACATTCGCTGCCGTAAAAAAGACAAATATCACATAACAGCTCAGTATTATATTCTTTGTTTCCAAAGAAATCTTCTTTTACTCAGCTCAGCTTTTGGAATGCGTCGTTGACCATCCCAATACGTCCTCTGTCAAAACTTTTCTCAGATATGTAAACTTCCGTGTCAGCTTGATCCTAGTGTTCATGACCTGCAAATCGCATTTCGGACTCATCCTTTTACTGATGAACATGCATTCTGTCTTCTTGTAGTTTATGCTGAGTCCCTTCTTCTCATACTCTGTCGCTAGCTTCTTTCTCAATAATCTTATTTCGTCACAAGGTGACCGCCTATAACATCTTCCGTCCAGAGAGTATACTCCATATCACGTTGTACACATGACATAGTCATATCTGGGCTGAAATGCTATTTTAAAAAGCAACTACATAATGAGGATATATAAACATGCGGATAATGTCGGTTATTACATAGAGATATTCCAGTTACGACAACAATAAATGAGTCCAAAATTCTATAAGAAAACCAACCTTCTCAAAATGGAGAAATAAAATTTGAAGCAATCATTACATTAGCTAGTTATGTATTCTGTGTACAAATAGGTCCGCGCCGTAGAAGATATTGTATTTTGTCAGTCATCATTAGCAGCCAATCAGAAAAGGTTAAAATAACGCCAGCAGCAAGCTGTTCATAAACATTCACTGCAGATGCGTGTAAATTAAATATATTTGCCTTTTTCTTGTAATAGTTTGAATTTCTTCCGAGATTATTTTGCCTGTCCTTAAAGCGATCTCCTGATATTCGTATTATCCAATAATATTTAATGTCTAATAAATTGTACTTAATATTCCCAGCATTTATCAGTATTCTTAGATATATTTACCAGACACAGATGACATGAGCAGCACTTTGCCTTCGTCCTATAAGAGGTTATATTTGCGGCATACCATTAGTTTGAATGCAAAAACTCAACTTATCTGCTTCTTTTGTCCATCTCCTTATGTAATATCATAGATTTCCGGGGCATAAAGAAACTGTTACTACAGTTTAATATTTTTTTATTCTCCAGTTTTTATAACAACATGCATAATAGAAATAGATCGTCATGAGTTTCGACACTTCACAAAAATACGTAATTTAATTATTAAGTAAAATTCATTGAATAATTGCTCTTTATTTCCTGTAAGATTTTAATTCTGTATGCCGAAATGGAAATGTTCTCCAAGATAATTTAATCTAGCTCTTTCAAAACTTCCAGTTACTTTACTTGAAGTTTCGCATTTGAAGTCTGGTTATTAAAAGGAAATCTAGATAGATAGATAGATAGATAGATAGATAGATAGATAGATAGATAGATAGATAGATAGATAGATAGATAGATAGATATGAATAAATGGAGATAAATAATTTGATAGATTGATACAGATAAATTGATATGATTATATGTATGCACACACATACTTATATATCTGTGTGCATGTATATGTATATATATAGAGAGAGAGAAATAGAGAGAGATAGAGACAGAGAGACAAAGAGACAGATACAGAGATACAGGGACATAGACACAGAGTGAGAAAGATAGATTATTAAATAGAGATAGATGAAAATGAATAGATGTGAATTATTTTAGATAATTTGATAAACCGAAATAGAGAAACAGATATATTCATATATAAAGAGATGGGAACAAAATGAGACAGACAGAAATAGATAGATAGATAGATAGATAGATAGATAGATAGATAGATAAGATAGATAGATAGATAGATAGATAGATAGATAGATAGATAGATAGATAGATAGATAGATAGATATGAACAGAGATAGATATGAATAAATTGTGATAGATAATTATGCTAATGTAGGTAAATTAATATATATGAATGAATGCTTATATACATAGAAAAGCTATTTAGATCTATATGTATAAATTGTTATATATATATATATATATATATATATATATATATATATATATATATAGATAGATAGATAGATAGATAGATAGATAGATAGATAGATAGACAGTTATATAGATAGATAGATAGATAGATAGATAGATAGATAGATAGATAGATAGATAGATAGAAAAATGGAGAGTGAATGTAAATATTTTTTCTTGAAAATCAATAGTTGATAAAATAAAACATATATTGCATAGATATTTCCGCGGTTTTTGAAAGTGCATTGTTTTATTGACGCTAACGGTTATGAATAAAATCATATTTCTATAGATGTTCTTGAATACGTAATCCTTCTTTATTTGCTTTCACTTTCAATCTTATTGAAATCAAAGATAAATATTACATTATAGAGGCGATGAAATTTAATAAGCCTAAGTAACATTTGCTTTTCCATATAAAAATCTTTAGTCGTCATTTGCCAAGGAACTGAAGTAATAAGATCACAACGCCAAGTCCTTGATTTTATTTCATAATCCGAAGGAAAACTATTTGCATTTCCTTCGTCTGCATTTTCATAACATCTCAGTCGATTCTGACTCCACTTTGAAAGACAAACCATCACACCGAAATATAAAATGCATTGTACATAACGTTTTATTTTTTTCTAAACTCTTAACACTATCACTATCGAAAAATAATACGGTCACATTTCGTTTAAACATTAGTTACCGTACAATCATCGTTAAGCAACGCCGAGCCTGTTCACTATATCGATGGGTTCCGCTAGGGAATACCGAATGCTGTTAGTTTGGATGTGTGCATTGTCTAATGGGTCGGTATTGTTAACAGCAGAGCTGGGTTGCAATCCCAGTTGGTTTCGTTACGTTAACTTATGTGCAAATACCCCTGGGAAAGGTATGAATACATCTGTTATCTCCTCAGCTAGGGGTTAATTAGTAAGACGAGTATTACTAAACAGATATCATCTCCCAAAATATTATCTCAATATAAAAATATTTATGATTTTAAATCACCTGCAATGGAGTGATAAGGTGTAAAAAACGAATTAACCAACCAACTATCCTCCAGGTAAAAACATCACCTTCACACAACTTACTGTGACCAATATAATATGTTAGCGATGACATCTCTTCACAACTACCAATCTTTCGCAGTTTAAATACTTTTTGTCCCACTTACTATACTCCCAGTTCTTGTTCAAATATATAATGTGGATGGGTGGAATAAGAAAATCTGATTTTCACAGGACGAAGTGAAGTTAATTGTGACAGAGGAAAACAACGCACAGCCTACCTGGCGATTTGAGTTAACGGATGGTTGAGCAGTGTATGGGAGAGATAGCTAAAAGAAATGTGAAGAAGTTGTGAAGAGACATGATCGTCAACGTCCTGAAGGGTCATGGCTCATAAGAAGAAACGAAAATATTTCTGTCTGCACACCTTTTGTGTTTTCTGAGTGTCATATTTTCTAAGTGACTTTTCTTCATTATGTGTCCCAGATATTTCAACTCGCTCTTTTCATTTGTCTAAGAATACGTGATGCGTGAAATTTGCTTGATGCCTCCATATAATCCGAGAGGAGGTTTTCGTGCATTCGCGCTCATATTAGAGGATTGATGTTGCATAGCAGTCCAACGATCTTTTCTTTGTTTCTAACGGAGATTTTTCTGTGCCTTTTTTTAATTGATTTCTGATTTGGAAGTTATATTTCGCTATTCAAAAACGCCCTCTGCTTTGTATGTCATAGTTTTTTTTTCCTCTGCTACAAAACTACCAAGAAAGTTATGTCACTGTAGTAGCTTGATTTTAACTCTTCCTCCATTCATATCAATTATCTTGGACTCTTCACCTTGGTAACAACTCTACATTGTGTCTTCTAACAATTACAGGTTAGTTCTTTACATCCCGAATTCATTTTCTACCTTCAGTATTTCTTATTTTCTGTTTCTACCATCAAGATGATGTCATCTTATGTAATTGGGATTGTATCCACCAATAATAAATCGTTTTAGTACATGAAATTCAATTGGCTTCCTATTGTTGGATAGAGCTCGAGGAATATTTGAATATTTATGTTAAGATAATGCAAATGTGAATATTCAAACTAAGAGACTTACGGCCATATCGTGCTGAGACTCCCATTTTTTCACAATCATCAGAGTTAAGCAAGATTATATATGGTCAGTACCTAGATGGGTCACCTTGTGAGAATATCAGGTGATCTAAGTTTGGATGTTGTGGTGATGTAGTGGATTAAGGCTCGAAGTTGGAAATCGGAGAGCGAGTTTAAATGAACTCCAGCTGGATTCGTTATATTCACTTACGCGCAAATATTTTGGGGAAAGATATTAATACGCCTCTTCCCTTTCCATCTATGAGTTAATTAATATGACTTGTGTCAGTAAAATCATTACTATCGCTAGAGATTTCATACAATCTAAAAATATAGTCTGGCTTTAAATAACCTGTAAAATTGAATTGATCAAATCAAAAGCTGAAAATCATTTCTATCGTTTCGATAGTGATAGTCACATTTTAAAGCCAAAAATAACGAACAAATGCAGTGTTAACGCCTTAATTGAACCGAATGTGATTGGCGATTAATTTGGATATTTTATACCAAGATAGAAAGTGGGGCGACAGCATTGAACCAGTAAGAAGCGCACTAAATGCCGGTCTGCATCCAAGGAAGTTTAAACTTTGGATCATGATGCTGGTAGACAGAAACTCCTTCCGGGAAAGAAACTCTACTGCTTCCAACGCCGATAGATGTCGCTCGAATAAACCACAAACTCATTAAACCGATGAATTAAGACTTACGGCAACATTACGTTAAAACACCGAGTCCCGCACCATCATCGAAGTTAAGCAACGCCCAACCTGGTCAGTACCTAGATGGGTGACCGTCTGGAAATCAAGGTACTGCACGTTTAAATGTGTGGGTGGTGTAATGGGTAATGGCTCGGAATTATTAATCGGAGAGCTGAGTTCAATTCCGGTTGGGATTGGTATATACACTTATGCGCACATAGGAAAAATGTATGAATATATATATTCTCCCCCAATCTTTGGGTTAATTAGAAAACCTGTATTACTAAACCCATTCTTATCTAAAAAAACATGTACAACATATTTAGGTTTCGGCGTGAAATAAAGCATAGGAATTGATACACCGCTAAAAAATGCTGCCGACCAACCGATTCATACAACCCTATTTTCCAGTTATTTGAAGGAATATTTATTTAAATTTAACTAACGATAAACACACCGAAACAGGAAGAAAATATACGGTTATAATTCAAGAAAATAATTTAAAACTCATTAGTGGATTGACTGTTGCTCGAATGGCTCCATTAATTTGGAACATCAACATTCCGTATGCTTTGAATAGCTTTCGCGTGCCGTCGTCCAACAGGAAGGTGTGATCACAACTTGGATTTTGCTCGCCGCCTCGAATTTGGTGATGTATTAGTAAAGACTTCGGTTGATGCGTAGTTATACGAAAGCATTTTGGACCAGAGTTGCCCAGCTGGAAAAAAAATTCTGTCTCGACTTTGCATATCGTTGTTAATTAAAATTATTGATAGACGGAGGAAGGTATACTTGCTGACTCGAAATAAGCACTCTTTCACCTGATTTGGTTGCAACGAATAGAAAGACGATTTAATTAGTGTAAAATATATTAGAGTTCAACATACATAAGCATAGATACGTGCATGCGTGGGGCTGCATATCTCAGCTTCATGATATGAAATGTTTGAATCTTTTCAATGTAATTAAGGGTAACACGAAGCAAAAAAAAATAATAATCTTTTGATTGTTTTGAATTATTTAATACCAAGACGACAAAGCCACTATGACGCACTGAGAAAAAGTTGAAGTGATGTAGGTAGATAAAGAGAGAGAGAGAGAGAGAGAGAGAGAGAGAGAGAGAGAGAGAGAGAGCATCAAATGATTAGGATTTAAGAAAACAGATGACGATTGACGTTGCATTTAAACTTTTTATGTTTTTAACAGGGACGCCAGAAATCTGAAAGCATAAAGTGAGAAATGAAAACCTTAGTAGAGGACGTAGAGTCAGATTTTACAATTTCAACACAAAAATCATGAAAATTCGCTGTCAATCTAGTGCAGTGTTTAAATTCTTGAATTAACCAATTGCCCCAGGTGAAGGAATACGTTTCTCAAAGACAATCTCAAACACGCTCGGCTGAAATTTTAACTCGACATGCAAATTCAATATTCTTCATCATTAGCCTTTATGACGCTATCAAAAACTTCTTACACTGTAAATTTTTATATGAATATAAGTTTGATACATCTTTTAGTTTATCTTTTTTTTTAAATAAGCCTGGCATATATTACTTAGAATGTAAAAGGTCAGATGGGTATGCATGTATGTATGTATGTATGTATGTATGTATGTATGTATGTATGTATGTATGTATGTGCGAGTGGTTAGAACTTTCGCTTTCTGACCATGAGACACAGGTTCGAATCTCACTATGGTCGATTTGTCATCAGACTTCCTGATGTTATCGTAGCCTGCGCCACATTTGAAAAGTGCCTGAAATTAGACCATCGATAGCTGTACTAGCACAAAACAACAAGTCATCGAGACCAAGCGTGCTGGCGTTGTTCAAATTGTTGATCACGCTAGATAACACACTCTCTCCCTGAAACTGTAACTAAGGTCTGTTCAGGATAGTTGCAGTATAATATTGTAGGCTCTGTGGAGGAAACACAAAATGTTCCTGGGCGGGCGTCTGCAATAGGGATTGGATAGCCGCCCTAGTAGTCGAGTATCCTCGAAAACGAGTGGCCAGCTATAATGCATGTATGTATGTATGTATGTATGTATGTATGTATGTATGTATGTATGTATTAATATGGGCATGTACGTGGTTAGGTCTTTCGCTTTTTGACCATGTCACCCAGGTTCGAGTCTCACCCAGGTAGATTTGTCAGGATGGTAGCTTTTTGATGTGTCGGTCTGGCGATCCTTTGGAGACGATACCACGGGTTGAAACAAGCATTGCAAGTGAACTTGGGTAGTCGGAAAACTTTGCCATCGTTGGTTCAGCGTGCTGTCATTGTCCAGACTAGATAACGCGCTCTCTCCCAGTTCCGTCCCGCATAGTTGCAATACAAACCACAAGTGTCCTCTATGGGTGTTGATCAGGAGTCTGCAACGGAGATTAGTCAGTAGACGGGCAACCAATTATACGAATGGCCATCCACTATGTATGTATGTAGAAATTGGAAAAAAACGTATTTACTCCGACTGTATATATATTTTTTCTATTTAGTTCACTGAATAGAAGGGCTAAAGAAATGGGCGAAAATTATTGGGACAATAGATACTACGAAACATTTACATTCCCTTACGCCCTCCATAAGAAAAAAAATCAAGAATACTAGATGGAAATAATTAAAAATGATTTTAATAAAGAAATAAAAACAGAGCATCTACTCAAATATGGGTATCCATGAAAAGTAACGTTTAAACAAATAAATTAAATACATGAATATATATATATATCTATCTTGAGCACTTTTTATTGCACACGTTTTTAAACGACCCTTTTTGCGTTTCTTTATGTGTCTGTATATATATATATATATATATATATATATATATATATATATATATATATATATATATATATATATATATATATATATATATATATAATGTGATGAATACAAGTATTTGAGTATACATGTTTTACTTTTTAATAGTTAAATCATATATATTGGCACAGAGTTTGAAAGTTTTATAGGAATATATACATTTCCACAGAAAACAAACAGTTTTCTTTATCATATTCAGTAAAATATTTTTGTAACAAAAGACCTGCAAATATCTATCTATCTATCTATCTATCTATCTATCTATCTATCTATCTATCTATCTATCTATCTATCTATCTATCTATCAGAAATATCAAACCGGCCAGCTGAATGCAACCACATTCTAAGATCAATATCAATGATTAAGAATGCATATGAGCGTAGTTGTATCTTGGTTAAGACCATTTCTCTTTGAAAATTTTGAGGTGGCGGTACAGAATCACAAATAAATAACTGTGCCAAGTAAGAGAATCCACATCACTTGAGGACTTTCAACAGCGGCAACAACTCAAATGGATAACACAAATAACGCAAAGAGAAAATAATTGCATATTCAAGGTGCTGACATTCTATTCTACTTCAAGTAAAATCTTAGGAAGGAAACTTAGATCAATACTGGAAGTAGCGATAAATGCAATTGAACTTTAGAAGTTTGTTTTGCCGAAAAACTTTTTTAAGAAAAATAATTTATAAAATTTTGAAAGAAAGAGTACTGACCAATGATTGCCACAAGTTTCATTCTAGGGAAACGTCTAAAATTACCTTTACTAATATTACAATTACCATTATAGTAATAATGTATATAATATAAAAAAACTCAGAGATACACACTAATTCGTTTCCCTTTCCTCTACTATTCAACTTCTGGAATAATGTGGTCGATTCTATTAATCGTAGAAAAACAGCTGCTTTCGTCCTTCCGTTTTTACAAATTACAGACGTTTTTATCAAGTAGTTGCACATATGTTTCTGATTTATCTAGTGTTGGATACTCAGAATTATAGAGATAAACATTTTTTTATAATCATTTCACGTCAAGCAAGACAATAGTGCGTTCATATATCTCCAAAACTTCCTGTTCTTTGTAACTCTTAATAAAATTTCTCTTTCTGTTGTTTCTCCAAAACCCTGTTCAGCCATCCATTGACGTAAGTAGGCTATGCATTGTTTCCTCTATTTTTCTTGCTTTCAACGGTCCTCTGAGTATCACATTTTACTAGCCCTCTTTCCTCAATATGTCTTAGAAATTCAAGCTGTCTCTTCCTGATGTTAAGTATAATTTTCCTTTTTGTTTGCTTTCTCGCTAAAACTTCGTAGTCGCTCACATGTTAGGTCCTTCGTATCCGCAGCATCTTTCTCCAGAATCACATTTCATTTGATTCAAAATCTATTCTTCATCTTTGAGGAGAATGTACAACAGTCACTGCTATATAAGAGGGCAGATATCACGTAATAGTTCAGTACTATTTTTTTCTTTTTTCTAATGAAGTGTTTCTATTTCTTAGTACTTTGCTTATGTTTATGAAGGCACCTTTGGTAATCCCAATACGTCTTCGGATTTCAGTTTCACACCTTCCGTTCTCTATTAAAACACTTCTTAGATATTTTATTTTTTGTACTTGTTTGATTTTGGTTTCTCGGATCTTCTTTTCTAAAAACCATGCATTCTGTCTTCTTGTATTTGATGTTTTCTTCTCGCTTTCCTTCACTAACTTCTGCAGGAGATTTTGTATTTTTCTTTATGTATCTGCTATCAGTACTGTGTTATCTACATATATTATGCAGTTAAGATTGTTGCTGCCAATAATTAATTATAAATACTTCTAATTCTCTCAGAATCGCTTCCAATAAGTCCGGTGAGAAGATATATCCTTTTTTGGTTTGGTTTGGTTTGTTTTACGGCATATCAATCTCAATGAGTTATTTAATGCCGACAGGATTTTTATTGCTGGTAATATTCTTTTGTAAAAATGTTTTGTCAGTAATATTTTTATCTTCAAAAAATCATTCCTGATAATAACTTTTTGGCAAAAATGTATTGCTGGTAATAAAAACTATTTTTACACTTTCATAGTTTCATAGAGACTTGACCTCGGGTTGGAGTTAACTATTTGCACATAGCTAGGAACCTAACAGGTTTTACCACCCAGGGTCAAGATGAAGCTGGGAACACCAGCAATGAAGAGGTGGTTCGATGCTCAAAACCTCCTGTTCAGAAGCCTTGTTGTTGGATGTAGTTTATCGTCTTACCCAAGAGGCACATATCCTTGTTTCACAACTCTTTGTATCTTTTTCATATCTGCTGGACTAATGTTCTTTTCTTATGCAGGCGGTATGCTGTCGCTATAGTTTTCTGACTGTTCTAATAAACTTCCCAAATATATCATTGTTGGATAACTGTTGTAACTGATTTTTTCTAACTTATTTTATATATCAAATAAGCGTAATTTATAAAACATATGTACACGTCATTCTGCATTTTTATTGTTCTTTTTTTGCATGTATACCGTATTCCTTTTTTCCGGTGTGTTTGACAAACCCGCACTTTTCCCCTCCTGCTCCCTGCCTGATACTGTTGTAAGCTCTATTCATCAGAATTCGGATGATAATTCTTGTCACATGGTTTATTAGGCTGATTGTTTGATTGATATTTAATTATTTAAAAAAAAGTCTTCTTTTAGCAGTTCTATGAAAATAGATCTACTTTAGTCTCCAATTATGTGACCACACTTGGAGATTTCATTTATTATTTCAGTAAAGTTGTCTATGCAGAAACCATCCAAAGCTGCAAGAATTTGTATTACCCTTCAGTCTGACCCTTCCGCTTCGTTTTTTTTTCTAATTTTGCCAAATCAGATTCCACTTCAATTTTAATATTTGCGATCCATCGATATTTCTGAGTATTCCGGTTGTTTTCTTTTGTCACAAACCTTAACATGAAAATATTTATAGAAAAGCCACAGGGAAGCTACGTTTCGACAGTGGAGGAGTGATTGAAGTCCACATGTGACGTCAGGATAACTATTTTGGAATTTGTCAAAAATCTCTAGGAATAATCACAAGCAGAGGAGATACGGCAATCATACTGAATGCCAGGATGAAAAGTGGATAAGGTTTCAAGAGATACTTAGGTGAAAAAAGTACGATAGCTTTTAAGTTTTTTAATAGCAAATTGACTCGATATAATCTGCTCAACTCATACCAAGGCAAGAAGTAGCAATGAATTGCTTTCCTCGTGGTTAGCATGAGCTAAAAAATACGTTTCTGCATGAAACAGACTGTCAGCAATGGGTGTTAACCTCAATGTCCACTTTTATACTTACATATATCTATCGCTGATATTAAGCTGTTTTACGCATGAATACTTTAAAACTATATTTTGTTATATATATATATATATATATATATATATATATATATATATATATATATATATATATATATAAATATATATTATATGAATCATTCATACACATAGTAGATTAGTAAAGTTAATGATATAAATGGAGAATAACATCTTCGCAAACAAATTTATTAAAGTTGCATTAACCTACGAACCACTCGATGAATGTTATAATCCTTGTTTTTAATAACTTCAAGTTGTATAAGGTCTTTTTTTTATTTTGCTAGTACTTTCGACTGAACATTCAGCCATCCTCAAGCATGGAAATTTTTTTTTTTAGTAGATCCAGGTTTTTTTGTTGTAGAAGTTTTTTTCAGTCAATGTGGTATGAACTAAATTGTTCAATAGAGTAATGTATAATCAGTTTGTTTGCGAATATGTTTTTCGCCATTCGTATCATTCATGTAATATAAATTGAACTGCACCATATATTTGATTTCAATAGAACTGATCGGACGTGTAAATTTTCGGGATAACAGCTGCGACATTATTCTACTGAACAATTTAGTCCATGCCACATTGACGGAAAAAAAACTCCTACAACAAAAAAAAATTCTCAAATTACCATATTATTAAAAAACGCACTCTCTTAAATTTTTAGGAAAATTCAACCTTAGAGTAGCGACTTCACGCTACATAAGTTTTTACCCGTTAACAATAACACATTTCTAACAAAAACCTATTTCGATTCGCATTTAATTTTTCGTGTCCGCTTTTACCTTGATCTACTAAAAAAAAAAATTAATTTCCATGGATGGCTGAAATTACAATCGAAATACTAGCAGAATAAAAGAAAGACCTTATACAACTTGAATTATTAAAAACAAGGATCATAACATTCATCGAGTGGTTCGTAGGTTAATGCAACTTTAATAAATTTGTTTGCGAAGATGTTTTTCGCCCTTTATATAATTAAGTTTACTAATCTGCTTTGTGTATGAATGATACATGTAATATAAATTGAACTGCACCACATATTTGATATATATATATATATATATATATATATATATATATATAGAGAGAGAGAGAGAGAGAGAGAGAGAGACAGACAGACAGACAGACAGACAGACAGAGCGAGAGAGAGAGAGTAGTGTATTTTATTCAATGTATATATATATATATATATATATATATATATATATATATATATATATATATATATATATATATATATACAATTGTGTATTTTGGGAGCAATCGCTCTATAATTCAAGTTTCATTAAAAACGATTGACTCGGTAATGTGGTTAAGATTTTATTTAATTCTATTTGTGTTCTCATACAGAACATCAGGATGCATTTTACATAATCTGTGTCCAGAAAAGAAGAATATTTCAAGAAAACAATAAAATTTCAATAATAAAAACTTAATCTCTTAACTTGTCAAACGTTTCTAATGGAACTTGTGTATATATTTCATGCATATACATTCACACAGATATATATAAACATACATATATATATATGTAATCTTTGAAAAAATATACACCACTCTCTTTCTCTATCTCCCTCTATCTCTGTCTGTCTGTCTGTCTCTCTCTCTCTCTCTCTCTATATATATATATATATATATATATATATATATATATATATATATATATATCATTGTCTGTGTAAATTTATATATCTTCCTGTTATTTTTACTGAATGCGATATTTCTAAAATCACCATTAGTCAAAACCTGTCTCTTCCATTGATCCTGAACCTATAGTAATACTTCCTTCCTTATTATTTTTGAGTTTCTGCCCGTGTCCTTTCAATGAATATCAGGATACCTGAAAACAAACGTTACACATGTAAACATATACCAAAAATATAGATTCAATCACATACATTCGATGACGAAGCAGGTGTCTAAATAAATATATAAATATATGTGTGATAATAATCACGCCGACAGAAGCTATATCTCTGTGTATGTTGATAAACCTATTAACGAATAATAAAGATTTTTTTTCTAATTTTTAATGTTAAGAAATATCTTCGAAATATATTGATTTTTTTTTATATATCTGAGGCAATGTCACTTTAAATTCGTATAAGATAAAACCAATTAGATTATGAAAGATGCAATATTTTCTAGAAAGTGGTAATTATGAAATATCTGCCCGATACTCAGAAATGTTCTCTAAGTGATTTTTTTTTTCAAACTGAAGTGTATAAATTCAATTATTAAAGCAATGCTGACAATAAGAGTAACTCTTAATAATATAACTGAATTTGATTACCTGAAGCGTTTGAACCGTCTTTCGTCATAATTAATATACACACAGATAGTATGTATATATATATATATATATATATATATATATATATATATATATATATATATTTTCCACTTCAACATATATATATATATATATATATATATATATATATATATATATATATATATATATATAGTGCATGTGCTGTGCCATCATTTCACATCTTGTGCAGTATTATCAGGAGCCATTTCCAGTTTACACGTGGATATGTTAACAA
Source organism: Acanthosepion esculentum (assembly GCA_964036315.1). NCBI lineage: Eukaryota > Metazoa > Mollusca > Cephalopoda > Sepiida > Sepiidae > Acanthosepion > Acanthosepion esculentum. Next base: position 55,524,488 of record OZ038486.1, on the reverse strand, counting down.
ACATGTAATTCAGGTAATATTGTTATTCGATCAATTGGCTTAGTGGATTAAAGCGATGGTTCGTGAATTTGCTAAAATAATAATTGTAGTAATCTCTGGGCCGGTTAATATGTACTTTGATTCAAGGTAAAGTGGATAAGTAAAATTTAAGGTGTCCTGCATAAGAACCAGATAAAATATCACTAGAAAATGTGCGCGGAACGAAACAAAATTACCACTGTATATTTAATAATCTATTTTGTTCAAAATTTCCTGAAGTTTACCCGGATCGACAAACATCTGAAGATGCCCAGATAGATAGAACAATCGCCAAAGTTTTGTCATAACAACAAAAAATATGACGACAATAGTCCGAATATAAATAATTTAAATAAAAATAATAACTCCACATCACCCCAAATATATCATATGATAATGATTTAATGTCTTTACGATAGAGATGGGTTGAATTTAAACAATCAACCTAAGTCAAATGAATAGGCAAATCTATTATTTGACTGTTCAATTCAAAATTGCTTACTGGCAAGATCAGTGCTATTAGAACGATGATGTCACTTGGCATGATGATTACTGAAATTACCAAATACAAATATATTTGTAGATGAATGTAGAGAAAGAGAGAGAGACAAATATTTCCACACTGTCGGATAATTTATCAAACAAGCTACAATTCGAAGGCGAATAGGAACTCTAAAGAAAGAAGAGATAACTAATAAAGTTTAATAGTGGATGTCGAAAGCACATATAAGAACAACCAAGGAAACTGTTAAGGGGTCTCCCCTTTTTCACACTAATGGACTCAACCGAGGTACACATATACTACCACCAGTGAATACCCGGAGTACGTTAAGACAGTCGAGAAGTCAGTACACTGAGTAGTATAAGAGTAGTATTAGAGGAGGGTAACACAAGAGTCACCGTCACAGCACCTAGACTCAGTAAGGAGTCATACCGCGATACTTCAATACCAAGACTTTATATATATTATTGCTACTAACCCGCATTCCTGGATCTACTAACCCGTATTACCAGTTTGTATTATTACGTTAATACATTTATTTTCCTTATCTATTCCTGTCGTTTGTTATTTAGTGATATCGGATTTCATCCCGGGATCCACAACAAATTGGCGACGAGGAATTCGAACTCACACGGGAAGGAAATCGAAACAAAAGTCTCCCTCTCGTCGACAATAAATTGGCAACGAGCATATCGAACTCACACTGGAAGGAAAAAAATTCTCCCTCGTCGACAACACATTGGCGACGAGGTATTCGAACTCACACGGGAAGAACAAAGAAAAATCCTCTCTCGTCGACAACAAATTGGGGACGAGTATATCGAACTCACACGGGAACGAAAGAAAATAGAAAAATTCTCCCTCGTTGTCCACAACAAATTGGCAACGAGGATATCGAAATCACACGGGAAGGAAAAAAATTATTATTAGAGGAGGGTAACACAAGAGTCACTCCCACAGCACCTAGACTCAGTAAGGAGTTATACCGTGATACTTCAATACCAAGACTGTATACATATTATTGCTACTAACCCACATTCCTGGATCTACTAACACGTATTACCAGTTTGTATTATTACGTTAATAAATTTATTTTCCTTATCTATTCCTGGCGTTTGTTATTTATTGATATCGGATTTCATCCCGGAATCCACAGCAGAAACCAAAGTGTCATTTCTCCTGTAATCGGGATGCCAGGCATATGCACCAACCCTGTGTTTCTTTAGTCAAATTTGAAGATAGCCTGGAACAGTCAACTCAATAACACAGATTCTGTATCTATGCTGCTGACGCATTATTTAACCCGGTTTAATAATAAACTACTGATCTAAAAAGATATTACCTCAAGTCTTGTTATCTGGGGCATGAAATGCTGCCTTGAGGAGAAAGATTTGATTTGGTCAAGACTGTGCTTGCTGAGAGACCATATATCTGGCAATAGGACTCTGCACTATGCCACACGAACAGAAGAAACTAGTCATGGTTATAAGACAATTTCTGCGTCCACATCACTCCAGAAGATTTTCAGGATTTTATTGAGGAAATTTACACTTTTGTATTTCAATATGTTTGTGTAATGTAGACGGCAATTGATCCTGATTATTCTCACACACTTTACATCTTTTACTTCATCCTTCATTCATATTTGACATATCATTCAGCACTTAGTATTTGAACAGTAACCCTCTAAGTTGAATAGTCCTCCAGCTTTGTATCTGGGAATTATTTTCGTTTTAAAATATTGTAAAAATGTATATTAAATCTCCCTCGATTTAGATGGCATGGGTAAATTAATAATCTGATAGCAGTGACAATTTACTAGTTTTAATTATGAGAGCATCTGGTGTCTTTATCCGTTAATTTTCTTACAAATCACGAGTATATGGTGAGCGGATATGTCGGGATTTATAATTATTACAAAGCCACAGGGAACCACATCAGAATAAACGCCATAACAATCATTGTCACGAGATGGAAACAAGGGGAAATATAAGTACAAATATTTCCAGAAATTAATGAAAAGGAAACGACTTGTATCCGAAAAAATCTCGAGCTATTGCAATTGAAACAGAATAAAAAGCATTGAAGAGAATAATGAAACAAATAAAACCGAAGCTTTCTGAATAGCACGTTTAACAAAACTAGCGCAATCGTAATTGGAGTAAAAAGGAAATGGGGCGTGTTTTCAAAATCAATACACAGGCACGCATGCATTTAAGTGTTTATAAGTGTATCGACATATTTTCTTCCGTATATATAAACTGTTATCAAAACTGTAGATAAATTATAAACTTTCTGTTATCTTTAAATTATCCTTATTTACACGTTTACATTTCACATATATATATATAGAAAACATAAAATATAAATGAAACAATATGATTTTCTGTGAATTACCGGCATTAAATACATTTTATTTGCTAACATTTCATTATATACGGATCCAAACAACCATGACGCACTCATATAACTCGTAGAAAAGTGTATAAATGATCTTCCTTTTCGAACTTTCTTTCAAAATATTTTATGGCCTTACGTAGTAGTGGTTGGAGTTTATACAAGCATTGCGCAGAAATTTCAAACCGTTTGATGTCCCCAAGTGATATTTACAATAAAATAATTTTTTCCAGAAACATAAGCGAAAAAAAAAAAACGTGTTATTTCCACATGCCAAAATAGCTCAGAATTTATTGATTCACCTGGTTCCCTATATACAAATCCAGGGCCTTCTCAGTCTTTTTGGAAGAACCTCTCCCTGATAAATCATGTCTTCAGAGGTTTAGCCGTATTCACCAATCTTGGCCAATAGCGGGTTGATGAGGATATATCACAGTTGGATTTTTAATTCCAAGTTTTCTTTCTAGATCGGTTGTCACAGAAGGCAGGATGTCCTGATATTTACCCATATATGGGGGAGAGAAGAGAGGGATTCTTGCTTTTCCCAAAGCTATTTGCACATAAGGGAATATAATGAACTGGACTAGAATCCGAACTCGACTCTCCTATTCCTCAATCCTAGCTATCATCCATTAATGCATCACATACATTGTGCGATGAGTAAATTGTCACCATCTTATATTCTAATTTCGCGCATGCGCGTTGTTTGTTTTTGATTTTGTCGATTGCACAGTATAGTAGAATCAGGTGTGCACCGTCTATGCGAAAACGAGTACTATAAATCAATTTACTCCGCCATAAATTTGAAAAAGTTATGCTGCTTAGCATTCACGCCAGAAGCTTCAGGACGAATATTTCAAGTGTTTTGAGGTGTCAATCTGAGGACTGCGAAAAGGATTCGGAAAGACTTGGAGTGATCACTGTTGATGGAGACGTTATGCCTCCATTTCGCACAGGGCCTAAACACCGAGTCCTATATCACGTGCCTTAGGAGGTAGTGCTTCACTGGGTCAAGAGGCTGGTTGCGGGAAGACCTTATGTCTGGCAGCAAGACGCTGCACCATGTCACACAAGTAGGAATACCCGTCGATCATTGCGTGTGGAGCGCAGTTGAGCGAGAAACCAAAAAATCTCCTGGTAACACTGAAATGAAAGATGAACGGAATGCAAGGATTATGGCTGAATTCACTAATTTAAATAGTAAGACCGTCCAGAAGAGATGCAAGAGATTCAGAAGTCGTCTGGAGGCTGGCGTTGAAGCCAATGGCGATTTCATTGAATAAATTTACTCTTTCGTATTTCAAGAAATTTTGGGGTTAAATGAGATGTCACTACAGAATTTTTTTTTTTTTTTTTGCGTAATTTAGACGACAATTTATCCATCGCAATATATATATATATATATATATATATATATATATATATATATATATATATATATATACATACACACACACAGAGACAGACACACACACACACATATATATATATATGTGTGTGTGTATATATATATATGCCATTAAATACACGTTGTAGGAAAATTTTATTTACAGTGAGTATGGAAAAGGATGTGCCTCATTTGGGGGCCTAAAACATCATCTAAATATTTAAACACATACTACAAGACGCATCCAACGGTATCACACCATAGCTACATAGTGTAAGTCTCAAGCAGCAAGCACAAGGCTCATCCACACTTCCAAAATTTCAGGAAAAATCCATGTAAGGCATGACTCGAAATCGATTCACTACCGTCAACATATATGTTATATTATAAACGTTATTTGTGTATTTGTGTGCATATATATATATATATATATATATATATATATATATATATATATATATATATATATATATATATATATATATAACCTCGTTTATTTTTATAACAGTTAAATTAATATCTACCAGCCTAGAAAATGAATGTCTTAGCAAATAAAATATGCCTATCTATAAGAATCTAAACTTTATTCCATTTAAACTGAGAAACCACATGAAAGGAAACACAAGTTCGATCGCCATATCGTTAATAAGACCTTCGCTTTCTATACCGGTCTTTACCATCCTAAATATATTAACTTTTAAATTTATTAAATTAAATAGCGCTTAATACATTGTCAGGTGTACACTCCACGTGGCTGTCTTTTTTTCTGTCATAATAACATGGACTCATTATAATAATATCATTTGAATAAATCCCCACTGTGATATAAGCAAATGGATTTCAACAAAGCGTTTTAATTTAATTTTTCGGATGGAGATTATGTCAGCAGTGTATGGCATTAAATAAAGACACTGTCCTTTAGTTTATTATAATAATCGCAAGGTGAGCATATAATTATTCCAAATTCCTGTTCTTTCCAAAAGAAGCTCGCTCATTTTCTAGCCGTTAAATATCACCTACACACCCTCCAGTAATAGTAATCTCCATGTATTTTCATAGTAAATTAAATGCTCGTTTGTAATTGCATCTATATAAATATAAAAATTAAATAAAATAATGGTATATATTTAATTAGGCAATGTTTAAATATTTCGAGATAAAAATAATGGAGATGTTAACGGATTTATAATCTAACCCATTGCTGCCCAATTTTAATAATATTAGGACGTATTTTTAAAATTAATTCATTTTCTTTGTATTTTTAGAGTGATTTTCACCCTGTATAAGGTCCGGGGTTCACTCGAGGTAGAGGGTTTCAGAGTATGAGGTTGCGCTTATGCTGATATGTGTAGAAAATAACGATTAACCCAATAATTGAACAGGTTAAGATTGAAGTCGTCGAGGAAGCAGCTTAAGATTGAAGTCATCGGGGAAGCAGGTTCTTCGGAGCCGGTTCCATTAGCAATGTTTCATGGGAAAAAGCTGCATGAGTTGAACTTCCATCTCAGCAGGTGAATACGAAGGGAATGAGTTTTGTTCGCTACAATGTGCGTAGCTTTGCGTGTCTTAGTCGTGAAGTATAGGACTGATAAACCGAGGAGTATAGTTCATTTGGACGGTCTTCACAGAAATAGCGATAGGGCAGTGAGAAGCTTGCGGCGTCTCGTCTTTGTGAAAGAGATAGAGTGAAAAGCGATTCGTCGCCCACAATGTCGCGGAGATGCTTCTGGGCGCTATCGAGAGTAGAAAGTGAAGACTAGGCAGCTCCCGCCGATATGTATGGCAACAGTACTCCATTTTCGGAATAATCTAGCTCTTGTAAAGGTAGAGACGAGTGAGGTACTTACTGAAACTGTACATCGAACCAACTATTTTCCCAGCATCTTCAGCGATGAATTCTATGTATGAATTACGCTTCAGTCTGGGTTGAATGTAAGTCGCAATAGACGCACAGTCCCATGGGTTAGCGAAACTCGGATGAAAATACACCAGATAATTTTTGAAGAGCGGCGCTATATCGAGACTAATTAGTTACCTCATCGTCACCGAGGCCCGTTGGTACAGTTGGCATAATGCGTCGTATCGTAATGGTCCCGATTTGATTCTCTGTAGTTGATGCGCGCTACTGATGAGTCCCAAATATAGGACGAAACAGCCGTCATATGCTTACTACATTCAGTTGAGGATTCTTCTTGACTCGATCAATTTCTGCCATATATATATATATATATATATATATATATATATATATATATATATATATATATATATATATATATATATATATATATACATGCACGAGACGAAAAGCGTGTTACTGATAATTATTCTGATGCACAAAACGACACGATGTCGAATAAATTGTGTTAAAATATAGGTGGGCAGCAATGAGAAAATCTAATAAAATGAGTTGGGTTTTACTCAGTGGTGTGTTGGAAAAAGGATAAATATAAGAAACGGGAGTATCAATACATATCCTGGCTGGGGAATTATTGCAAACCAAATTTAAAACTTTAGGAACTAACAGAAAAGCGACTGAAAAGAAATGTCGATAAATTATTACAATAAAAAATGTTTTCATGAATTCTTGCCAAATTTCCTACATAGATAAATTTCAATCAAAAGTCAATAATTAATAAAATGGACGTCCTAATGATCCCCAGTATGTGGAAAATAAGAACAAAAATCACTGAGTGATTGATTTGTCATCACAGAGGAATCCCTTGGGTTGTTAAGCCCATGGGATAAACAATATTGGTGCGTCTCCGATTGACGAAACAAGACACAAGATAAACTTTTGCAAAACAGAAACTATGATCTGGAATTTGAATGAAATCAGTGATGACACCTACCTACCGTAAATGCAAATTCAGGATTTGGATTTGGTAAATACCAAGGTATTTGCGTATGGATCAGAACTAAAACATAGATTTGGAAATTAGTAAATTTAACATAGATTAGTCTGTGCTAGGTGTAATTTCTCACCATACTGCAAATTCCTATAAAACCAGAATATTGACTGTAAACACGGCTCACGTTCTTAAATATGTTTGTCAGATTGCAACTTTATTATGGCACCAAACTTAGTCAGAAATATGTGAACCGTCAGATCAATGGTTAAAATCGCAATGCGTGAAGGGAAACCTGCGAAAACAATAATTCTTCAACCTTGTGGACTGATGCAATAGAATACATAAACTTCATCAAGAGAAACTATAATATCGTTTGCTTCCTCCCATTGAAAATAAATTTCCAAGACATTATCAGCATCATTTTGAAAAAAGAATATGTATCATTAAATTAGAAAATGTAGAAAATTTGGTATAGTTCACTGAAAGCTGATATTTTAAAGAAATTCTCTAGGATTGATCATGAGAATATTATTTATTTCTAAAGTGATATGCTTCTTATTTAACCATTTCAACCCAAAGAAGTCAATAATGTCAGCTAAGTTACAAGGGGGTTATCCCGTTTTAGAGAATATTATAAAAAAACACTATTAACGAGAGAGAACAATAAAAAAAATTTAGACGACAAAATAAAACCAAAATCTTCACTAACCATGAAACTTTGAATAAGTTTCAATTAACAATGTGATGTTTTTCTTTTTGCATTATTTCTTCTTGTTCTTCTCCTTGTTCTTCTTCTCCTCTTCTTCTTCTTCTTCTTCTTCTTCTTCTTCTTCTTATTATTATTATTATTATTATTATTATTATTATTATTACTATTACTACTACTACTACTATTATTATTCTTCTTATTATTATTTTATTTCCCTATCGACTCTTGTGATGTTTGGCCGGCTGATGATCATCATACGTCTGTTCCTACCCGCAGCTTAGTGACATAACACTTTCCTCATCATATGTATTGATCTAGGCTGTATTGTCACCTGTGCACATCTACTGAGGTCAGATATCCCCAACGCATCCTACGGAGCAGAAAGATTCTGAGTGCGCCAAGCACAAAAGGGAGAACTTGAACCTCTGCTTCATATATATTCTCTTGCTTGCTCTGCCAGATGTACATTTACCATGCTAACACCACATTTATCAGGATTCATTCATAGCTGCTCTAGTTTTCTATTTAGGATACCAAAACTTCAAACTATTTTCTTCTGATATCGTTAATAGAAGACACGGTGGAGTAATGGGTAGCGGCTCGGAGTAAGAAAACGTAGGGCCGAGTTCGAATTCCAGACACATATATTCACTTACGTGCTAATCCCTGGGAAAGGTATGAATACACTTCTCCCCAAAGACCGGGTTCTATAGCCTTGGAAAAAGATTTAGAATAATCCAGAACCCATATGGATAGCAAAGAAATTTAATTAGTGTACAAAAATATAGATGGACCGAAGACAATGATGTTTTTCTCCGGACTTATTTAATCTATAAAGCATTAGAAATCTTCCCAGGATATATTATTGGCAGCTCTAATCATGCAAAAATATGACAGATGTAACAGTGTTGATAGCAAACACAGAAAGGGTAATCTGCATGAATTTCTACAGAATGTAGTGAAGGAAAGCGAGCAGAAAGGAATAAGCTCAACTGCAAGAAGACAGAATGCATTGTTTGTAAAAGGAACATTCCAACATCAAAATTACAAATTTCTTATACAACAATCAAGCAAGTATAACGCTTAGAAATATCCAAATCTGCATTGGGATAGCGAAAAATACCTTCCAAAATCTAAGCAAATTATTAAGTGTTATGGGAACCTACCCATAACAGTAATGGACTAGTCCGTACCCTATAAATACTGCGCCTCAAGAGGAAGCAAGGGACAGTGAGTCAGTCAGACAAAGTGACAGAGAGTCAGACAGAGAGAGTCGGGCAGTCGGCTAGACGATTACTGTAAGACATTGGAATAGTGATACTTCGAGACAACATAGTCCTCTCTAACCTAACCTGATTATTATTACTAACAATTCTAATTTTTTGTATATATATTCTATTTGTAATATATATATGTGTTAGTCCATACCTGTGTTCGAGTTATTCTTCATTGGTTCTATCTTGGACCATCACTGTGGTACAAGGAACTTGCCCAGACAACATAGTTCACGCTAACCTAACCTGATAGTCATTACTAATACTTCTACTTCTTTGTACATGTTTCTGTTTGTAATATATGTGTGTTATTCCATACCTGTGTTCGAGTTATTCTTCATTGGTTCTACCTTGGACCATCACCGTGGTACAAGGACCTGGACCATAACATTAAGAAAAACGCAAAAATTCTTCATAAGCAAAGAAAATCGTCTTTCTTATTCAGAGAACAAGACACTAACCTGGATGAGAATTGAAGGTTCAGAATAGAGAAAAAGAGGCCCGGTTGTACAAGTTCTTCCAGACAAACAACTTTTTGAAACCCAGCGCAGAATATATATCAAAAGATAAGCGACTTAAGCTTTCCTCGACTTTCAGAACCGGGGCCTGCTGATCAGCGAATAGCAATAATAAGCTGGGAAATTATTCCTAAATCTTTGATCGTGAAACCTTTCTATGATATGTTATAGAGATTATCGCAAAATGTCGTTCGCGCATTGATACTACACACATCAGATTCTGGAGATTAGGATTGACTTTTTTCACTGAAAATATAGAATCTTTCTTTCTGAAAATGATAGAAGTAACAAAACGTATAATAAATGTGTCAAGCGAAAAACATCAATTGGAAATAGGTGAGAAAAAACTAATAGAAAATGCAAGAAAATAAGGTAGAGTATGCATTTTATGTTGACTGTGAACTGGTGACTGGATGTTAAAAACTTAAGAAAACATCTAGCTTCATACAGTTGCAATAGCAGAATATTCTAAAGTAGTAAATGTATACATTATGAAAGGAGGTCTTATTAAATAGTTTGTATAGTAGAATGCAGTGTCCTAAGGAAAACCAATGATAGACACTAACAAAATCACAAAAGTTTAAAACAATACTAAAATAGAATAATATGTGCAGGAATTAGAACGAAACAAATTTCCTAGAATGCAAAACGACGGGGAAGAAATTTTCTTAAAGCTAAATAGACAGTTATGATGAAGGAAAATTGTTCAAGCATCTTTTGATGCAATGGGTAGGGAGGAGATAGAAAGAGGTACATACGTTGATACAGATAGGTTAAAATGAAGTAACAGCCAAAGTAACAGAAGACGAGAGAGAATGGAGATCTAGATATAAAATAGGAATTGAGAAAGATGTCATACATACATATATATATATATATATATATATATATATATATATATATATATATATATATATATATATATATATATATATATATATACACACACATATATATGTATAGAGAGAGAATGGAGATCTAGATATAAAATAGGAATTGAGAAAGATGTCATACATACATACATACATACATACATAGATACATATATATATATATATATATATATATATATATATATATATATATATATATATATATATATATATATATATATATATATATATACATATATATGTATGTATATATGTATGTACATATGAAGTGAATTGTCAGATATTGCAGCAAAGATGCATTGTGATAATGCATACAGCAATTCTACCTAGGGGCGGAGTTCAGGTCGACCGTCTTTCGCACTTACACTGGCTCGTGCATATTCGCTTAATCTGACTTGTACCTACATTCTTGGCTATCCAAGAACGTTTTCACATCTCCAAATCCACCACATGCCAGTATTAATTCATTGTTCAAAGAATTATGTTATGGGTTTTGTGATATCAATTAGGGTCATACTTTGAAACACGTTCACGTTTATTATTTCTGTTTAAAGCAATAGCATTTCATGTCGCCGTTATATGTGAACTCTTAACACTGCAAAAAAACGTATAAAGTTTTATACTGATTGTGTCTCCTAGATTCTATCGGTTATTGGCTCTTTCAAAAACAAAACAAAAAAAAACTATGCCGTGGAAAGGCGGGTTGATTCCAGGAGGAATTACTCAATTCAACACTGATTACTGGAATGATTGATTTTTGCTTGCCTTTGATTCCTTTTGGGATCTCAGACACCAATCTTCGGCTTTTCATGTTCTTTTGTTTTAACTGATTCTCTTGGAATCTAAAAAAAATACAAATACCGGGCATAATAAATTTTTGTTTGTTTGTTTAACGGCATATCAAATACTTATGGGCCATTTAATGCCGAAATTTAATTTTCTTTTGAAAATTAGTAATTTATTTTATCAAAATGTATTGCTGGTAATGTTTCATTTCTTTTTTTCTTCTGCAAATTTATTGCTGGTAATTTTCTGTTTCCTTATAAAATCTTATTGTTGGTATTTTTTACTATGAAAATATATTTCTGACACAAAAATGTGTTCCTACATTTTCATAGTTTTTTACCCTAATTTTTGGTTTAACTATTTGTCCATAGCTAGAAACCTAACATATGCTACAAGCTCGAATCATGATGGACCTAGGAACAACAGCAATTAAGATGTGGTCCCAGGATTCTCAGAACCTTCCGATATGAAGACATGCTGCCGGACGTAGTTTATCGCTATACTCAGGACACATTAGACACATCTTAATTCATATTTTACATGCATATCATAAGGGTATACTGCAATAAAAAAATCGTGTCAGTTATTTTAAAGGGATTCTGTGAAGCATTCGTTCTTTTCTCGTTAGCTTATCATTTGGAAATGAACATCGATGTTATTTCATTGGGTCTTGTGTTCATTTTAAAGGATATCTACCTAATTTTATCTGGCATTTTGTAAGCGTTCTGAAAGCAAAGGAAATATTTGTCGCGGATTACTTCCACAACGCAGAGAACAAATCACTGTAAGTTCAGACTCGAATATCGGAGACAGAAAGAAATGCCGAAAACTCGACTCACAAATCACAATGCACGTAACCAGTCAGAAAAATAACTCACTATCCGAAGAAAGCGGTAGCCAAAATACACGAATTTTTCCTCCCGATTCGAGAACACCACAAGAAACCTGAAATTGCAAACAGAGTACATGGGCACCCGTATGACAAAGATAACAGTCCACGGCGTGCCTGTGGATAGTTCGGAAGACCGAATGAGGGCCTTCTCAAAATTCGGAAAGTGGAAGAGGTGAAGGCTCTAATAGGCAAGTCAGGCATACCCAATATTTTGTGCAGGGTCGTAGTGGATGGCAGGAAACCGAATTGTTGGTCGTGTGGTGTCTTGGGACACATGGCGAAGGATTGCCCCGCGAAACGTCCTCAGCCTGCAACTCGGCCCACAGCTACATCAGAAGCAACAGTAGTCACAGCGACCGTGGTAGAGGGGGAAGCGGACAAAATCCCCGACGGCGCCTGGAAGGAGGTGGGAAGTGGTAGGAGGGCGAAGAATGTACCGTTTCCCCCAAAAAGGAGACTACAGAGAAACATCAACCACCACTAACGCAGCAGGCGAAGAAGGAACTTAAAAAGGATGAAAATAAGAAAAAGCCCGAAAAGGAGGTTGCGCAAATGCAATCCCCAAAAAAGCAGAACAAGCAACAACAACAGCAACAACAGCAACATCAGCAGGAAGCAGAGGTGGAGGTGGATATGGAGGTGGACAAAATGCCTCCACCTAGAGCAGCTTCTCTAAAGAGAAATAGAGAGGAGGAAGAGGAGGTAGAGAAAAATCACAAAAGCACTCCGGGCGTAGTAGAGGGGCATGGACAAAACCAGGTCCCTTTCCGTCCCTGCTTCCTCCAAAGAAACAGTTGAAGCACCCAAAACTAGGAGCTTCCGCTTCACGTACTCCGTCCCCATCTCCCTCAAACTCTTCCCTTAGTACCCTATCAACACCCCCTTATTCGTAAACCGCTTCCCCTCCCCACCACTCAAAAGATACTAGGAAGAAAAAGAAGAAACACTTTTCGGGATCGGAAGCTACTTGTAGGGCCGACAGGGAAGATTACAAGAAGGGCCTGTCCAGTCAAAAGAAGCCCCAATTGGGTCTCTTGTACAAAACGACAGGTGTGGATGGGAAATCAGTGGAAGATCCCCGGAATTTTAAAAATTTTCCGGGAGTCATTACGTGCATAAGGGACACTGGGGGCTATTTGAAGGTCTGGAGTCATGTGACAAAGGCAAAAGAGACTTTTTACAACATGACAGTGACTGAAATAGACTCTCCTTATTTGAGGAAATTGTGCCAATATTATTCTCCACCCCCATATATATGTGTCTAAAATTAAATTATCCCACGGATGTCGGCGGAATTGTCCCTGCATGGACGAATGACGTGTAGGGAGAATCAGTTGGGATCCTAACTGACTCAGATTTCTGTCCCGTATGTGTGTAGGTTTTTGCTTTTCTTATTATTTTTGCAGGCCTAAACGATGTCAATCAAGTTAGCCATCCTGAATGAGAAGTGCTTGAGGGATCAGGGTAAGGCGGCTCGCCTGCTCCAGGACCTCTTGTCTTTCGGCGTGGATGTCTCCGCAATCCAGGAGACTCAATTTGTATGCAACGTCGATAGGTGTCTGTTGGAGAACGACTTTGTTTATTCAGCATATGTGGGACGACAGGCCAGACAAATTTCTGTGCTGGTTAGACGTACTCTTGATGCGAAGGTGGACCTTGTGCGTACCGATGCCGAGGGTCGGTTGAGCGTGGCCGATATTACCGTGAAAAGTAGTTCGTTTCGAGTCGTTGCGGTTTATGCGCCCAACGACCGTGAGGAGCGGGCTTCATTTTTTCAGCGATTGGGGCCGTTCCTGGTGGATTCAACGCGCCTAGTGTTATCACCCCGGGGGAAAAATGTGGACGTGGGCTCTTAATTGGCCGTTTGATCGGGTGGTTAGCTACCTGGACAGAATGTTAGTTAGAGGAGCCAATGTAGACTTGTTAGATTGTCCCACGTTCCACTGGGTAGGCTATTCGGATCACAAACTTGTTTGTGTCCGGATGGCGTTAGATCATAGGCCTAGAATGGCTGGTTACTGGAAGATCAATCTGTCCTTACTGGACAAGCGTGACTTCCATGAGCAGCTAACTGGCTTAGTGCAGCGGGAGATAGTGGGAGCGGTTATCGGGAATCTGTGTAAAAGCCGACATTGATACTTGCATCCCAGCAAGAAAATATCAAGTTAAATCACGCTCATTTCCTTGGTTCTCACCTGCTTGTTCTGAAGTATAACTTCTGCGTCTGTACCAGAATGACATGTCTGATTGCAACTGACGTCTCTTTGTCTCCCCTCGTAATGAGTGGAAGCGTGTCTTCAATGAAGCAAAGTTACTGGTTGGTGGTAGAATGAAACGACGTATTGTATCTCGCCAGTTTCGTTCTAAACATTATTGGCTGCTCTGCAAGAGTATGCTGAACCAAATTAGATTTCCCCCTAGAACTGAGGCGCTACTAAGTAAAATATACGTAACCGCGTTGATGGTATAGGACATCATCTCTAATTTAGACTCTCATAAATCAAGTGGTGCTGATCGGATATCAGCCATAGTCCTAAAGAAATGTGCTCCTGAGCTGGCTACAGTTCTCTTCAAAATATACAACTATTGCCTCGCTAATTATTGCTTTCAGGCCTGTTAGTCCCTGTCTATAAGAAATCTGGATACCCTTCTGACCCGTCTTATCTGTCTCCTACCACTCTTCGGAAAATCTTCGATGCATTAATCAATGCCGAAATATTTAAACATCTCACCTCCCATGATCTACTCGCTGACAAACAGTATGTTTTCCGTTTTGCCCTGTCTACAGGTGATGTGCTTCTGGCCATTCTTGAATATGTATACCAAGCTCTTGAGAATAACCGTGAAGCTCAAGCTGTGTCTCGAGGTATATTGAAGGCCTTTGACGGGGTTTGGCATGCCGGCCTTCTACATAAGCTTCAGGGATTCGGTATTACAGGACGATTATTTGATGTAATCCGATCATTCTTGTCAAACCGTAAAATGACGGGTTTTCTTTCAGTTTCTTTCATGCGAACACTGGTTGTTCCCCAAGGGTCTATCCTTTATCCTACACTGTTTCTGATCTGCATCAATGATCTTCCTGACGTTTCAGTTCTCAAGTAGGCATCTACGTAGACGACACTACCATTTATTCCTGTCTCTATAGTAATTACGGCATTGGTGACCAAGTGAAACTGGCCGTTCGTTTCGAAAACGACCTCTAGTGTGTGGGTTACTAGGGTAAGAAAATGTTTTTTGAATTTTAATACATCCATAACGAAACTGATGTCATTTACTCATCGGAGAGAATCTGCCTTGCCTCCTATCAGCATAGTTGATTCTCAACTGAATGAGACCACCTCACAGCGCCTACGTGTCTCATGGTTTCCACTGACCTGAGATGTTACAGTTGCATTGAATCAATAGCTGCATATAGCGTAAGAAAATTAGGTTCTCTGTATCCCTTGAGAATGTTTTCTCGTCTGAGTCCATATTTCACATCTAAAAATCTACCATTCGTTCATACATGAAATACTGGTGCCATATATGGTCTGCTGCCCTCATTTTTAATCGCGTGGTTTTCGACAAAATCCAAAGATATGCAATGTGATCGGTCCTAACTTGAGATCCAGAATCCACTCAATTCCTAACAGAGGTGAAGTGGCTTCCCTCTGTCGTTTCTATACATATTTTCATGCCATCTGCACTGTCGAGCTATTCTCATTGGTGCCCCGACTGCATGAATTTAAACGTGATATAAGGTTGGCATCTCCATTCCACCCTTTTGCTCTCGAAACGGTTAAATGTAACCACCTCTTCTACACCAACAGCTTCTTTCACTTCCTGACAGTGAAACTCCATTTCTCGTACTTGCTTCGCTGGTAAGTAAAATCATTAACAAATTAAATGTAATGTCAATCGACATCTTCCCATGCCTTGATCCTCGTTCTTATTATACTTACCTGCATGCCCCTATACGTTTCTCTTAATTTCCCTCCAGTGGCACTCATGCTTTGGTAGGGGTGAAAAAATATATGTAAGTATGGCCATTGCAAAGAGAGAAAATTACGTACTATGTAAGGAGTATCTATGAGTATGTTTTCTTGCAATTCGCACATGTAGTTTTATTGCTTAGAGCTGCCACATCTATCAGCAGACAGGTGTCCTCAAAATTATTTTCCGCAATTATTATCTGGTCGATTTTCCTGGATTTTCCTATAGGCAAAGGATGGCAACGTCTTAATTCTGTATATCTTTTGTCAGCTGATGTCCACACCCATTATCTTCGCAACGAAGATTGAATGGGTGATATATCGGCCAATGTATACACTGACCACTCCTATCAAATTCGTTGCAAATACTCTGTTTGCGCTACTCTGTCCTACCCACATATTAAGCTGTCAATTATCTCCGGATGTTCTCCAAATACACGGCTCGATGGCCAGCTGTTATGTTCCCGATTTTCATTTTTATTAAATGAATATTTAATAGTGTCATTTCTCTTGTTTTTTTTTTTGTTTTTTGTTATATATGTGTAAAGACTTTTTTATACGTTATACAATGTGCCTAAATAGAATAAACAATTTTACCAGATTATTCCGATTATTACGACAAAATCCCAGAAATTAAGCATTTCACATCTCGGTTTGCGAATTGCTTCATTGGTAAGTATGTATATGACTACAAAATTATCAATAACTATTTAATTTGATGTTTGCTATTAGCATGGAATATTACACAGGATTAATGTCTATAGGCTAAATGTACGTTAATACCTGATGAAATTGGTACCTTTAAATATACATGGATATAAATATGAATAGTAATATTGTTTCACCACACTTTAATAAATATCATAAAAACAATGACACCTGAATTTCGCAAAGTAATTGAAGACATGGTTTCTTTATATTGCTGATCAGTGAATGGTATATATATATATATATATATATATATATATATATATATATATATATATATATATATATATATAATACAATTTTCTGAACAGTCTTTCTCATGATAATGATTTTTTTAAAATCTGTTAACAGTTTTGCCAATAATAAACAAATTTTAACGAATTTTAAAGCAAATTACGGATATACATTCTTTGACAAATTTTAACCTTCCAGTTCGCCAAATAACTGTATTTAAAAAGGACATTTTTGCCGTTGACAGCGCTATTTCTTTATACTAACTAGACCCCCCCTCGGCAATTTCGAAGATATGTGAAACAATCTCAATGCGACAACTTCAAAAATTTTAGTTTTCTCAATTCCAACACTTTTTGAAAAACAAAATTTCGAAATATTTTTTAAATATTTGCTAATTTTTCTAAAACTAAATAGAAAATCAGCAAATTTATTATTTATTGTCCGCTGAATGACGAAAAAATCTTAAATGGAGTGTTGACATTGTGTTCTTTGGAATGGTCTTCAGGAACCATGGGGTAATTGCAATCGATTTGAATTTTATAAAACGGAAAATAATAAATATTTTATTATAGTTCATTGATATAATTTCATAATTTAGCATTTTTTATAATGTCGTAATTTTTATCAATTTATAAATAAAACAATTGCTTTCATAATAATTTCTTCATGAATTGGTAAATCATAAAATTACATTACCTTAGTAGTTTCGCATACCTTTCTAACGTTATAAATATTAAAGTCTTCTTGTAAATAAACAATATATTAAAGCAATAGTGATTTTTCTTTTCCTCAAGAACTAAGAACAATTCATTTGCATACGTTCATTTCTTAATAAAATTCTAATAATCGCTTTTTAACATAATAAAATTTCAGAAGGTGTGGGGCGTACGTACAGTAATAGCGGTGTAAAATGAAAAAAAAAGTAACATACTTTTGTCACATGTTTTGCGTGCATAAAGGTTATCTTTGCCTTTTCTTTTACTCAGCTGAGATTTTAATGTTAAAAGATATTTATTTTGGAAAAGAAAGAAAGTTACTTTTAGAATATAAATTATAAGCACATTAACTGTGTATTATTTTTCATTATTTTTTCAAGACCTTATTTTTTTATTTATCAATTCACATAAATCTCATCTGACCGCGTTAATCTAGTTTGCCAGATCAGTGTATTATCTGCTGATCAAATGCATAATTTTATTAAATTTTAAAAACAAAGATTTGCATAGAAAACAAAGCGATGAATCCATAAATAACAGAAAAATTTACATGTAAATTAAAAAGCTTCAGACAATAATGAAACAATGAACATTACGGCCAAATCACTAAAAATGAAAATCGATAATTTTATCGTGTTACTGAAAGATAAATGTTCACACTGGTTGATTTTCATATTGTCAATATATATATATATATATATATATATATATATATATATATATATATATATATATATATATAAAATAAAAATAAAAAATACATAAATAAAAAGACATTTTTGATATGTTTAACGTTCTTTTTATACATACAAGTATTTAAGTATATTGCTCTGTTTATAATAAACAGTATTAAATAACATTTACCGGCCTGAATATCCGAGAAATTTTCATAGAAAATTTTCGTTCTCCGACAGGAATCGAACCTGTATTCTATACGGAACCGTCATTTCGCGTGACGTGCCTTAACCGTTCGGCCACAGAGAAAGTCGATTTTACTATCTTTAAACTTAAATCTTCCATGAATCTCTTCTATTCATATCTACTCTTAGCGTATCAAATGTAAACAAATGACGTCATATATTTTTGAATTGGACAGAGTCCGACAATTTATTTAAAGACAAATAAATTAATTGTCGGATTTTGTCAAATTCAATATATATATATATATATATATATATATATATATATATATATATATACATACATACATACATACATACATACATATATATATATATATATATATATATATATATATATATATATATATATATATATGAGATAAGATAAAGAACAAATAGAAAATTTTCATCAATCTAATATAGTTCATTATTATTATAGATTGATCATAGTTTGAGATATAGAGAAAAAGAACATTCTGGTATTTTTTGTGTTGATTTATTTTCATGTGTTGTTAATGTCTCCCGTGCATTCGACTTGCTAAATGAACGCTAGTATAATTCTTAGTTATAATGCAAGTTTGTTTAACAATTCGAATCCCCATTAAGCCATATTAACCACTGAAAATGAAACAACACAAAAACAAAACTGCCAGAAAAACTCACTTCTTTTTCTCCATATATCATTGTCTGATTACGCTTTAATAAATATGAAACATGTTAGACAAGATATTCGTACTGATCATTTCCTATTTTTTCTTCATCTTATCATTCTGTCGATTGTGTTCCAAGTTTGATCGGCCTTTCTTGGTCAAGCCGAAAAAAAAAGCAACCCTGTCTCTAACATTCACACACATTTTCTTACATAGACACGCTTTTAGAACCGTATGTGTAAATATTTTTGTGTGTCTGTGTATGTGTGTGTGTGTGTGTGTGAGAGAGAGAGAGAGAGAGAGAGAAACAAAGACAGAGAGGTGGCCTGTGTGCGTAAGTAACTGACTATCTTTGTAATAAATCACTTGTATATATTTTTAACATTTTAGTCCAAGTAAGGCAATAAATGCCATTAGAATGCATTGTGTTACTGAGCGAGAAGGGCCCCCACCCCACAAAAAAAAACGAAAGGACAGATTTGAAGTTGACACGAAAGGAAGACCGACGGTGTATTTAAGTTTTTGAAAAATTGTAGTTGACAGGAAATCGTAAAGCTGGAAGAGATTTTCCTGGGACGGGAATAGCGTCAGAAGTAATTCTTAGGATAGGTATTTCGGTTACAACTATCATTTTCAAGATTGAAATTATGAGACCTAGCTGCCAATCTAGCGCTGAGCCTAAATTCTCTAAACCGAGGTACCAAAGACGAAAGCAGATCAACGACCTTGAGAATATTTATAAAAAAAAGTAGCAAGGAAGCTAAATTACGTAGATGGGAATGTGACAAGCAAGATAAAATCAGGTACGATAACGTTACAGTTTCCTCAGATTTTGCGAAGAATCTCTAGACATATATAACTAAAGACATAATGGAATTTTATTCATTAATCCGATATATGTTTAGTACTTTAAACACTACTTTTAGTTGATATTAGAGTAGATGTTCCATTTTATTTTTAGAGAGTATATTTATTTTCGTCTACAGGCCAAAATATTTGAGAAATCCTATTAAAATTAAAAAAGAATTACACCCTACGGCAGTACACGAACATGCGGTCTCCTTAGCTGAAGAAACCGGTAGATTCGACGTGTTTTAAACCATTCGGCCAGGAAGAGCAACGTCGAGTAAGCAAAGTTAAATACTGTCTTTTAAGCAAATCCTTCTTGTTTTTCTTAATTTCTCGAAAACTGCTCAGTTTCCTATTCGAAACTTTAAAAATCAATTTCTAAATGTGTAATCGATTTTATTTATTAAACCAAGATATTCTTATCCGTTTAAAAGTTATTTTAATGGATACTCATTTTAGAAAACAAATGCGCCCTCCGGTACCTGTGTGCATTAGATCTGACGTGTTTTTAAATAGTCGACTACAAAGGGCGACTTCGATTAAGCAAAGTTGAGGGTCGTTATTTATTAATTTGATTTCTCTCATATTCAGACCGGTAGAAGTAAATATACCATTTAAACAATAAACAGAGCGTCTATTCAAATATGTGTATCCACGAAGAATAATGTTTAAAGAGATAAATATGGTTATAAAAACTTGTTTGTATTATTTGTATAAAACGTATTTGTTTAATATTAATTATTTGTAATAACAAAAGCTGTAAAAGCTTACCAAGAATGAATTTGGCAAAAAAGTTCTCAAGATTCATTTTCATGCAACTATCCTCATATATATATATATATATATATATATATATATATATATATATATATATATAGAGAGAGAGAGAGAGAGAGAGAGAGAGAGAGAGAGAGAGAGTCAGAGAGAGATATTGATAATATTAGTGGTAAATATACACATACATATGCAATCGTATATCTAAAATATATAAATAAATATATATACATACACATACATATGTGTATAAAAATATAATTCCAAGAGGATAGAATCCAGGTAGAACTCAATGTCCAGGACAGAGTAAGGATATAATAAAAAGACTTAAACACTAATGTTCCATGGAATATTAGTGTTTAAGTCTTTTTATTATATATATATATATATATATATATATATATATATATATATATATATATATATATATATATATATATATATATATATATATATGTATATATATATATATATATATATATAAATAACTGGAATTAATTTCAAATCGAAATTACTTTCGTAACAGAAAAAAATGCATACGTCCTGTATATTTCTGTTCGTTAAATTAAGGAATCTTTTATCTATCAATTCAGTTTGTTTTTTATACGAAGAGAGATAACCAATTATTTTTGATAATATTTTTTTAAAGCGGAACTTTTGCTAGAAACGGAGAGAACAGGCAATGAACTTTATGTAGAATAGGGGAGAGGGGATATTACAGAAACCTCATGCCGCTTAATTATTTGCAAATTACTTTCTCACTTTCATCGAATCTTAATTTTTACCGAGGTGGTTTCTACTCATTTATTTTGTTCGGGGGTATTTGTTTGAATCTATTTGTTACATTTTCTTCTTAACTTTTAATTTCAAAATTACTTGCAGCCATTTGCTTTCACGTGCACGCTTTTGTTTCGCATCTTTTTTTATATATTTTTTATTTAGGCCCCATGTAATATGCCTGATGGATTCCAATTTTCTATTATGTGTTAATATATATATATATATGTGTGTGTGTGTGTGTGTGTGTGTGTGTGTGTGTGTGTGTGTGTGTGTGTGTGTGCGCGTGCGCGCGCGTGTGTGCGTGCGTGTGTGTGTGTGCGTGCGCATTTACAGGCTAGTATAAGGAACAGTGGCGCTTAAAATGCGCTTATTATTGAATATAACCAGTAGGGAGTACAAGTTTCATGTTATTAACGCGAAATATATTTAAATATTTCAACATTTAAGGCATTGTATTGTCAACATACCAAACAATAATTTTCTTAATACGAATTGAGTTCTTCGGGCACTAGCGTGTTTGTCTAAAAATAAATAACTCTAATTCAGCTTCATCCCTGCCGTGCGCCAATGGCTTAGGGGTAAAATCTCCCACTGTTTCTATTCCGGCTTGAGACAATCAGATGCCTAGCCACACTGATGAGCTGTAATACAGCAAAACAGTCTGTGGATGACAATATGTATATACAGGCTCCTGAAAAAAGTATATCGGTTGTGCTATTCGGGGAGAAAAGTGAATTTGTAAACAGTGACGATTGCTGCTGCTGATGCAAGACACTTCATGAAGACGAATCGAGTTCCCCGGACACTGTCGTGTTTGTCTAAAAATATATACGTCTAAATTCACCTTCATTCCTACTCTGCGAAAATGGCTTAGGGGTAAAATCTCCGGCAATCGGATGTCTAACCACACTGAATAGCAGTGATACAGGGAAACACTCTGTCTGTGGATGACTATATATATATATATATATATATATATATATATATATATATATATATGTATATATAAATAAAAAGGAAAATACAACGAAAATACAACGAAAATTAAAAATTGAACCCTCTACCACCCCTTGTCTAGATGAATGGATTTATCGGTAACCTTGGAAACCCTCAAACTATGAATCTTTCCTGTTAACAACCGTAAATTTTAAAAAGTAAGTTACTCCAAAATTCGCTTGATGAGGAAATGGAACTAATGTCTTTGGTTTAATAACAAAATTAAATTCAGGGGCTTTAGCTTCCATTTCTGAAACATGGTTATCACTGTGTAGCGATAAAACCATATTTTAAATCTATTAATTTATAATATATATATATATATATATATATATATATATATATATATATATATATATATATATATATATACACACACACACACACACACACACACACTTACACACACACACATATATATATATATATATATATATATATATATATATATATAGAGAGAGAGAGAGAGAGAGAGAGAGAGAGAGAGGGGGGGGGAATCGATCGATAGATAGATAGATAGATAGATAGATAGATAGATAGATAGATAGATAGATTGAGACATATGCGCTTTATATGTAAAGTAAACCATTATAAAATATCAACGACAGACGAAGTCTAGAAGATCAAAGAAAAAATATGTAATTCCTTAAAATCATTATTGTCTTTCCTTGTGGGAAGTAAATGAATGCTCAGCGTAATATAAATACATTTTCATCATTATCCTTTTTCATATATATATATATATATATATATATATATATATATATATATATATAATTTAGTCCGTAGTCAGTTGTATTGATGTGAGTTTGTGACTCTAGGTTTCGCGCCCTTGCGATCGGCATAAAAAATGATTCATGGTACGCGGACATACATACATGCAGGTGTACTTATTGTATTTCGCACAAACTTATCCGTATATGAACCCTATACCTATACCTTATACCTAGGTTGTTTTGGTGTTGAGATTGTGTAGCGAATATCCTTCAACAAGGGGCGGGCCGGGGAAATCATGGAAAAAGCACCTGCCTACAACAACTTAACAAAGAAATGCCTACTTTGTCTACACGAAAAATTTCCAATAATTTTTCATACCCAATAAAAGAAAAGAGTAAACCTAGAGATCAGAAATAATTTCAACGTGCAGACACGAAAATAAATACCCGTTATCACAATTCATACCAAACGGATGACACAGATCGATATTCTTGCCTGTACCGCTAACTAAACTACCACCGCCACTATAGACACGAGGCGATAACCCATTAACACTCCAACACCATTTTACAATGGCTACCACTACTCCAGTTAACAATATTGTCGCCATCACCGTATGTACCTTCCGCTAAATAATTACTACCATTATTATGAATTCATACAACTCACCCACAAGTATCGTACTGATTTTTATGATTTTTATCATTGTCTTCGTTTTTATTAGTGCCATTATTTACTTATTACTTATTCATGACCACTTCTATTACTTTCTATTTTCTTAATTATCTCTTCCATTATTATTATTATTATTATTATTATTATTATTATTATTAGTATTATTATTATTATTATTATTATTACCTTTTCCATCATTATTTATTTATTATTTACTACTGTAATGTTTAAATTTTAATTTGTTATTGTTTTTTTATTATTACTTATTACCATTAATTATTTATTTCAACTAATATCAATTATTATTACTATTATTATTATTATTATTATTTTACTACCATTGTTACTGTTATGGTCCAGATTAGGACCAAGGTAGAACAACACGAACACAAAAGTAAAAATAACAAAGATATATTACACGGAATAATAATAATACAAGATGTGGAAGGTGTTAGTATGACTGTCAGTCTGGTTTGGAGTGAACTACTATCGACTCGACTCGATTCGTCCCTCTCTCTTGAGAGGCGTAGTATACATAGTTTTAGGAAGAGTTCATTCCGTAATTATAGGTAAGGACGCATAACAGTTACCATCACTACTACTATTAAAATCATAATTATTAGCTACTACCACTGTCATTATCATTATCCTTTACGACCACTATTATCAGCACACCAATCCCACCCCAATTGTCATTACTCTAATTATAGTTTGCAACTATCATTGCTCCCAATATTATAATTATTATTTCATTCTTACTATTTATCCCCCCAATTGTCATTACTCACATTATGGTTTACCATTCTCATTGTAATAATAATAATAATAATAATAATGATAATGATAATAATAATTATTATTATTATTATTGTTATTATTTCAGAATCACCTTTATGCTTGCTACGTCCATCATCATAATTACTAGGGCTGCATTCTTTTACAATTATACCCCCCTTCTCCATCAAAATTAGTGCTAATTTTCCGTAAAAATAACAAAAATATTATAAATTAGAATTTCAACTATTTATATTAGTGTAATCGTCTATAACACGCAAGTAATCAGCATTAAAATAAAAATGTCACAATCATATACAGAATCCATTTTAAATAATGTAAAAACTAGGCTGATAGAAATATATGTACACGCACACATTCAGTTAACAAAATAGACGAATGATCTGAAAGGTGAGAGGAGAACCCGCCCCTTGTTGAGGAAAATTCGCTACACAATCTCAAACACAAAAACAATCACAATTGCGTATGCATACGTACTCGAACACATGGATACATGTCTGCGCCCGGTTTCACACGGTTTATATGTGTATATATTTGTGTGAACTACAATACGTACACTTGCATGTATGTATGTCTGCGTACGTATGTGTGCCATCCTGGAATGGACACAGAGGTATTTTTTTCCTGCAACTACCATAAAACATTACCAAACATAGCTAAATAGAAACTGGCATAAATAGATTCAAAATTTAAAAAAAAAAATCATTTTCTCTGCCGATCGCAAGGCTGTGAAACACAAGGTCACAAACTCACATCGATACAACTGAGTATGTTAGCTTTCCAATAAGTACCGCGCATACATAATGCATAAATTATATATATATATATATATATATATATATATATATATATATATATATATATATATATATATATATATATATATATATATATATATATATATATGTATGTATATATCACGAGGACATATTAATCATGATACTGATTTACCTAACCTAGTAAATAGGCTAAACTAAGTCGAACATACAATAGAATTTACACAACAAAATCATTACAATCGCATACATTAACTTGATATCAAGACACACCGCAATAACAACACTTTAAAACTTCTTGCCCACCGGAGATCAACAAAAAAAAAACGCTCTAATATTTTTTAAATTCTCAACAGCAAAATAAAATCTGGAATTATCATCGGATTTTTCATAAGAGTACTCAGAATTTGCAGATCTCAATATTTACATGAAGAGGATAAATGCATTGAAAAACTTTCTTCACTACCCTAATTATTTTATATTCAATTCGAAAATAAAGGCTCATAAAATATTCTAAACTAGAAAAGCGGCTCCTCCTGACAAACCCAGTTTAGCCCCAAAAATATAATGTCCTACCAAATAACGCTATCACATCTGTAATTAGAGAGATTCTATCCAAACCCAACATAAAATTTATTACTACTACATCAAAAATAATAAACATCTTAGTCAACACCAAATAAAATAATAAGCTAAAACTTGAAAGACGAATTTACACGATCATCTGTAATGATTAATACAATAAAATTCATAGGAGAAACCTCAAGGATGAACACAAAAAAGAACATTTTACAAAACAGCACATCAAATGTGTTAGTTGCCCACTGTAACGAGACTGACTACAATTTTGACATAATGCTAATGTGATTAAAGATGAAAATGTCTAGAAAGTACCTTGATCGCAAGGGGATCTACTATAAATTTGTGGTCGGTCTCTTACAACATATCACTAATTCTGGCAGAACTTCTATTATTACAGTGTGAGATATCTACTAACAAAAGTGATGGAAAGAAAAAGTAAAACAATCTAAAGGAAGCCGACTAGATAAAATAAATGAATTTAAAATTCGCAACATCCCTCGTCTGTGAGCATGTGTAGTCGCATCAACATCAGAAATTTCGTCCGATGAAGTCTTACAGAACGAAATGCTTCACAAGAAAATCTTTTCAACTTTATCGTACATTTTCTCAAAACACATACACACACGTATATATATATATATATATATATATATATGTGTGTGTGTGTGTGTGTGTGTGTGTGTGTGTGTGTGTGTGTGTGTGTGTGTGTGTGTATGTGTGTTGCAATAAAACTTCTAGCTGGTGATTCCTCCGAATCTCATTAAAATGAAAATTTCAATCTGATTTCGAAATCGATTTCCCAATTTCCTAGTTCGGGTTGGCCACCAACATACTTGTTAAAGTTGACACATTTCCCTAATTCCTGTAATAGAAAATGGCGCGTATCGATTTTAAGAAGATATCCTTAACAGATATAAAAAGCAATACAAAATGCATTAATTTTCTACTTCCCTTTTCTCTTTTAATGAACATGTCAGTTTGAACATTACCCGTCTTGGATTAGAATTTACATATCTAATGCTACACCAATAAAAAAAATATCATCCCATCAAAGCCTATGTAATGTCGGCAACAATAGCATGTAATATTCATTAAAACAGCAATACAATATATTTTTTAGAAATATTATTTTAAATGTATCTAAATCCGCATTAATATATTCGGATTAATGATTATATTAGAAATGTACATGACCAATGAAATCTTTCCGATTTCTAAGTTCTATAAGAGATAAGTTTTCAAAATCAGTGGTGAAGCGACTGACGAAGTTTATAGAATATCAAGAAGTCAATATCGTCTTAAATAATAATATATTCAAGCATATGGAGGATAGTGTTCATACATGTTTCTTTACGATATATGTTTTATTAAATAAGCAAATAGATATATTTTTTTGTCGCATTTCTGATTTTTATTATCCAATCTGCAAGATAAAAATATATTTTCAAATAAAATAAGATATATACCACCCACCCAAAAAAGAACTCTAATTTCCTATATACTACATTACGAAGATTTTTTAGTCAGTATTATAAGGATTTCTACTTAAATGTAATATATAGATAAAGATATTGGTCGGTACTTCCGGGGTTTTTTTTGTGTTTTTTTTTAATAATTTCACCTCAATCATAGCAATACATCCAATAAAACACAAGGGGTTTCGTAATCTGAGAAAAAAAAGAGAGAGAACAACAAAAGAACAAGAATTAAGAAGTGAAATGTTAAAGATTAATATTGAATTTAAACTTTTCAAGATCAAATTTGCTTTGAAAGCAAGAGGCAGGAAGAGAGTTTCAGAAGCGAGAAGTGCGGTTCCATCATGTCATTTCAATTGTTTATCTTATTTTTATGTTTCATGTCCTCCTTTCAGGCTCTCAATTTCCCCCTATCCCATGTGGCTTTCAATATGTTTCGTGCCTCTGCCTACTCCCGCAGACGATGTTCTGTCATGCACTTGCTTAACCCCGCCAGATATGTCATGCGTTGCTTTCATTGACTCTTTTGCCCTCTGTTTTGACCTGGGAGTATCATATTCTCCAGGCCCTCTTTTTCTCATTATGTGTCCCAGAAATTTCATCTGCCTCTTCCTTGTGTGAAGTATAAGCTTCCTCCTTGTTTGCATGCTTTCCGAGACCTCATCGTTGCTCACAAGCTCGCTCCATGCTATCCTTAGCATCCTTCTGTAGAACCACATCCCCGCATCCTCGAGACACATCTTCATCTTTGAGGAGACAGCCCAACATTCGCTGTCGTATAGGAGGACAGATGTCAGGTAATGGCTCAGTACTATTTTCTTTGTCACCAAAGAAATCCTCCTGTCCCATAGTACTCTACCCAGATTTTGGAATGCATCCTTGGCGACCCCAATCCGTCTTCTGGTCTCAGCGTTGCACCTACCGTCATCCGTTAAAACACTTTCCAGATATTTAAACTTGCACCCATGCTTGGTTTTAGTGCTCAAAATGAGGAAACCTAGCAGCCAATCAAGTAATTCGCTTAAATTACATTAGAAATATCAACGAAAAATGCTCAACAGAAAAATGACGATTAAAATAATTATTGAAAAGGCACAGAGAAGCTGTATTATGACATTGGGAAGTGACTGAAGTCAAAATGCCAGGTATGGCCCAGTAACATTGCAGATTCCTCTTTGGAATTTATCAAAAATATCTAAAAAAAATTCCAAAAGAACCGGGCAAGAAGTGACAACAATATCTATGTTATTTACAAATGGCCGACTTATAAATTTTGAAGAGAGATTTTGGCGGGAAATGTTTTTTAGAAACTTAGCCTTACATAATATCCATACTACATTAAATTTGATCCTATTTTGTATATAACAATGAATGAATGAATCTTGCGTTAGTAAATACTGTATTGTGTACGGGATTGAATGCAGTCGGGAATAAGAAGAATGTTTGATGAAAGGTGAAAGTATAAAGTTATTTTAGCGACCAGGAAGTTCATACGAGTCTGGTGAATATCCCCGCTTTACGTTGCGCTAACTGAACAAGGTATCTAGTGATAGGACGCTGGTCTGTCGCAAGGTTTACGCTGCCAAATAGGCTTCTATCAATTTATACATATTAAAAGAGAGGGGAATGCGTGTAATGCGCCGTTCTAAAGAACACAACCGTGAAATTCTAAACAACCACGTCAGGAGCTAAACTTCCCAACTGCAGCTCCCCCATAATTTGCAATGAGAAGATTTAAAATGCTAATTACTGTTCATCTTGAAAATAATGAATTTCTTATTAAAAATAGGTCCACTCATTTCACACAAACTTGCAAACAAACATATAGACGGACATAGACAGACACACACACACGCACACACACACACACACACACACACACACATATATATATATATATATATATATATATATATATATATATATATATATATATATATTTACGCAAAAACAAAAATACCTCAAAATATAGATAGTCTATTTCATCAGACCATAGAGAAAGGCTTGAAATAGACGATCCAATTCATCAGACCTACAAATTCAAATTTCAATTTGTAGGTCTGATGAATTGGATCTTGATTAAAATTCCAATATAATAAATTATAACCATGGAATATTAGTGTTTGAGCTTTTTTATATTATATTCTTACACTGTCCTGGACATTGAGTTCTACTTGGATTCTATCCTATTGGAAATTTATTTATATAAATACACACATACACACACACACACACACACACACACACACATATATATATATATATATATATATATATATATATATATATATATATATATATATATTGACCACTAATATTATCTCACTCTCTCTATATATATATACATAGAGAGAGACAGAGAGAGAGAGAAAGAGAGAGATTGTATGTATATATATATATATATATATATATATATATATATATATATATATATATATATATATATATATATATATATATATGTATGTATATATATATGGATGTTCGATAAAATGACTCACCTGCTTTATTCACTGAATGTTCTCTTCTGCGATTAAACGAAAATTGAGCTAAATTCAAAGGATAAGCGATCTAAGACCCGAAGAAGATGCTTTGAAAGCTCTTTGAATTTAGCAATAAGTACTGTCAACCATCCGTTCAGTATAATGTTCTGGGGATGCTTTTCTTTTCATGGAACTGGTTTATTAAAACCTATTGAAAAGACCCTCAGGAGCCAGAAGTATTAGAGAATTTTAGTGTATTGTCTGCTCCCTTCTGCTGAATGGGTGCAAATCGACCTCACCAAGCTCATATTTATGCTCCCTATCAAAAATCAAAATTGATGAAGGAATACTTTGATGAGAAGCAGGTGAGTGTTATGACATGGCCGCCCCAATCTCCTGACGTTAACCCCATAGAAAACTTATGCAGCATTATAAAGTACAGGCTCTAGAGAAAGCAGTTGAGCAACAAAGAGGATTTGATTGCGAATTTCATATCCGAATGTAATTCAATGCTTGGAGATGAGATTTGCCAGAATCTAATCAAGTCAATGCCAAAAAAAGTTGAAAAGGTTAATAAAAAATAAAGGAGCACCTATAGATTATTAAATATTTCGAACTATATTACCTATTATAAATAAATTATACCTCTATTATTCTTGATTTAAAGCTGTTCGGTTATGTTTCTATTGATTACTAGTTGCAGGAAAGAAGTGAGTCACTTTTTTTGCAAAAGAGTTTTCCCCTAAATCTCATTTATGTCCAAAATTATAATTATCAATAGAACACCTTAGGGTGAGTAAACTTTTTTTTACTAGGGGGTCGGGAATGGGTCTTTATATTAGTAAGATTAAAAATTAGTTTGACCCCAAAAACAAGAGGCGAAAAAATTTTTAAGTAAAAAAAAATCAGCTGAGTCACTTTTATCGAACAGAACTGTATTTATATATATCTTATATTTTTGGCACCGTATTTTCTTTTAATGATGCCTCAGTAAACAATTTAGGCATGTTATGTTTATTTTCAATACGTTCGTAATAAGGTATACGCTGCCATGTTTTATGATTAAAGACAGCAAGAATGTACTCTGGTTATATTTAGTTATTTTTATTTTTCCAGATTACATTAGCTATTTTCCACAGATCACAGTAAAAAAATAAATAATTGAATACTACATCCTTAATCATCCGCAATATCTCCTCCACACAAATTAACTTATTTAAAATAAAACAACATTGTATATGTTGGTTATACCACAATCACGTTATCAAGAGGGCTCAATCTACGCATGAATAATTCATCATCTTTACTCCACATCTACAATAACATTCCTATCCACATTCAAAGTTTAGAAGAATATTAGTGGATAATTTCTTACTTCACCAAGTACGTAATAAGCAGCAACTAAAAATTCTTCAAGCTATCTTTATTAAAAATTTAAAACCAACACTTAACAAAATAATGTATGATAAATATGCCGTGAAATGCTTATAGTATATATATTTTTAAAAAAATATTTAAAGTTAAAAATAAGAGTTTAAAAATAAATAAATTGTAAACTTCTATTAATAATTCAAATATTAACTAAGTTACCCTCCTTACATTAAAATTTCAAAATTATGCAATTGACGAGCATATTCCTAATTGTAATATTTTGACCTCAAAGAATTTCTTTCATGACCTAAAATTTTAAAAATCAGTGTTTGCGACACTGGGCATGATCTGAATTGTTAACGGCTTAACCAAAAACGCAAAAATTTATTTCGTCAAACAAAATTACTTGTCTGAGCCATCAAAACCCTAATGATGATATCTGGATATATCAAAAGTACACGGAAAAATAAAAATGAAAAAATATAAGCATAGTATCATTCTTCCTGGCTTTAATCATGAAACAAGTAATTTTTTATGTCATTACGAAATGATTTTATTGAAAATAAACACAACACGTTTAAATTGTTTAATGAAACATGTTTAAATGAATATTATATATATATATATATATATATATATATATATATATATATATATATATATATATATATATATATGGTTTATTATGTAACGTTTTCCTGTTTGTTATTTTAAGTAAAGTTTACGTTTTCGGTTTGTTACGTAAATTTTTTAAAAATATTTAAGTAACTTTCCAACAAGTACTTTCAATCTCATCTGAGACCTTCTTCAGTGTTGCATATCTATGGACGTGTTATGTCTTAACAGCGTAAATTCAAAATATCCCCCCCCCTATGCATGGAGGTAACGTATGTGATTTTTTAATTGTACCATTTCTAATTTTTAGTTTTTCACATTTTTGCTGCTACGAAAATTTGAGAAATTTTTTGCTATACACGTAGTTGACTTTATTTATTTTTGGCCGCAATTCTCTTATATAAATTACTTCCAGAATTTTAATTTTTACTTATTGATAGACCACTGATGTATTTTCGACTAATATCTGTCTAAACTGAATGTGTACATGAGTGTTTCTTTAAATGTTCTGAGATTGAAATATGATCGTTCAAGTCAAACGTAAGCCTTCTTGTTGGTACAAAACCAAATCAAGTATTAACGTTTTTATCATCGATGGAATCTCCGAAAGGACAATTAAATTGACATACGATGTTGGTCATTTTTAAGACGCTAGTTGACGCAGCAGTGTTATTATGAATGACTAGGTTGGTTGTATTATATTTATTATAGTATATAATTTATTTTATTTATTACTTAGATTATTCGGGTATATATTAATGTTTATGAGTCTTTTTTGCAATTTTACCCGCTGCTTATAGTAAAATATATATGATTACGGTACATTAGATTGATATGTTTAGAGTTATTTGAAGACATATTAAAATTCTGAGACT
The DNA here is from genome assembly GCA_964036315.1 of Acanthosepion esculentum. NCBI lineage: Eukaryota > Metazoa > Mollusca > Cephalopoda > Sepiida > Sepiidae > Acanthosepion > Acanthosepion esculentum. The sequence goes on along the minus strand of OZ038486.1, from coordinate 55,491,313 downwards.
TTATATGAGAGATGCGGCCAAAAATACATGATGTCAACTATGAGTATAGCAACAACGTTCTTATATATTTGTAGCAGCGAAGCGTTATATAAAAAATACTACAATTATTTTCTTTAAATCATATAATTTGCCACATGTTCACAGGGATGAAAAATGTTTTGAATTTACGGTGTTCGGTATCAGTAGATTGCGTTGTACATGAAAATCAGAGACATACTACCGATAATTATATATATATATATATATATATATATATATATATATATATATATATATATATATATATATGTGTGTGTGTGTGTGTGTGTGTGTGTGTGTGTGTGTGTGTGTGTGCGTGCGTGTGTGCGTGCGCGCGCGTGCGTGCATGTGTGTGTGCGCGTGCCCCTGTGTGTGCAGGAATGTATGTATGTATGTATCTATCTATCTATCGATATATATATATATATATATATATATATATATATATATATATATATATTAATATATATTAATGATACAAATATAATATTAAGCTATATTTATGGCTAATAATAGTGTTCAATATCAGACAGAGCGTATGTAAATATAAAAATGGAAGCTGAGGTCAACTACAAGCAACGACAGTCTGTTTCATGCCTGAGCACATTTTTCAGGAAATTTTCTTTCAAGCATTTTAACATACAGTCGCCAAACTTTGTTGACCTCGGTGTCCACTTTTACATTCTCACATATTTGTATATTATCTTGTTCACCCTCAGGCAAGGTAGTAAAACCACTCTACGACACTGGAATTAGAATTAGAAACAGAATCATTACAAATAAGCAAAAATCGAAACAAGAGTAATGGGGATGAGATTGCATATACATTTTTGAAGATTAAATTTGGCACGAGTGCATAAAGCCGGAAGAAATTTCCACAAGCGAGTATTACGTGAGAAGAAACCGTTAACATCGAATTTCCGCTTATATCTAGCCAACTCAACAGTAAATTGATAAGATATCGAGGTGATATATATATATATATATATATATATATATATATATATATATATATATATATATATATATATATATATATATAGAGAGAGAGAGAGAGAGAGAGAGAGAGAGAGAGAGACTTAATGGATTTTATTTATAATCAAATATTACTATGTATTGCTTGAAATGCTTTATTTCCACAAGCCCGTACTTGTTAATTTACACTGTTTAAATAGATATGATACCCACTTAAAACCTGTAAAATATAATATATACGTTTGTTTGTTGATGAGTTTATGTGTTGTGCGCGCGCACGAGCTAGTATGAGCAAAAATTACAAAGAACGAACATTATCTATGAGTTCAAATGCCTCTTAAGGAACTGTGTTCCTGATCAAACCGGACTCATAAATAATTACATCGGTTACACAACTACAAGCTTATCCAGACTCCTTACGTTAGACCTATCTGATCACATCTCTATTAGAACCCATTTAAACACACACACAAAATTACCAGAGTCCATTAAAAACATACTAAGAAGACACAAATATAATACCTGCATCCACCTGTAAAAAAAGATTAAAAATAATGGAAAGGTTAATAATAAAAAAGAAAGAAGCCAACTCCTAACAAGATTAACTATGAACAAGGCCACAATGTGCTAAGCGTATTCGGAAATTAAACATCCCTACAACATATTAAAACATAGTTATGCTGAAAATCGAATCATCATTGATAATAGCTAAATGTATAGTCGAAAGAGCTCGGAACTATAAAATATTTGAACAGTTTTTACACACTCTTTGTTCAGTAAAGAAAGCTGTTGTTCGCACATAAGAAAAATTAAATAAAAATCTTAACCGTAGTACCTTGTCTGTCGTTTTTAATGAAACATGCATAAATGAAAGATTGCTGCCTAAATAAACAACATACATGCATATATATATATATATATATATATATATATATATATATATATATGTGTGTGTGTGTGTGTGTGTGTGTGTGTGTGTGTGTGTGTCTGTGTGTGTGTATGTATATATATGTATTTTACATGTGTATATACATATATATTTGTAAAACATGCATATATATTTACTACATAAATATATACATATAAATGTACAACATATATATATATATATATGCATACATATATATATATGTGTCTGTGTGTGTGTGTAAAACATACCGATATGTACATATCACACATATATATATATATATATATATATATATATATATATATATATATATATATATATATATATATTCCCTCACAAAAAAAGCGCAATTTATTTATTATAACTGAGCATATAAAGTACATAGTTTAAAAACCCAAAACTACCTCATTCTGAAAATAGCTATTTCGATCCACAGATTTTCTTGTGGGCCTTATTATATCAGAGATGTTAGGAAATTAGATAAGAGCTTAAAATGGAAAAATTTAAATTTTAAAAGAAAAAGACGAGGAAGATAAAAAAAGGAGAAAGAAAAAAAAAGAAATCTGAAAAAATATATGACATATATATATATATGTGCACTTCAGTTGTGCGAAATTTTATACGCAGTCTAGTATTGAATAATCATTTATTTTATACGATACTTTTTTTGCTTTTTCAACACAATCTTTATTCTATTCAAACTCTTAATCGCAATCGTAGAATATTATACTTTGCAGATGTCTCAATTTCTTTAACAACTATTATTCAGCCGACACATGAACAGATGCCGTTTTGTATATATGCAGATATATAAATATATGTTAAAGTATATTTTTGATATGACCGCGATGCTATTTTTAGTCATGCATAATTTCTAATTAAATATGTTTTCGTAGAATCAACAATAGGTTCGAGACTAGGGAATATATGCCAAAACCATTTTTTGTTTCATTTTAGAAATAGGAAATAGAAATAGGGTCAGTTCATGAAAAGTTCACTTAAAAATCTATTTGCCTTTTCTTATTCGAATCTTGCACAATTTCCACCGATTGTTTATTAACTGATCGAAAACTCGCTGTCACACTCAGGCGAATGACGTGGCTGATCAACAAGGGAATCCAGTTTTGACGGAAGTGAGACGACATAGTTTATCTACGGGGGAAAGTAATTTTTAAGAATCTGATAACCAATTTTTGGTAAAGGATTTAGCGTCATCTTTTTTTCCGGTTTCAATTTTTGTTTCTTTATTTCATCACTTATATTTTTTAAGCATTACTCCGTATTTGTATCGGTTAATGTTTCACCAATATCCTAACGGCAACAAACGAATTCTCAAATGTCGATTCTAGCATTTGCTGAATTCCTAAAATATCGACATCACACGCAAGAAGAAATTTAAAATGAATAATAATAATCGAGTGATATAAAAGAAAATGAACTATTGAGAATGAATAATGATTTCGAAATATATACTAGATAAACATCACCAAATTGATCAAAATAATATATGCAGGCAGTTATTTCTTAAGTATGTAAAAAAAATATTCAACACATTTGGTAAGTATATTGAGAGACGAGACATAAGCACCGGATTAAACTGAACACAGAAAGTGAAATTACTAAGAATCATTGGGAAAGAGGTAAATACAATTATGTGATGTTAGGAAAAATAAGAATATACTGAAAAGTCACTAAAAGCTGTCAAATATTTGCAAAGAGCCTGCTGAGAATTTCTCAGCCTTACTTGCATAATAAGCTTTGTTTTTTTATTCTTTCTTTACTAAGTAAAAGTCCTTTTCAGAATTAACTCATCATATACCATAATATCGTAGATAAGATATATATATATATATTGGCATATACATGAATTCGAACCTAGAGAAATTAGAAATTGGTAGATTCCATAAAGCTGTGGTCTCAGTTACTTTACTTGAGAAACAAGTTAAACAACAATAATAGAAACTTTAGAAGAAACGCTCTTGCAGCAGATAATAGAAGTGTGCATTGTGCTGGTTGTTCATTATAGGGATAGAAGTGTTTTGATTTTTGCTTCTCCACGCTGAAAAGATCAAGATGTCAGATCTAGTTGACTTGTCGACCTTTTGTATTCATTCACCGACACTGAAGTCAAACGCTCATTATAATCACTGAAACACCGAGAATGTACGAGGGTCATTCAATAAATAAGGTGAACTTTTCGGTATAAAGACTTCTAATACAGATAGAAGCTTACTTTTTTTTCAACGTAGTCTCCCAGAACTGTCACACACTTTTCCCATCTGTGCACAAGCTTCCGTATTCCCTAGTCGTAAAAATCTTTCGACTGATGTCTCAGCCAGTCGCTCACAACACTTTCGACTTCATCGTCACTTCTAAACTTCGTGCCTCTCGTGAACGCTTTCAAGGGACCAAACAGGTGAAAGTCTGAAGGGGCAAGGTCTGTGATGTAAGTGGGGTTTGGGAGCAGTTCCCAGCCCAGCTCGTTGATGGTCTGCACCATTTGGGTTGCTGTGGGAGGCCTTGCGTTGTCGTGATGCAAGATGACTCCTTCTGACTGATTACCCCTGCGTTTGTCCCAACAGATAAGCTCAAAGTCCTTGCAATGTCATCCACTGTCACCCTTCTATCAGACTGAATGAGGTCATTGACTGATTGGATCACCTCAGGAGACCTCACTTTTGTAGGCCTCCTAGGCCTGTCTTCATCCTCAACACTGCTCTGTCCTTCTTTGACATTCTCCTATGAATTTCAACTGGTTTGCACCCTTCAGCAACTAAAAACTTGATAACTGACCGCTGTTCAATCCTGGAGCATGCTTTTTGGTCGGCCATCTTTGTTAATCGCCAAAACTCTCAAAGTTTACTTTTTAATCTGCAAAAGAAATTAAATCCATGTGAAAAAGAAGTAAAACAAAAAAAAAATAAAAAAGAGTAATTAGAAGTCCTTATACCGAAACATTCAACTTATTCATTGAATGACCCTCGTATTTTAATAATTATTCGCTTCCCTCATTTCTACTTTTTACTTAACCTTCTTGAGTTAACGAATGACAAGAGTATAAATACGTTTGCAATGTTTCAGTTGCTTTGAAGTGGTTGTAGGGTGAAAAATAATCCATCACCTACAAGGCCGAGTAAATGCTTTCGAGCTCTGTCGATGTTGGAAATAGAGAATTGGGCAAGTCTTTCCTTCAAGTCTGACTCTTATAAGTATAGAGCATAGCAAGTGATATCTGGTACTTTATGAAGCGTTTGTGGAAACAATTATTCTTCACAAAATCTTTAGTGATGAATCGTATATATGAGTTACACTTGAGACCTATGCGACGTCCAGTGAACAGAACCACATTAAATGCAAACATTAATTGTGAGTGCGAAGAATTTAAGGTCAACTTGGTGATGATACAAGGTTAATAGCTTGGTTTTTGAGGTAGCGAAAGTTACAAGCTAGTCTTCCTCCATTAAGGTTTTTAGGACTACATCGTTAGGCAGTAGTTCGATTTGGTTTAGCCGCAAATCAATGCCTCTATTGGTTATTTAATGCCGAAATCTAAATACAGTGTAACCCGGATATAAGAGACCCTGATATAAGAGAAACCCGGATATAAGATATATTTTCTCTGGTCCCAAATTAGAGCCTTTGTTAATGTATATATAATAGACCAAACCTGGTTATAAGAGAAACCCAGATATAAGAGACTTCTCCTCCGGTCCCGACAACTCTCTTATATCCGGGTTACACTGTATATGAATACAATTTTATTTCTTCAACTAAATATATTTTGAACGCAATTCTTTGTCTTCAAGTAGTGATAAAATGCATTGTTGGCAATTATCTTATATATATAATTGTATTCCTGGTATGTTACTGTAAAAATGTATTTTTATACTTTAATAATATAGTTTTGTTGTTGTTTAGGAGTTAGGGTCCTCTCTAGTGCTACGATCCCAGGTCAGGGTGGACCTAGAAAACAACAGCAATCACAATGTCGTTACAGAGGAATATCGTCATCCAAACCGTGATCATAAAGTTTTAAATGGGATCTGGAGAAATATTTACATCTCTATCTGGAGAAATACAATCCTTTGATGAAAAGAAGTAAAGACATTTACGCTATTCTCATAACCATGGTAACGCGTAATTTAATTTTGAAGGAATTTTCTGTTGGGGAAAGTTTTTAACAATTCATTGGGAAAAATCAGACTGCACACACACACACACACACACACACACACACACACACACACACATACATATATATATATATATATATATATATATATATATATATATATATATATATATATATATATATATAGTGAGTGAGCGAGCGAGAGAGAGAGAGAGATTTGCCGCAAATTAATAGAATATGTAAAATATAATACAAATACAAATACTCGTGAACCTCAGGCAGAATAAAAGAATGTTGGTTTGAAAAAATAGAAAATGCCGGAAACGTTCAAAAGATAAAACGAATCAATGAAATAATTGTATTGAAAACCAATGAATCGTCGCAATAGAAATTCAAATGATAATGGTTATATTGAAAATTGAATCGGCCGAAATTTATATAATAATTCTCTTAAATATTCTCATGGAATATAAGCTTCGCAGGTCCACTATCTGTTAAAAATATTTCTAGTATGGTTGGAATATTCTTTCTGAACCTTTGTTTAATGTAGTGTTGAATGTTTATATATTCATGCTATCATTGTTTTCTCTACTAGTTACAAGTTCAAGTACTAGTTATTGTTGGAAGCATTCTAGTTTTATTTTACTTGGTAAGAACTTTATTTCTTATTCCATAGCTCTGGTCTAAGTGATCTTATGAATTGCGAAAATCATTGGTTAGAGTCTATTTTTCCATTTTTCGCCTGAGAAAATGTTGTTGACAGATGATTGGTTAGATATTTACAAACGGTTTTACGCTATGATATCCGACGAAAAAATTAGAGTTCATCTGTTAATGTTTTCGCTTTGTAGCATCTTGCGATGTAGTAGAAAACTATGTTCAATTTCCTTATTTCGTATTCTAACTTTGTTAAAAATGATCCATAGAACGAGACATGTAAGATATGTAGATTCAACGACGATTTTTTTTGTACACCTATCAATTTTGAATATTTCTACCCATTTCTCAGTATTTAACGCTCGTATGAAGCCAGGTTTATATATGTTAATAAGCACACAAGAGGAAATATAAATCTCAATTTTCAGAACAATAGGTTTAAATACAACAAATTTGACAGACGTATTTTGAAAAGTAGGTAAAGACAAATTTATTCGTACATTAGAAAATATCATTTTAAATTGATTCGTGTAAGTAATTTACATAATTATGTTATCAGTGAAAGCTTCTAGAAAAATAGTCCAGAAGGCTTCAGTACAATATTTGTCATAATTGTAGCAAAGAATATCACGTGGTGCATAGAGTGTCACCATTGTTTTTCTTACATTAACAAGACGATGGGCAAGACAAAGGAGCTTAGCGCTAACTTTACAGAGAGAAATATTAACTTGAACATTATTTCAAACCGGTTATCTATTCCAAGGTATACGGTACAGTCAGTTATAAAGAAGTTTAAAATTTTGGGCACGACAGGCAATTTGCCTGTGCGTGGAAGAAAACACAAATTGTCACCGAGAACTGCATGAAAAATGTGTTACAAGGTTAATATAAACCCAAAGAGTTGTTTTGAAAGATGTCGACAAAGGTTTGGATACAATGGGTACCAGCGTAAGTACTCGCACAATACATGTTTGTTTAAATAGAAATTGGTTGTATGGAAACCGACCACGACGAACCTCTCTTCACAAATCATGTCACATTGCTGCTCGGTTTAAATTTGACAAAACTATCTTGGACATAGTAATTGCTTTTGGGATCAAGAACTATGGAGTGATGAAACAAAAATTTGAGTGTTTCTTTTAACATAATGGTGTACAGATTTGGCGCAAGAAAGGTGAGACTTTCCTTCCAATGTACACAGTTGCAACTTTAAAACATGGAGGCGGCTCGATGATGTTTTGATGTTGTTTTAGCTCAAGAGGATCAATAATGAAAACTATAGACTATATCAAATTTCTGGAATCTACAATTATCAGCGCAAAATCTTCATCTAGGCCAGCGATTTACTTTGCAGCAAGATAATGATCAAAAATAAAAATAAAAACGTCTACATCTGTGACTGTATGGCTTCAGAAAAATAAGATTACCGTTCTGTCAAAGCCTTCAATGACTCCTGACTTGAATCCTATTGATAATCTGTGGCAAGAATTGATAATTCGAATAAATCATTGGTCACCAAAACCCTTCATCAATTAGAACTTTTTTCCCCATTGAAAAATGGAAGACAATTCCAGAAAATACTTATTCAAATCTCATCAAAATCTTTAGAAAACAATTGTGTCATGTTATAAAGATAAGATGCGATGCTATTGACTATTAATATCGTGCATTTTTAAAAATTTTCTCTATTGTTCATATTATACAAATAATTTGTTCCTTTCCTATTTTGCAGAATTCACATGTCAAATTTGTTGCATTTACACTATTGTTCTGAAAACTGAGTTTTGTATTCTTTCTTGTGGGCTTATTGACCTATAAAAATTATGGCATCATACGGGCTTAAGCTTCTGAGAAATGGAGAAGAATATTCAAAATTGATGGGTGTACGAATAATTGTGTTGTTGACTGTAGTATTTATTAATTACACATTCAAATTTTCTTTATGAATGATTCAGTGCATATCCAAAAAATAATAACTGAGCATAAAAGAGTAACTATTAGAAAGTGGACACAGACACACACAAAACATTAATAATATCTAAATATCCGAGCTGTATCCATAGGACTATATTCAGAATCCTATCAATACAGAACAAGTGATAAACTTTGATCAAACCTCTAGCAACCTGATCGAGAGAGATGACGCTGAAGAATTCCAATTGAATTGAAGAGAGGAAAAGGACTTCTTAACACCGCGAATTACGTCGGCTTTTGTCTCAAGGGGATTGTGGACAATACAATGTAGATTAGCGAAAGATCAATTATTGATAACTTTAGCCCTGATGGAAAGTAAATAGAGGATTTCAGTTCTTCAAAACGGACAATCAAATTGGCAAAGAAAAGCAACTACACGAACATTTCAAGAAAGTTTATTGTTCTCTAAAGACTTGGACACAGGGAAAGGACATTTACAGAGAATAATCGAATCCCTAATAATACCGACTCAGATCAATTGAATTACAACTCTGTGTGACGTGAAACAAGTGGAGGAATTTTAAGCATTCTTCGAAATGTTGAAGAAAAACAGTATGGAAGAAAATATTCGATATAACTTGAGGTGAGAGAGACCAGACTGTCAATCTTTTTTTTTATTATTTCACACTAAGAAAGATGATAAAACCACTTAGGCAAATCGGTAACGAAAAGTTCAAGAAACATCTAGGAGAGAATGGATATGAAAATACCAAGATTTACTGAGACAGATGACAACATAGTATTCACATTTTTGTAGATCGTAGTTGAGAAGAAAGCATGAACCAGGAAGTGAGTTCCACAAACCAGAAGTCCAAGAGAAGAAAGCATTAATATAGTACGTACACCTGCACTTGGCAATTTTAAAACTAAAATGACGAGAGCTAGCAGCCAATCTCGTACTGCGCTTAAATCTATGAAATCGAGGTACCAACGAGGATGGCTCATCAGAAAAACAACCATGATTTTATTTATAGAAAATGCACGAAATGAAAGGAAAGTCGAGAAGCCAGGTAAGCAGCGATTATACTAGAGATTCTTTTAAATTATTTTAAGAATTTGTAGATATATAGAAGCAACACCAGACCAGATCTGGCATCAATATTCGAGGCACGAACGAAGGCTGGAATTATAAATGGGTAATATAGATTCCATCGAGTAGTATTATTTTATAAATAGACATTATTGTGTAATAAATGTTATTTTTTCATGGAATTTCAGCATGCATTCGTGGTTGTTGTTGTCTTAATAAGCAACGGAAATTATGTTGTTTATATATCGTTTCCCATTGTATAAAAACTTTAAAACAAAAATTGGATATCGCTCTTCCAAGATACAATTAAGTAAAAGTGAAAGTAAGTGAATATGTATTAATAATGTGAATATTGCTTTTCACGCAAACTATTGGCCGAAAGTGAAAGTAAATAAAATGTAAAGCATCAGTATCTAACTTCCAGAATACGGTTGGCTAAATGCAAATGTATGTAAAAATGTAAGAAAATAGTGGTAAATAGTGAATACTACTCTTGCAACTATACATCGGTTAAAGGTAAATTTATTAAAAAGTAAACAAAATAGCAGATGTTGCCCTTCCAGCAAAACATTGGCTCAGAATTAAAGGACGTAAATAGTGATGAAAATAAAGAAACTTGTCGGAGAACTGAAAATTATTTTGGACCCTACTTAGAAATTTGTACTGTTTATTACTAGTTTGCTCATATCTGTTTAAACAAACTTACCTTTCACAGGATTTGAAAGTAGTCCAGATTGGGGGAGAGAATGAATATAATCCAGACAATAGAATTCATTATATCTGTGGGAATAAAAATGTAATGATGTAATAGCTGAAGGTCATAAACGTTCGATCTGAAGTATAAGGCAGTAATTAACACTTCTGTGAACACTGACTAATCCTGATTAGAAACCGAAAATACAAAATGTACATCCTTATTGACGTGTGCAGTCCTTGCAGACTGCAATGAATCTTTGAAGATCTTTAAAAAAAACTATCAAAATACAAAGACCTTGAAATCGAAATCTCAAAAATGTGGCGCATGTGGTCATTGACAATTCCATTTCTAGTTGGGGCCCTCGGATTGATAGGAACATATTCCAATAGAGTCATTGAAAGATTCCCTAGTAGTCTATGCCTTAAAGAAATACAAAAGGTTATACGCTCAAGTACAGCCAACACCTTACGAAAGGATTTTATCTATGTAAAATATGTGCGATTTATTTTTCAAAGCTGCTCAGTGGGAAAGGTCATGATGCCATTTCTGACCTTAGGTCTCTGCTCGGAATCAAGAAAGAAATGAGTATACAACCAGAAATCAAAGGAAATAAAACATCATCATCAAGAACAACAACAACAACATCAACAGCAACAGCAACAACAACAACAATAATAATCATATGAATATTGGAAGACATAAATTATATCAGCGGAAACCAATAATATATGAACAAACTGAGAGACTTCAACATCTACAGAGTTCATTCCATTCCAAATAAAAGAGGGTTCCCAAGATTCCTAAAGAAAGCAAAGAGAAACTTAGGCGGGGATAGACCTTTTGACAACCAGATGTGTGCGGACGAACTTTCGCTAGAAAACAAAAGTAATCGTGGAAGATTATGTTGTAACATTTGCTTGGAACGCAACAATTAACATTAGGAAGAAACCAAGTTACTATGTCTCTCCACAAGATGTTACTGCCAACTGAGAATGTTATTTTCTGAAACTATCAAGTATAGATAGACTCCCACCATAGTAAATTTTAGATACATAAGAGTTTTGAAAGCTTTTTCACGAAAATAATTACTAACGCACCGACAGACATATCAGTTGAGTTGAACATAGTAAATACTTTTTAATATTCTATATCTTAAGCCAAAATAAGTAATGTTTGGCTATGAACAAATTAAATGGAAGATTTAGCAAAAAAGGTACAAAACAAAAGGTTTTGAGAGACTGGATTAAGTATTTAATATTATGCCCCTTACATGATATGACAGCTGTTAGATTTTTAACATGAGCTGAAACAATTTTCTAGCAGAAATTAACCGCAGCGTATTGATTTCCATGCATTCGCTATAAATAAGTAAGTTTTGACACATTAATTTTTTGAATTATTATTTTAATCTCCTCCCTTGAATTTCATGGAATTTAGGCAGGTACATTACTTGAACAATATAACAATAATATTTTCATTGCCTTTAACCATTATCTTGTCTTATTGCAGTACGACTGTACGAAGTATAAAGTTGAAGCATCCAACACCTTAGATATTTTCAATATTTTATATATTGAATCATGTTATTCTCCAGTGTTCCAGAACGTTTAGCACTGCCCACTTTTCCTACAATGGTATATAGTGGCTCTATACTTCAATCACATTTTCTCCAGTTTCACCAAACCGTTTCTCTTTTAAGATAGTATTTTAAAGATTTTGCGAAGCCGACTTTTTACTTTATGAATGACGTTCAGAATAGTTTTTTTTTTCTGCATGAGTCCAAGACTGCTTTACTAAGTGTCTCGTTACTCACTTCGACTTTAGCTACTGACAGTTCTTTCTGAAGTTCTCTCCGAGAAGTAAATAGATTTCAAAAGTTTGCTATAATGCCATATTAAATTCCGTCCTAGAATTATTGATTTATCGCACTGATGGAGGTGTTAAATTCAGTGAAAATATTTCAATATCCTTTTCCACGAAGTTGATGATTAATCATAACTCATATCAACTTCTTGAGCGTGCTCTTTTGCCATAAACATTCGGAAAGTCTTTTAAGATCTGGAAATTCAGTGTTCATTAAAATACACACAAAATTATTATATCGTTCATATTTGTAATACTATGGCTGATTTGGGGGTAATTTACAAATTCATTATTTGAATATAATTCAATTAAAAACTGTAAAATAGATTCTTTTTTACAGATCAGGGCAAAGTGTTCCCTAAATTTCTGCGCGTCGCTTATATTTTTAAGTTGCATATAAATATGTGAATGAACAAATAAAACGTTAGTTTCTTTCTAGTTGTCAAATAAACTTATTTTCCATGCTCATTTGAAATTATTTTTAATTAACTATTTAAAATGTATGTGTCCACTAATTTTGTATTTGAGTCTATATATACTTTTATAATAACAGACATACATGCATAGCAGATACATATAATGGTATTAATATTTAATAGTAAATACTTTCAAAACTATATCAATAAAAACGAAATTAGCAGTAATCCTCAAAAGTCAGAATTCACTGGCCGAACATCCAGTATGTTTATCAGTGGAATTTTACAAAATCTACCTCTTACGAATGTGAAGGAAAATAGATTTTTCAATCAACTGACTGTTTTGGATCTTTCAAGTATTGAGGGGTTTTCCTCTCTAAACTTTTTTTAAAGTATTGTCTCATGCCAACATGTTCATATTTTAGTTATTCTCTCTTTGAAAACATGTGCTATTCATTTTAGTTGTTGCAGCTGTTGAAAGTCTTCAATTGATATGGTTTCTGTTACTTTTTACACTTCTATGGGATTCGGTAGAGCAGCTCCACAATGTTTAGGGAGAATGGTCCTGGCTAAAATCCAGTCTTCATTCTCACCAAGCCCCATTTAACCATTGATGTGGGAAAGCGGTTGTATACAACTGACAGTATAAACATTTCTGAACGAGTTTGTCATGACATCCATTCGAATTCTCATATCTAATGAATCTATTTAAGAACATAACACGTATTATTAGGCTAACAGTTTGGATTTATAACAATCTTCTGTGTTGTGTGAAACTAACTCTATTATATCTTCTGTAATCAATTCCATTATCTTACATACTAAATTTGTTATAACTAATCCATATAGCGAGGTATTTGAAATTATTAGTATTTACCTATTCTACATACTGTATGATGGATTCAAGGTACGTGATACTACACCTACTAAAACTACTACTACTACTACTACTACTACTACTACTACTACTAATAATAATAATAATAATAATAATAATAATAATAATAATAATAATAATAATAATAAAGTAGATCCCAAACGACTAACAAGTACAGGCCACATATTCCGAAGGGTTTTATCTATTTAAAACATGTGTGATCACAGGTGTTTATTTTTGCTCAAAAAATGCACAGTGGTAAATGTAATGATGGAATCTCTGACCTTAGCTCTCTGGTTGGGTCCCGGAAAGTAATAAATATACAACAGAAATTAAAGAAAATGAAATAATAATAAAATATTTAATCGTTAAAGCAAATATATACATATAACTTCGGAGGACTAAAAAGAAATTACAATAATATAAAGGCAGAAACACCAAAGAGAAAAAAACAAAATTAAAGATTCAATCGGAGTCTGGAAAGAAAAAACATAAATGTTTTGGAAATATAATCGGTAAATAAGCGATGACGGCATTACTATGCACATATGGCATTGCCGGAAAGAGAAGCATGTGCAACTGCGTCAAATTTTCTACAGAGGCGCGTGGGTAAGTAGATTGTGCAATGCAAACACGAAGCTAAAGTTATATAATAACCGAGAAGTTTTACTTCGCTTAAGAATATCTGTGGGATTGTTTGTTCATGTTTTTTAGATACTTGGTATATAGATTTTTATAAATAAAATCCACTCCCGAATAAGTGCTATGCAGACAGACGGAAAACAATACACCATGCTTAATTGCAGAACCGAAATATTATGTTTCGTGTCATGATTTTGGCACGATGGTCGACTGCGACTAAATTTTCATATGCGTTACAGGTATAATCCTTAGGCGGCTGATGAAGGCTTCTTGTGTCATGGGCAGTTATACCACCACGGCTAACACGAGATATACTATTGGTGACTGATATAAACATACAGTGCAGACATCAACCAAAATCACCAACTGGGGAAGACCAATATGGAAAAAGACCTGACAACAATTATTTCATGTCTGCGAAAGAATTTAATGCTAGATTTAGACAGAGAGAGACAAAATATCACCGAGCACAAAAATTAGATATCGTTAAAAAAGTGGTCACTGAATATTATGGGGTGTATAAGACCTGGGCACTGGAGCGATTATACAGAAATTGCTGGTCTGAGGGCTCCCATACAAGGATAATTCTACATTTTTATAAAAAAAGAAGAAACATCTTTTGGAAGGAATTCTTTTAAAACATACAAAAAATAGTGCTCTATGCTAATGTAAGAATCCGAATAGCATTTTCGATACCACACACACACACACACACACACACACACACACACATGTATATATGTATTTTTGGTTTGGTTAGTTCTGTTTTGCGGTATATCAACCTCAATGGCTTATTTAATGCCGCCAAAATTTTAATTGTTGGTAATATTTTGCCTTTTCAAAAATCTAATTCTGGTAACGTTTCCTTCAAAAATGTATGGCTGGTATATTTTTGTCCAAAATGTAATGCTGCTAATATTTTTCCTTCAAAAATGTATCGCTGGCAATTTTGTTTTTCAAAAATGTATTGCTGGGAAGTTTTTTTCAAAAATTATTGCTGGCAATAATTATTTTACAAAGTATTTCTGGTATTAATACCTATTTTTATACTTTCATAGTGTCTTGACTCCAGTTTGTTTGTTAATTATTTGCCCATATCTGGTACCCTAACGTTGTATGTTTATATATATATATATATATATATATATATATATATATATATATATATATATATATATATATATATATATTATAAATTAATTGATTTAAAATATGTTTTTTTCGCTACACAGTGATAACCATGTTTCAGAAATGGAAGTTAAAGCACCGGATTTTATATCTTACTGTTCTTTCTTTTTATTTATATACATATACATATATATATATATATATATATATATATATATATATATATATATATATATGTATGTATAAGTATATATATATATACATATATCAAGCTCTGTACACAAAGTATTCAACAAAAACACAGTAAAAATCAGCTACAGTTTCACCGTGAATATTGCGCAAATAATAAAAAAGCACAACAGGAAAATTATCAACAAACCACACAAAAAAATTAAGCCCACGTGCAACTGCAGAATAAAGAACGAATATCCCTTAAACGACAATTTTTACAAAATAACGTGATATATCAAGCCATGTTTAATTCACCAGATAATGAAGATAAAGTATACATAGGAGTAAATGAAGGACCCTGGAAACAAAGAAATTATGCACACAAAACATATTTTACAAATAATAAATATGCGAACAGCACAATGCTTTCTAAGTATATCTTGGAAATAAAAAATATCTTGGAAAATAAGGAAAATATCATCAACCGAGAACAACCAATCAAAAACTTGCAAACTTTGCTTGGAGGAGAAAATACCTACCATTAACTTCCCAGACCAAAATAAATTATTAAATAAAAGATCCGAGCTCATCTCAAAATGCAGACATGAAAACAAATTTTTACTAAGTTACTTAAAAATCGAAAACGGAAAAAATATAATATAATAAAAATAAATAAATAAATAAACAAATGACAATAAACAAAATAAATTAACCCAAACAAATTACCAAATCACCCCTGTTAGAATAGACGAAATAGAATAAAAAATAAGAAACAAAATCAATGAACCCAAATAAATAAAGTAAATAATAAACAAATTAGCTCATCTTTATGAACAAAATATTAGTTAGACTATAAAAATCAAACCAAAAATCGGACGAAAAATAGCTATAACTGTTATATAACAACAAAAGAAAAATACTAGGTTACTTAAAATCGAAAACCGAAAAGAGTATATCAAATAAATAATAACACATAAAATAAATTGATCTTAATTCATCCAAATAAATAAATAAACTAACAAACCGATCCCGATATACTAACCGTTAGAAAAAAAACAAATAAAGATAATCAATTCAAATAAATATATGAAGTAATAAACAAATTAAAAACTGTTTCCGCAAAAATAATAGTTAGAATAGACTACAACAATCAACCCCAAAATTGAATAAATAATTTTAATTATCTTCCCAAACCAAAACAAAACTATTGAATAAGCGATATAAACAAATTTTACGACGATAATAAAAACACCGATTAAAAAAAAAATAAATAAATAAATATATAAGATAAGAAATAAATAAAAATAAAGAAAGAAAAATAAGAAAAATAATTTAACCCAAATAAATTAATAAACAAATAAACGACTTTCGGTAAAATAGCCGCCAAAATAGACTACCCACAATGCACCACTGACCCGTATATATAAATAGCCGAGAAAAATAACAGCACTCGTGGCCTGACGATTGTATCTAGCATGAAACAGACTGTCACCGCTAAGTGTTGACTTCTATGCTCACTTTTATAATTACACACGCTCTATCTCTGATATTGAGCACATTATCCCATAAATATAGCACATCTTAAGACTATATTTCTTTATATATCTGTGCCTGTATGAGTGACTGCACATGTAAAAGAACGTATGTATATGTGACATTTACATGGATGTGTTTACAATATATGATAGAGCAAGATCTCTAATATTACCTTCGAATGTCACTCAATATTAACATAAGAACTAAATTTTAATTAAGAGAAAAATAGTCGCTAATTAAATTCATGAATAAAATTCAAACTGATAGAGATATCACCTTAATAATCAATTACATCTAGAAGTAAACTTATATTTGAAAATAAAATTTTAGTGTTTTAATGTAAATTCTATGAATATTTTTCTAATCGACTATTTCATATTAAATCACCAAAATTTTTGTAATAAAGTTTTCAAAAAAAACTTTAACAAACATATAATTAAATTCCTTATAGACTGTTTAAATAATCAAACTTATATCAAACATTATAATATTTATGAACTCTCAAAGTAAAGCAAAAGTTAATGACACTTTCTCTCATAACTTCTATCTTTTTCTTTTTATGCCTTTTTCTCCTCTCCTCCTTCCATATCAATATATAATTTCCGTTAAGTTAACCGATTTAATGTGTCAATGTCTGGATTTCCTCAAACAATTTAAATTTGAAAGAATAGAAATATTACATCTAACTCAATCATGTCCCTCTCCCCCCTCACTTCCTCACTTCGTTAATTTACATATACTTAGTACTGCCCGTCAAAAATGTGTAAATTTCTTTCCATTTTTCGTTTCAATCTTTGGAAGTAAAGTCTGATGATCCATGGTTCTTTAAAAGGGCTGTGGTGAAATAAATTATTATATAGAACCTTAAAGTGGTCTGTTTTTATTTAAATTATTAGCCCTGATTTACATTGAGCTATCTGGATTTTATCCTCCTTGGGTCTAACCATACAGATTATCTAGTTTTTCGTAAACTATATATATATATATATATATATATATATATATATATATATATATATATATATATATATATATGTGTGTGTGTGTGTGTGTGTGTAGGGAGATAGATAGATAGATAGATAGATAGATAGATAGATAGATAGATAGATAGATGTATGCATATATATGTGTGTGTGTGTCTATGTGCACGCGCGTACATGCGTGTGTGGGTGTCTGCTCGTGACAATTAGACATTATGTAAAAGAAATAATTTGACGACAGAGTCATACTTCCATAGAAAGTAATGCGCAAATTCCTCCCTCCTCCACTTTAATATTATGAGAACTGTTGGAAGCTATCAAATATTTACTCAAATCCACTAAATCCATAAAATATTGTACTCTCTTATCTGTATTTTAAAATTATTTCCTTTAAAAATTCAGTTGCAAATGGAGTGCCCAGAATATTAATGTTTCATTTTAAATCAACTGGATTATTCAGGGCATTTGAAATCTCGGCCTACAAATCCATGCCAGCGGCTTAGAAGTTTGATACATAATCCAAAAACATACAGTGAATTGAAATCTCAAATCAATTTCATTTAGAATATTATAATTCATTTTTTTAATTACAGAAACGTATTTAATACATAGACGTTTCAATTCTAAACATTGAATTAATACTCATAAACAATTACAGACAATGCAAATCCAACTAAGTTAACTTATGATCATAACAGAAACAAAACAGACAGAAACAATATTGCCCCTGCGCTTCAGTTACTAATCATTTTGACAATGTTATGTATACATTTTCTGTGGTTGGTAATGATTTTTAAGCACTTCCATTTCCAATGTTGAATGCTGGAAGCAAATGGATCGAGAGGTAGCTTGAATAAAACAACTGTTGATTTAGCACCTGTCTTGCCATGTTTAGTTGCCTCGGCGTTTCAGCAACCATACTCATATATTTTATATTTCCTTTGTGTCTTTAGTTCATCTGCATTTTTCTTGTGTATGTCATCCATTTGTAATTTTACTTGCTCACAGCTCCAGGCCATCTCCGTACCCTTTTCAAGTTTCACATCAGGAATTCGCTGTAGTCTCCCGGATAAGTCCTTCTTTTATAGTCCTATCACACGACAGTCTATGATTTACAATAAATACCCCAGGATATTTTTTGGATTTCACAAAGTAAATTATCCCACTTTTACTGGAAATAAAACAAAATAAGATTTGTAATCATTTATTTTGTAATATGGAAAATTTAGAAATTAATTCATGAAGAAAATAAGACATTACCTTAGGAAGGGAATGTTTTGTAACATCAATCATGTTCAAGAATATGAATTGAAAGCAATTTCAGTCCCACTGGTGAATACTGGGAGCAAACGGATCGATTGGCAGTTTGAATAAGACAGCTATTGAGTTTAGTAGGGTTTTTTTTCTTATTTTTGTGTTACCTCACATTTTCAGTAGTCAGTCTCATACTATTTATCTTTCAACCCTAATCCCAGTGGACAGATAAATAATCTGCTATAATTTTATTGCAGTATATTATTCTATTCTTCTAAAGCAAAAGCTAAAGGAGTTAATAATATGTCACATTGTGTGTGAAGATAATGAGATAGTAATATCACATCACATCAGGTCGTCACTAGATAATGGGGGAGCTATGGAAGTCAGTTAATATTCTGTCATTTGCATTTCTATAAATTCCGTCGTTCGTTCCGCCATTGAATTTTAGCTTTGTCCGCTTTTTTCGAATTAAAACATTTCTTGCACTAATTGAGGTGGCTTGCTCGAACTTCATAAATATGATTCTTTATTATACCAATTAAAAATGCATCATTTTTTAAATATTGTTTTACACTCTTATATACAACATTTTAAGACGAATTATGAATTATTATGTGGAAAAGTTAGAGATCATTATTTTTTTTTCCAAAGTGAGAAATATTACACGTTGCAGACTCCGGGCTAGTAGTGTCTTATGTATATTTCAGATTAACGGTTTTTATTTGTCCCATGTATCTCTGAAAACAATTCTTACTCAAGAAAATACAATAATATATATATATATATATATATATATATATATATATATATATATATATATATATATATATATATATATATATGTACTGACAATCATGAACTGTGAATGGGACCCACAATTTTAATACCTATATTCACAGTTTTTTAATGTTTCCATGAAGGATCCAACTTCTATTTCAAACATCAGATCCAGTCAATATAGTTCTACATAAATCACTAAAACTGACGACTGAGAAATCTGTTGTCATGTATATCGTCCAACACCTATGAGATTCTATTAAAATGAATTTGTAGTTTGATTGTTTTCATCTTTTTAATATACAGTATTTTTCCTTTTTCCTAATTTTTTCTTGCTGTTTAATGCACTCTTCTTGATTAATACATTTCTTCAATTTTCTTAAATCATTTTTTTTAGATCTTTACAATATTTATTATGTTTTTCTATGACGTCTGTTAAAGATTAAAAATTTATGCTCCTGTCACTCAGTAAATTCATTATCTGTTTTCAGTTGAAACACATTATACGGTAACAAATTCAATTTATGTGCCATTCATACCTTTCCAAAGGATATTAACACGTAAGTGGATGTAATGGATTTGCCTGAAATTCGAACTCGGCTCTCCGATTCCTCACTCCGTAACGCGATCCATTACTCCCCCGCGTCTCCTCCTGTAACAAATTAGCATTATTAAAAATGGCGCCATACTTGTCATGTAAATTCTATATTACGTTGGCACTATTCAGTATATCCATTTACCTTTTGAAATTTTCTCAGCTGCGTTTCTGTAATTTCTACTGACATGATCTATTTTCAATACATAGAGATAAAATGTTGTAATAGCAGGCGCCATGTGTCATGCATTTCCTCAAAATGTGACGTTATTTTTATTTAATTCTTGTTTACATCAGGGATATCTGACATAACTGATATCTCAATAGCATCATGAACAAGTATATAAAAGTGTTGAAGACAGTTTCAGAATTTCTATTGCGTTGATCTGTGCTATTGAAACTACAAAGATATAATTCACATTATAACATTTACGACTCAGTAAGAATTTCTTTATAAAGCAATTGTGACTGGTCGATTTTTGCTATTTTGTTCGATTTTATATTGCTTTTTCTTTGGAGACATTTTCAATTAGATCTCAATTTGACAAAGATTTGTGGTTCGGCTACTGTTCTGATCGAATCTTATAAATCATTGGAGTATGTGTGGTAAGCATCCAGTTAAAAGTAATCCAACTCTAGTATTATTCAATTAATCCTGACAAATTCAAGTAACTTATCTTATTTGCCAACTTATGTGTTTCCCTTTGAAACGCTCAGTTAGGAGTTAGATGAATCTAACGGACTTTTTAACAGAACAAATATTTATAAAGTTACTAATGCCAATATTCGAAATTCATAAAACACGAAATTTTGTTTTTAAACATCACAAGATTTAAATATAGAATCGGTTATTTCTCATATATATATATATATATATATATATATATATATATATATATATATTATATTATATTTTTATTATAAGAGATTATAATAAAAACACTTTGAAATAGCTACACAAAATCTTTCATGTTTCATTACTATGAGTGTATATCTTCAGACGATGGTAGGTAACTGGTGATTAAATGACTTTAAAGGAAATTTAAAATCATGGTGTTATCTCTTTTTCGAAATTTAAAGTTGGGGGGCATAAGGTCAGAATTTTAAAAAAATAGACTTGTGTGAATGTCTTGATTAACCAATTAAATTTTAGATATACGTTAAATAGAAAAGTATGGTCAAAAGATAGAGGTGGATAAGTTATTTTTCCATGTCATGTAATCTATCCCCAAGCTTCTTAAAAATTGTAGATAAATTATGTCATTATTTATATAATTTTCTCTCAAAATATTCTTCTTCTCTTTTTGAAGTTTTCACGACATTTCAGCCATCGTGTCACCTGGCCTTCGTCAGGTGCTCGTCGATCCGAGTAATCTTCAAAGAATTTTGAAAAGAAAACTTTATATAATCTACTGTAGTAAACTGCTCTCATTCGTCTGAGCCAGTCTAGGGATATCCTGCCAATTTTTTTTTATTTAATACTGTTCAGTTATGTCTGGACTGCCCAGCGCAAGGATTGAATACACAAGATTTTTTTTGCCAAAGACTGTATCAGTAGGCCTAGCGTTTTGTAACATCATTTAACCACAAAGAAGGCAACAAAACCACTAAGACGCAAGAGATTACTGAAACTGAAAGAGGAGAAAGACAATAAACGAACAAAATTCTGTAAGACAGAGGAATGATATTGAGATCCGGTGCAACTGCTATCTATTTAGTTATTCTTGATAAAACAAGAATCTGCAATATTATTGGTCCTGGCCTGATACCTCGACTTCAGTCATTTTCTCACTTTGAAAGGTGACGTCTCTGTTCTTTTTCTGTAAACAATTTAATGCTAATTATTCGCTTAGTTATTCCCTTAGGTACCTCGCATTAAAACTCATTACTTGATTGGCAGTTAAGTTTCATTTTTTTTAATTAAAAATGGTTGGATATAACAGCATGTTTTCTGCTGACTTCTCTTGCACTTATTGCTTGCGGAAATCTCTTCCCGACTTTTAACTGTCAAGTCAAATGTGATCTTCAAATAATTTATTGCAATGGCTACCGTTATATATTGTCTTATTAATTCCAGTGTGTTTATTGTTCTCTTTCATTAAAAATTTACATGTCTCGAAAGTATACTTTCTAACAGCAGCGAAAAACATGGTAGGTGCAAATTCAAATTTGAATTAAGGCATCCAGAAATACCACGATCTATATGAATAAAAATCAAACTCTACTGTTTTCAATTTGATTAGAAAACTTAGGAAAACTACCGATTTGCGTAACTCAATACAAAAATTCCAACTCAATATGAACACAACACTCGACCTAGCGGAGAAGTAATACCGATCAAAATTAAAAATAATGTTGAAATCCATTGAACAGAGAACAAACATATTTCTAGACGTATGTGCAAGAGTCCTATAACATATACGTCTCAAATATAATTCAATCAATTCCTCTGCTTCCTATGAAGTAAAAGTAATATTATCGTATTCAAAATGAGGCTTGCCGATGAATAACGGCCAATGAATAATGTCTAATGAACAATAATTTACATTAATTATTTTCATGAGAAATATAGGACTTCATTACTTTGAAGGATAGTAAACTAATTTTATTATATTTGCAATCAATAAACAGACTTTATGAAACGCACCTTTATTCCTAAACATGTTTACTATCACAGAAAGATATTTCATTTACTTCTTATCACTAATCATTTTATTTTATTTTATTTATTGCGTAATTGGTTTGTTTTTACATAGCTGAAATTTGAGGTTTATTCATATAAGGGACTGGATACTAATTCATTGAATATTTTATATTCTTGATGGAAAATTAACTATAATAAACTATATGTTGTTTTAATAAAAAAATTCTAATTCATGTAAGCCAATAAAAGTTAGAGGAAACTGAAAAAATACAACAGACTTTCTATTCAAAAATCTTGTGTATTACGTCTTTCTTATTTATATTAACATTAGATAGAAAATAATCGCATTGAATTAAAATCCTCCTACGCTGATTATATGATATTATCCAAGATTTTGTTCACCACTGTTGTGGCCAGGCATTGAACTCACAACACTTTGGATCTTAGTTAAATTACTCCAAAAAGTGACTTGACCCAAAGGGTTGTAATTTCAATACCTGACCACGGCAGAGGCGAAAAAAACTTGGAGAGTTGAGTTACTAAAGAGATTTAACTGAAACTGACACATCCAAAAAAGGTATGACATGTGGAACTAGAGCAATCTATTCACGTTGACTAAATAAATAGTTCCGTTCGAAATTCCGTAGTACAACATCTGAAAATGGCTGGAGCGTACACCAGCAGAAACGCTGTGAATATGAAAATAAAGACGAGGAAAACAGTCTGAATAATGTAAATAATGTAAATAGTTAGAACAATTATTTCCTGATTTTTTGAGACGTCACATTTTCAGGGTTATTCATTTTTCAATTAATTTTAAAGTTTTTTTTTTTTTATTTATTTATTTTTTAAAGTTTCATTTCGATTTGTGATATACGGCCGGGATATACAGACAAAATCTATATAAGATTTCGAGAATATGGAAATAACGTTTCAACGAGATTCCAATTTATATAATTTATCAATGAACTCCGGAAAGACGAGAACAATGACCAAATGAATAGACATCTTTTCCGAGTGTTCGTTAATAGAATTTAAAAAATAGTTTGTAAGTTTTTCTAGGGAACCATTAGGTATGTAGTATTTTGGAATGCTGTTGAAGGAACTTTCAAATTTCTGGATGAAAAATGAAATTAGTGAGAAGTAGAATTATTCTTCCAAAGTTATGAAATTTGAAAGTATGCGGAGGTGTATGTCCAACTCTTGAGGTTGTTTAATCTCTATTGATTCAGGTGAACATCTCAACGGTAATCGTTGAGGTTATTTAAACGAATATAGAATTATTCATTCTAGCGTTATCGTTACTTTCGTCACAGCAATTCTGTGGTTGTAGATTATTGAATACAGTCATTATTTCATGGAGAAAAATCAGTAATCTTCAGCTTTGTACGTGACAAGCAATGAAGAGATATTAAGAAATAAATGGGAAAAATATTGCATGTACAATAACATCAATAAACTATAATTACTTCTGTGATGAATAAAAATGGTAGGTACAAGAGATAAACATAGTGTGCTCTGTTTATAGATATACCCTTGTCAGTATATTGTTGATAAGTGGGTATTTTATCTTTGGTTTGTCCTTTTCGTGTCAGAGTACACTATATTTCTCTTTTCTCGATCGAGGTCGGATGAGACAGGAGCTATATCCGTTTTTTTTTCTCTTCATTTTGTTCTTTTGTATTGCAAACTACTGTAGATGTAGGTTCCTGCTTGTTACTTTTTTAGTGTGTTGGCCGAAACTAGTTGAGGAATCTAACTTAAATAATAATAAAACCAAAAGAATATTAATATACAACCCAGTGTCTCTTAATATTTTTTATGGTTCAAAATAACTGACCAAGGGAATTCAGAGCAGCATGAATGTATCCAGCTCTTATCTTAAATAACAACTTAAAAGAGACTGTTTGACCAACACAAGGACTGACCAAAATTCATGTTAAAAAAATAAAAAAATAAAAACAAATGAAAACTACAGGCAAAAGTTCATATTTTCCATCGAGATATTCAGTTCTGTAGTTCACTGCTACCAGCAAGCAGAATTTGTTTACCTAATGATCTCCATGTTAGCCGAAACTAGTCGAGGAATCTAACTGAAATAATAATAAAAAAGAAATAATATTTATATACAACCCAGTGTGTCTGATGATTTTAAGTTTTTTAATATTTTATTGTTCAAAATAATATATATATATATATATATGGGTGTGTGTATGTGTATGTATGTATGTATGTATGTATGTATGTATGTATGTGTGTGTGTGCGTGTGTGTGTGTGTGTGAGTGTGTGTGAGAGAGTTATTAAAAACAACAGACATTTTGTGTCGTTTAGTTTTATGGGCCGATTTCTCCAAATTGCGAATAATCCTTATAAAACAAATGGTCAGAAATCGTTCAATATTCCTTGCGGAAGAAAATACAATTCATGTAGTCCATGTGTTCGACTTTCTGAAGTCATCGTCATGGTAGATAGTGACAAAAGTTTAATTTCAAAGATGTAGTCAAACAGTTTTGCGACGTAGACAAGTTGTGACGAGTCTGTGTGCCACTATCTCTCTCTCTCACCACTTGTATCCTGGTACAATTGAATGTCGTTTAGTGAAAGCAAGAGTTATATTTATTCTACTTATATTTATATCCTGATCAGCCTTTGAATTTTCCAACCGATCCGCGTATATCGAAAACCTTTGCATTAGATTAAGGCTTTGATTGAGGCACGCTTACATGTTATTAGATTTTAAAAGAAATATATATATATATATATATTTTTTTTTTGCAAACATTATTTCCTTTTACGTTCAAATTAGTTTCTCCTGTGTTCACTTTATAGTTTTACACCCAAAAGTTTTAAATTTCTTTTCGTGTGTAACTTTTCAAACAGTTAAAAATGCTATTTAACTTTTCTGACGCAAAACCTGAAATTTAGAATTATGGTTAATCGAAAGCACCATTCTACTGCTATTAAAGAGTATGTGTGGATGGTGTAATAGACAACGGCTCGAAATGAGAAGTTTAAATAACTAGTTCGAATTCTAGTTGGATTTATTACACTCATTTCCATGCAAATGCCATAGCGAAATGTATGAATCCATTTCATCTCCCCAGCTATGGATTAAAAATCAGCTTAAAATATGCACTCCCGATCATGTAATTTATCGGATTAAAAATTAAAATCCATTACTTTATACTTTTTCTTACGTTTCAATACGATACTGAGCAGATATAAAATTTCGAGATTTTATGACGAGAATCATTTCGCTTAAAAGCGTGATCGGTAACATTTATTCGTGACTGTGTTGGTTAAAGAACATCGGATCTAACGATTGTTCCCTCTTTCAAGGTGGACGCAGGTTTGAATCCGGTTGGAGAGCGCATGTTCTTCTTTAATAAATTTCCTTGAATATTCTGACTACTAATCGAAAATAAATAAAGATACGTTTTAATAAATATATGGAGCGTCTACTCAAATATGAGTAACCACTAACAATAACGTTAAAAGTGATAGAATCTCTCATATTATCAAATAACATCCAAAAATTCTTCAAGAGGTTATACATGTAATATTCAAGAAAGGAATAACGAAAAATGGATTTCACATCTAACTAGAGAGGGAATTAATGATATAATCAACATGTTGATTTTCCGCACTACATTAAGAAAAGTCAAAGAAAGGAAGTCCGCTGAATAATAGAAGTGCCTTTGCGAGTTAGTGAACTTGAGAAACCCATACTATTGAAATTGTTTTAAGATAATGATTTTATCAATTTCAACCGTTAGTAGCACTAACTGTTCGGTCAATGTATGCCGAATGAATCCTATATGGAAAAGGATATTGTTCCTGTTACGACTACAAATGTACGATGAAAATATCAGATAAAATTATCCGGGTGTGTTTATTGAGTGATTTCTCTAACCTCATATATCTCCTTGTTTATACTAATTTTCCTATAATTATTCTGTTGTATTTCTTCAAACCATCGGCAGTTTAAAATAACCAGTGTTCCGTCTAAACTCTAAATATTCAGTTCGTATTATGTATAAGTAAAATTCTTACCACTGAATATCTCCATTGAATTTTGATATATATTTTTGAAGTAATTATAGTTCCGATTTTCTGTGTTATTTTCTACTTTTTTCGCTATAATTAAATATAAACGAGTGATATACAGCCCGAGGCCTAATTTTTTTTTTTGCATTTATCCATGTCATCGCTGTCAACCACGTCTGAAGAGCGTCGTCTGATCTGGTTAATGTGCCGTTCGCACGTGAATTTTTCGGCTTTCACCAAGTACATCATGCTTTTCTATTTTTCCAATCTCCCAGAATGATTTATTCTGTTTATAGACCTTAATGTATATTTTTCACCAGGATTGTATTTTTTTACTTGAATAACTTTTTTTCTACCTGCTTTTGTCTTTTTTGGTAGTAATGTGTCGAAGACAGATCTTACCCGACGTTCAAACATCACCTCAGCTGGCGATTGTGAGGCTGGTGTTCCGTTCTTTGGGGAAATTCTGTATACCTGTAGAAACTTCTGTAGGGCTTCATCTGCAGGTATTTCCCTAGCTTTCTTTAGAGTTCCTTTTAGGGTGTCCACAAATTTTTCAGCTAACCCGTTCGATCTTGGGTGATATGGAGCTGTGGTAACATGTTCGACGTTGTATTCCTTGCAGACGTCTTTAAATTGTTCCGACGTAAATTGACTTCCGTTGTCCGTCACAATTGTGTCTACTACACCAAACTTTGCGAACAATTCCAGCAGGAAGTATTTTTTCTAGAGTTACCGGAAGTTCCCGATCTGCATTACACACAGTAAATTTCAGTTCTTCTGACTTCAGTGAGGCAATTACCGTGTCTTCTAATGGTTCGCTCATTTTAGGAATTAACCTGGACAGCCCATCAGCGTAGCCAAATTTATTTGATGGTATGTACTCCATGCTGAAGTTATAATTTAGTAGTATTGTACCCCATCTCTGTAGTTGGTTGGCTGTATGCGTCGGCAAAACCTTTTCCGACCCAAAAATCGAAATTAGAGGCTTATGATCAGTTTGTAGCTTAAAATGTAGATCGTGGACAAAACTTTCGCTACTGCAAATATTATTCCTAGCCCCTCTTTCTCTATCTGAGAGTAATTCTTCTCAGCCGGAATTATTGCTCTAGAAGCATGAGCATTTGGTTTTACTTGACTATCGGGCATTTTGTGTAAGATGCATGCTCCTACTCCATACGCACTTGCGTCGCAAGCTACTATGATCTCTAAATCCGGGTGGTAATGAGTTAAAAATAATTCCGAGGTTAACACTTCCTTTATGTTTTCAAATGCTTTCTGGCATTCATTAGTCCATTTCCAGGATTTTACTTTCTTTAATAGTTCATTAATGGTGCCCGCAGATCATACATTTTAGGGATGTATATTTGCTAATAATTAGCTAATCCCAAAAAACTTTGTAAAGTTGTAATATCATTCGGAGCCGGCATGTCTTTTATAGCCGCTGCTCGATATGGGTCTGGCCTTCTACCATTCTTATCGATGATCTGCCCCAGATATTTTACTTTCTACATAAAAAACTTGCATTTGCTTTCCTTGAGTTTAAATCCCAAATTCTGTATTCTTGAAACTACTGCATTTACATGTTCCACGTGTTCTGCTATACTTGTACTTCTCATGATGATGTCGTCCAGATACGCTACGGCAAAATCTAGACCACCAAACATCGAATCCATTACTTGTTGGAAAATGGCGGGCGCGACCTTAATCCCAAAAGGTAGTCTGTTAAATTTATACAGACCCCGATGTGTGTTTATACACAAAAGTTTTGACGTTTCTTTTTCTACCGGTATTTGAAGATATGCGTCGCTGAGGTCTATCTTCGAAAATATTGTGCCTCCATTAAGCTTCCCAAATATTTCTTACGCTGTTGGTAGAGGATAATTATAGTCTTTGAGTGCCGCGTTTAAACCCGTCGAGAAATCAGCACAAACACGAATTTGTTCAGACTTTTTTTTCACGTATACCGTCGAGGTTGCCCATTTAGTATACTCAACTTTTTAAGTACACCGGTTTTCTCTAATCTGTCCAATTCTTTATCTATCTGTTCAATTTAGGCAAACGGCACATTTCTTATCTTTTTGAATACCGCTTGAGAGGTTTTTTTTAGCTGGAATTTTGCCTCCATCTTGGTACACGTTCCCAACCCTGGAGAAAAAACAGTAAGAAATGTTTCCTTAAGTTTCTTTATTAATTTTTGGGCTTCGGTGTTGAAAATTTCTACCTTGTAACAGAAAGAATTCATCGGTAGATCCCATAATTGGAATTCTGTTATCCAATTCGTAGCCAGTAAGTTCGTGGTATTTTTATGATAAATAGTTTAGCTTTACGCGTTTTTTTATTTAACGTGACGTTTGTAACAAATTCTCTAATAAATTGTATTTTTCTCCCGTCACTGACCTCGCGATTTTCTTTGTCTTCAATAAAGTTGGTTTCATCTAATTCTTCCACGTATGCAAATTTATGATAGATAGATCCGAACCAGTGTCAAGTTGCATTTTTATATTTTTATTACTTATTTCGACGGTAACAAATTTTCTGGTTATTCCATTTTTTATCTCGTTGGACTTTAATTTTCTTATTTTATTTTCTTTATTTTTTGACCTGCAATGCGTGCTTTTATGTCCCACTCTTTTACAGTTGAAACATTTTTATTCCTAAAATCGGAATATCTGTACCATTGTAGTTCACCGCAAGCAAAACATGGCTTCGGGAGTTTTTGTTTATTTTTCTCTGGTATTTCACTTTTTGCTTGATAATTCGCAATTTTAGAATTCTTTTTGCCAGACTGACTTTCTTTGTAGTCTATTTTCCTTATGGAGAAAAAACGCCAGACTGTTCTATCTTTTTTAATCTTTCTTTACGCTAAAATATCTTGTGCAGACTTCTGCCAATTTCTGTACCGTAATACTTGGATCGCTTTCCAATTTTGCCAGTACTAATTTTCTCAACTCTGCGTCTCTTTCCGATACCAGCTCCTGAACAAACACCAAGCACTTAAAATTGTCTGCGCTTAACTCTGCCAGATTGAATTTTTCACAATGCTTATTCACATCGGCTGCGTACGTTATATAGTCTTGTTCAGCATCTTTCATCAGATCCAAACATTTCCACCTCTTGTGGAACAGAGATGTATTTTTACTAAATAATTCACTTAATATATTTACCGCCTCGGTAAATGTCAACTCGCTAATTTTTTTCGGCAAAATGTAGTTTACCAATTTGTTATGCTCAGCAGTTCCTAATTTGCTTAAAAGAAGCCTAACCTTCTTTCCTTCAGACCACGAGTGGCAGTCCTCGTTATACACGTCCGTATATTTTTTATAGTACTCTACAAAAGTTATCTCTTCAATCTGGACTGTACGTGAATATTTCAATTGAATTCCATATTGTATTGTCTGGGAAATAATCATTTTGTAGATTTTTCTCTTTCCTCTTCTCAGTTATTTCCAGAATTTTGTTTTGAAACTCCTTATGCATCTGTTCCATTTATTGTTGGAAATACATTTGTCTATTGAAAGTTTCTTCCTGTAGTTGCATATGGAATGTTGTTTGTTGCTCTAATATTTTCGTCTGTTGTTCCGACTGGGACTTAAAGAATTCCCGGAATAGACTTTTGCATTCCTCCATCTTCGCAAAATTTTATACAATGTCTAAATACTGTAGAGGAGGGGGGGTCCTACGAATATGCAATTCGTGACCTATTTGAGCAAACTGTATTATCGAGAAAAATATTTCTTTTCTCGACAGATTTTTTTTCGTCATTAAGTTGACGTATTTGCTTGCGACGAACTTTGCTAAGTTTTTTTTTTTTTAAGTGTGAATCCGAGACATTGTCGCCGAAGTTCTTGTGGCGAGCGAATTTTGTCTTCCTCCGTATGAGTGCGAATCCTCGTCGCCAAAGTTGTTGTGGAGTTATTTCGCTGTCCTAAATCGGTCCTAAATGAGTTCGACGTACCAAACGTTAGGAACTTGATATAATAGGTATTACGCAGAGTAATCTTGTTGTGGTCGCTGACTACATTTATATTCGACTAACTGTCGACTACTGTCGTCCGACATCGACACTATTTACTGCTCCCCCCACGAGGGACAGATGTGGCACAAGGCCGGGTTTAAAGTGGGGTATTCCCGAGCCCGTAGACTCGGCCAAAAAATGCCCGTAGATTCCGTATAAACGGGATAGGGTTGGTCAACCACCCCGAACGAGGCTCCGCCGAAGGGCAGAGCCTCGTTCGGGTTCCTGCCCGTCCGTAGGCAGAGAGTTCAACTGTTCAGGCTGTCGTCCGACATCGACTAATATTTAGTCACCCGCTCACGAGGGTATCATGTGGCACAAGGACGGTTTAACGTGGTATCCCCGAGCCCGTGGGCCCGGCCAAAAATATATACCCTTTGAAGCCGTATAAACGGTTTCAGGGCCGGTTTACCTACCCGAACGAGACTCCGCCCTTCGGCGTAGCCTCGTTCGGGTTCCTTCCTGACCGTAGGCAGAGAGTTCAACCGTTCAGGCTGTCGTTCGACGAACCACTGACCCTCGTTCGTCTTACTACTCCTACCTATATTAGGTAGGAGAGTCTAATAACTATAGAATAGGTGTGTTTCATCACAACAGTTTATAAATATTGTCAGGGTATCATATTATCTATTAATCAGGACGAGATATATTCTTCATGCGTTGTTTTTGGTCGCTAATAAAATTGGTTTAAACTGACGTCTTCTTTTTCTATCTATCTAAATGAAAAGTATGAACTATACGTTGTGCAACTGAAAATTTCACAGAAATATCTTGGAAATAATCGGATCTTCACATCCTAGTTTGTTTAAATTTAAGTCCAAACTAGTAAACGTAAAGGATGAAAACAAAGAGAAAGTACTAATTGTAAGAACTGACATGCATGGGTATCAGCAAAAGTGGGGCCACAATGCGCGTGTTATATACAGGGTGCGATGGATAAATTGACGTATGAATTACGCACAAGTGAATATAGGTCTAATATATCATATTAACAGATATATTTACCAACATTACGCAAACATGTCTTGAAATACTAAAGATTAAATTTATTCAATAAAATTGCCATTGGCTTTAAAACACAGCCTCTCGACGACTTCGGAATCTCATGCAACTTTTCTGGTCGGTAAAGTTTGGTGTTACAAGGAGTTTTTTAGTATTTCGCTCAACTGCGCTCCACACATAATAATCAAGGGAGTTGCAATCGGGGGAGTTAGGTTACAAGATGTAAGAGTTGATGTGGTCACAGAAATTGCCTGACAGCCTCGACTGTTACCAGACTTAGGCAAGAAGTATAGTATGACATTTCCAACTTTCTGGCGGAGTGTATTGCACTATAATGATTTTTTTCTTATAGACGGGTCCCAAGTGACAATACTATACTATGCAGTCGACAAAATCGATAACAAACTGGCGACAATTTGTCCAGCACACCCTGTATAGAAACTATCGAAACTAATCGAACGTGGAAATTTAAGCATCTGCAAAATATAGTAACAGACAACGTAAGGTGTGATACATAAATGCGAAGGCGGATGTGAATAGAAGAAATATACTTTTAAGAATATAAGCAAGTTATTATATGGTAACATATTCATAGAATAAAAAGTAAGTCTGTTCAGCGGCCCTGTAATGTTGAATCTTATACCAGACTCTTAATCAAAAACACCGATGAGCCACAACGAAATATATTTTAATGTCAACTGGGAGATATTAGCTTGAAGAAGAAGAAGAAGAAGAAGAAGAAGAAGAAGAACAACAACAACAACAACAACAACAACAACAACAACAACAACAACAACAAGGAGGACGGGGAGATGAAGAATAAAAAGAAGACGAAGAAGAAACCGAAGAAGATGAGAATTAATAAATGAAGATGAAGAAGACGAAGTAGAATAATAATAATAATAATAATAATAATAATAATAATAATAATAATAATAATAATAATAATAATAATAATAATAAATAGTGACGTTGTTTTTAATTTAACTAAAATATATGTTACGAATACATTATATTTTTTATAGTAGATATAAGAACTGAAACGAATATTTAAAATAGGTAAGTACACTAATAACCTCGTGGGACTAATTCGAAGGAAACGTGGAAACTATTTTCCAGGGGAAGAGCATTGAAATTGTTCAATCTCCGAAGAAAAGTCTGCCGATGATTTCATAGATTACATGCATTGATGTAGTATGTGTATGCGTGTGTATGTCGCATCAACAGGAAGATCCGTATTACTTCGATGAAACAATGGATAATTTTACAGAATATTATTCTTTAAAATTCTTTATATTCGGACTCTTTCCTCTTCTTCACAGTTGTTAACACAGCATTTCCGCAGTTGTGCACTTGTGTGGGAAAAACTTGGAGACATTGTCCTAACTTGCCTGCTGATATGTGCAGCTAATGTTGTTGCAGGCCATTCTTCACTGTCATCACTGAAATTTTTTTATGTTCTTACAGATGTTGCTTCGGTTGAAACACAAACATCAGAATAAAACTATTATTCTCTTCGCAGTAAACAAATAATTCATTCGTATAAATATTTTCCTTACCAAATGTTTTTTGGTTGCAAGATGGGAGTGGCATGAACTTTATAAACAGCGGGTATTTTCAGGTTTAATTTGGTCGAATATTAAAAATAATGTATCAAGTGAAATTTACGGTGTCTGTGCAAGCAGAAATATATCACCTTTCAACTTTTTCCAATGCAAATGGAAGGAAAGTATTCTTTTGAATGCTTCCATGAATAAATCTCAGTAAAAATGCATTTGTTTCATAGATGCAGATTTGAAATGCTTCTTCGTAAAAATAGACCTAATTTGTTTTCTGTTTGTCATTAGTTAGAGAGTTATGCAAAGTGATTGAATTCACTTTCATTTCAGAATAATAATACGACTAAGAATTCCAGTGATTTGCCTTTGTCCTCCAAATGAAAAATACGACTAAAATTAACAAAAGTACAGAATGCGCATGCAAAAGTTTTCTTTTTTTCTTATTTCTTTTTCACCACGCAAGTCTGTAATGTCACTAAGACACAAGCAGTTACTGAGTGTGAAAATAAGAAAAATAAAACAGTATCTATCCGCTTGAACAATGCAAAAGTAATCAAGGAAAACAGGAGAAAACGATTGACATTGCAGTTAAAATTTCGATGATCAAAGTTGAATGAAAGCTTTAAGCCGGAAGAGAGTTACACCTGAGAAAAGTGCGATAAAATAAATTGTTAGCAAAGAACGAACGGTTACATCTAGTTAATTCAACTGTGAATTGATGAGACCTTGCCGCCAATCTAGTACTGCGATTAAATTTATAATCTAGGTACCATAGCGAATAGTTAATCTGAGCAATTTCAGTATTTATAGTAAATGTAGTAAATCTATAATAAATGAAAGTAGTTATAGTAAATGCAAAGAAAAAATTCATTAGGTGGTGGGAAACTAACTGTAGCCGATACGCCAGGTCTGACCGAATAATATTGCTGATTCTTATTTGGATTTTATTAAGAATCTGTAAATATACAGTAGGATTATCGAAATGTATGTAGCAGCAATATTCAAAGCATGGACAAAGGGTAGACTTATAAATGTGTATGATATATTCTGGAAAAAAATTGTCTAGCACGACATAGCGAACCAACATTCTTAACTGCATAACTAGCAATGGATTCAATATAATCTTTCTACTTCATATCAGATGAGAAGGTTAGCCCGGGAAGATACAAGGAGTAACTCAAGCAGAGGTCATGGATGGCATAACGAGATCTCTCAGGTGTTTAATAGGAAGATGTTTCGATTTGGAGGCGTTAATGTTAACTTGGCAATCCTTGCCCCTTTTATCAAGAGATTGTAGGGTTTTTTTTTTAGATCAGCTGCCGATTTGACCTTATTGAATTAATCAGATTTACTATCAAGACAAGAGTAAATGGTTGCGTTCTTGGTTTAGATAACAAGTTAAGAAGGATGTTCATTAATGAACTTTAAGATCAACGTAGTTTCAAGGATAGAGCCTTGAGGGACATCTGCATTAGTACGAAAAGATCTAGAAAAGTAGCTGTTCAGGGCAATTTTCATTTTGCGATCTGATAAGAAGGACGGTGTCAGTTCAAAAATTCGTCCTGAAACACCATAACCATTCAACTGGTAAAGTAAATCGTCATGCCAAATTCTGTCAAACACTTTCGAGATATCCAAAGCAACAGCCTAAGTTTCACCATTCTTATCTAAATCTTTATATAATCGATCATTAATAATAGGTAGTACATGGTGATTTTCTAAGCGTAACTTATTTGTGTAATAAGGCCAAATGTATGGGACGCCCGGTGAGGATAGAACTCATTATTTAATCGTAATTGTTCTAGCGATACAAAGTTGCTAAACATAACACCATATCGAATTGCCCTAAAATGATTTTCTAATCGTAGCTTAGATGTGGTCCAAATCCGAATGTATGGGACACCAAATGAAAATTGTACTCACTACTCAGTCGTAACTGAACTAGCGAGACTATCTTGCTAACAATTACACCACGTCGAAGCGCCCAAATCGGTGGCACATGAGCATTTGACCAAGAGAATCACGATCTATAATGCTGAATGTCTGAATTGCGTTCCCTGGGATGTGAGAGGCTTGACAAATTCAGAGTCGATTAGGGCTTCTAGTTGTTTGCCAAAAATGCGGTAGAGGGCAAATACTCCGAATGTTCGAATGATGAAATGGTTCAGTACAATTCTTAAACATTGAGACAACAGACGATTCATTATATATATATATATAACACATATTTGTTTTTAAAAACTAATAACTAACGTTACCCTGCGTTCAAAGCAGCAAATTGGGACTTAGGATATAATAAATATCCCATAACCTGAGCCCGTTATAAGCGATATAAATGTAAACAAGATTTTATTTGTTTAAAATATTTACCGTACTGATTTACTTTTATAAGGCTGCTTGTAATATGCCACTAAGTATGGTAGTTTTATGAGTAAAAATTAGAATTTTGTGTTGTACATCACACACCGTATGTGACAAAGTGAAAAAATCACGGATATTTTAGTCGCATGAGCTTGTCAACAAAGTATATACATGAAAATACAGGGTGTCCATTAAGTTCGTGTGGGCATTTAAAAAAATTATAACTTTATTTGTATTTGCGATAGAAATAATTTTTAAAAAGGATGAGAAAGAAGTAAATCTATATTTTTTAAAGTTTTATTGAAATTTTTCCACATGTCCTACATCATTAGCAATACAAAGGGTAATACGATTTTGCAGTTCACGGAAAACATTTGTCAACTGATTTACAGTATTGCCTAAAATCACAATAGTTATTTTAGCTATACCTAAAACTAGATACATTAAACTTTATAACATTATTTACAGATTATTTCTATCGCAAATACAAATAAAGTTATAATTTTTTTAAAGTGCACACCAATTTTATGGACACCTTGTATATGTCGTGTTCTGAAGAATATAAATTTCCTCCGTACATTGAATATTGCTGCCACCTCTGGTCTCGTTCTTTTGTTTTGTATTTAGAGATTCTTCATAAAATACAAAGACTTATCTGCAATATTATCGGTTCTGACCTTACATCGCGTATTCGGTCATTTTACACCCTTCACAACGTAGATTCACGGTGTTATTTTGTATAAATATATTCAGGGAAATTGTTGATATAAGATTTCTTCTTTTTACCGTGACTTTCAGAAATTAAGCGCAGTATTAGATTGGCAGCTAGGTCTCATTCTTTTACAGTTTAAATTGCTATTAACTTTAAATATCTTTCCGATAGTGTGTCTTCTGTTTTAAATTCTCCAGAATTATTTCCTCATTATGTATCTCCAAAATTTCAAATGTGTTTTTTTGTGTGCATAATTTTCTTCTATATTCTTTGTTTTTATTTTCATATTTACATTCTCAGAATAATATATATACACACGCATATATATATATATATATATATATATATATATATATATATATATATATATATATATATATTTGAATTGGACAAAGTCCGACAATTTATTTAAAGACATTTATGATATGTTTAACGTTCTTTTTATAGATACAAGTATTAAATACTTGTATATATATATATATATATATATATATATATATATATATATATATATATATATATATATATATATATATATATATCATCGAAGTAATTTAAGTTTGTTTCCTTCAAATTTCATCGTGAAATTCTTTGAAAACTATCTATATTACAAGTATCACACTTTTCCTCAAAACGGATATGAAAGATCATCGGCAAATGCATTTGGGAAGATTCCTACCAAATTTTAATCAATTCGAAGCACTCCAGTGCAAATACTATGCAGTTGATACCACTTTACGAATCATTACCAAGTTGCAGACACCCGCAGATATTCCCGCCTATATAAATACATGTCTTTAAGGTCCAGAGTTTGATCCTAAGTGTAATGAATATGGCCGCCTCTACCTGAGTAAAGCAAATCATGAAAATCATACAATGAAAAGCCATTATCTACACTTTACACGTTATTTCTAGTTAAAGCATGTGTAGAAATGCCTTTGTTTCAATTGATGAAATAAAATTTCGATATGATGTTTGTGAAAATATTAATATTACTGTTACAGCAACATACACCCAATGTTGCCACATCTGCACAAAAGAGTATAAGGTCCTAGCATAATTAAACTAATATCTATGCGGACCATCGTTTGAGGATCAAACTCTTGCTCACTAAATACACCATATTGAATTTATATGACCCTGAACAGAACGAGGAATTGAACAGCAAAACTCATTTTCATGAACAGACTAAACACACAATTCTTAACCAGTTAAGTGACTGTCGAAAATATTCTTATTAAAAAAATGATTTAGGAAAGTGTACACATATTAATACTAACATACAACAAGCTAATCGGACGATGGAAAAACTTAAGATGTTGAAAAGACAGACCTTGTCAGTGTTGCTTAAGATTACGTGTTTCACTAAAATTTTGGTTGCTTAAATACACGTTATACAGGGTGTGATGTGTAAAGTGTCACCAGTTCAGATTTTTAATTTCAGGCATTTTGACGACTGCAGAGCATATTAGGATCAGTTGGGCACCATCTCTGAGAAAAACTGCAACATGACGCAATACACTCTGCCAGAAATTTAAAAAAATGCTGTACTGCTTGACATTCGCGCCAGAAGCTCTAATGTAAACATTTCAGAGTGTTTGGGTTTCCATCTGAGGACAGTGCAGAGGATTCGTAAAAGTTGATTGAGACTAATGGTGATTACGACGGTTTTTGAGGTGATCGCTAGTGATTGCGAAGTTATGCCTCCATTCATCTTTCCACATGGCCCCAGACTCTACGCGGAGGACTATATCAAGTGCATGAGGAGGTAGTGCTGCCCAGAGTTAAAAGATTGGCTACTGGAAGACTGTATGTCTGACAACAGGACTCTGTACAATGCCACACAAGAATGAGAACCCAGACAATATCTGCAATCACATCAACGCTTCTAACCACCCAACTCCCCGACTGCAACCTCCTTGATTATTATGTGTGGAACGCAGTTCAGCGAGAGTCTAACAAAATTCATTGTAAGACCAAGGATTATGGGAAAACATTCGATGACTTCAACAAGGGGACCGTCCAGATGAGTTAGAGGAGATTTCGAAGTTGTCTGGAGTTGTCTGGAGGACGTGGTCGAAGCCAATGGCGATTTTATTGAATACATTTCCTATTTAGTCTTTCAATATATGTTTGTGTAACATTGGTAAATATATCTTCTGAAATGATATGTCATTGTTATTTTAACTTTTCGTAAATTAGACGGTAATTTATCATTCGTATCCGCCACACACACACACACACACACACACACACACACACACATATATATATATATATATATATATATATATATATATATATATATATATATATATATATATATACACGCACACACACAAACCCTCAGAGAGGCACTTACACACACAATATCCGCCCGTTTCCTAACATCCAGTGGCCTGCTCAGGCAGATTTGTTTTTGTTCAACACCACAGAGCTCACCTGTGGTTTATACTTTAACTATGCTGACCCGTCCTTAGTTACAGTTTCTGGAAGAAAGCGCATTATCCGGTGCCATCAACCGCCTCAAAAGGGTCAGTACATCGGTCGTGGTGACGTGTGACATCTTGCTACCACACCCATCGTCAGATCTCAGATAGTTCTCCCTTGCCTTCAGTATTTCACTTACAATTTTTGGATCACACACACACAAAAACACACACCAAGCACGAGAGACGGAGATGATAGGACTGAGATAGATAGATAGATAGATAGATAGATAGATAGATAGATAGATAGATAGATAGATAGATAGATAGATAGATAGATATGTCTGTCTTTTATCGTTGTATTTATTTCTAACTAGATAACTGTACATGTATTTACTACACTTTTATTGGTTTGTTTATAATGCATAAAATTACTTCAGTTGCAGTTATCTCTCATGAACTATATCGCGTTCAATCGATAATTATGTCATCTATAATATTCACTATATATAATAATCGACGTATATACCTCTTTTCATGTGTCGTTATACTGTACATTCCGAGTCGCAAGTACAAAATTGAATTAAATACATATACTTACACTATTAATGCACATGCATATCGATTTCAGAGATAACACGTAACCAACAAACAGCAACATATCAACACATATAATTCCACACGCGGGTGCCTATAAATACACACCTACACATATCAATATAGTTACATAACCGAACGCTCATTGTAGGAAATTGTAGGAACAAATGCTCATACACTTTACTCAAGCTTTTGTTGGTTTAACTCATTCATTTCCTTCCTCAACGATCAGACTATTACTCGTCGAAACGTCTTCAAGATATGAATATTTAATAACATCCACATCAGAGTCAACAGCAACACATAACTATTAACTTATATTTATGACTGAACCCTTGAGATCATTTTCAGATGACTATATATAGAGTGTATATAATTCTAATGTATGAAATAAGCGCTTACGGATAGATAGATAGATAGATAGATAGACAGACAGATAAAATAGATAGATAGATAGATAGACAGACAGATAAAATAGATAGATAGATAGATAGATAGATAGATAAAATAGATAGATAGATAGATAAAATAGATAGATAGATAGATAGATAAAATGGATAGATAGATAGATAAAATAGATAGATAGATAGATAGATAAAATGGATAGATAGATAGATAGATAGATAGATAGATAGATAGATAGATAGATAGATAGATAAGTTTGTAGGTAGGCAGGTAGATAAATCTATTTTCTGTCCTTTTCCTAAGTAGAAATCTCTAGATTACTGAGTGTTTTGTATATTAATAAGTTGAAATTCCTATTTTTGTATATCATGTGGTGGTTTTTAACTCGGTTTCGTTTAATTTTTTTTTTTTTTTCATTTTCATTTGTGACAGAACTAGATAGATAGATAGATAGATAGATAGATAGATAGATAGATAGATAGATAGATAGATAGATAGATAGACAGATAAAATAGATAGATAGATAGACAGACAGATAAAATAGATAGATAGATAGACAGACAGATAAAATAGATAAATAGATAGATAGATAGATAGATAGATAGATAAGTCTGTAGGTAGGCAGGTAGATAAATCTATTTTCTGTCGTTTTCCTAAGTAGAAATCTCTAGATTACTGAGTGTTTTGTATATTAATAAGTTGAAATTCCTATTTTTGTATATCATGTGGTGGTTTTTAACTCGGTTTCGTTTAATTTTTTTTTTTTTTTCATTTTCATTTGTGACAGAACTAGATAGATAGATAGATAGATAGATAGATAGATAGATAGATAGATAGATAGATAGATAGACAGATAAAATAGATAGATAGATAGACAGACAGATAAAATAGATAGATAGATAGACAGACAGATAAAATAGATAAATAGATAGATAGATAGATAGATAGATAGATAGATAAGTTTGTAGGTAGGCAGGTAGATAAATCTATTTTCTGTCGTTTTCCTAAGTAGAAATCTCTAGATTACTGAGTGTTTTGTATATTAATAAGTTGAAATTCCTATTTTTGTATATCATGTGGTGGTTTTTAACTCGGTTTCGTTTAATTTTTTTTTTTTTTCCATTTTCATTTGTGACAGAACTAGATAGATAGATAGATAGATAGATAGATAGATAGATAGATAGATAGATAGATAGATAGATAGATAGATAGATTGAGAGATAGATAGATAGATATCCAGAATATATAAATATATAATTCGTTCTTTCTAAAAGCGCCTTACCTTTGTAGCTGCGAATGTTTGTTTCTTCATGTTCATGCCTATTTCAGGATCTAAAAATGCAAAAGAACCCATGGAAATTAAAGATTTGTACGTCAGCTGAACAGCGTCACCGATATAGTTCGCCAAGTACTTCAAAACGATATAATGGCATTTATTTTTGGGGGAGATTTCCGAACACAGACTGGCTGAATAAAGACCTGAAGAAGAATGATTTTTACTGAAACATTATTGCTAAATGCAGAAGAAAATGACCCATGAACCTATGTAGTGAAACCCCCAAAGAAAGAGCAGTAAGATAAACAAAAAAGCTAACAACGCAAAGGATTCTAAACATAAAGAATACGGGTGTATGCAGGAAGACGCAAACATATAGAAGGATATATTAATTTTACCACTCCACCATATTTGACCTGATATTACAAAGATAGTAGAAAACCAAATTCTTTAAAATTAATAATGAACAACCGTAAACTTTGCAAGTACTTAGCGCTTCGGATTTCCAATATATATATATATATATATATATATATATATATATATATATATATATATATATATATATATATATATGCATGTATGTATATATGTCAAGAAAATCCTTAAAAATCCATCTCGAATTCATATATATTTCATGAATATATTTATATATTCATCTTTTCAGACCGATGTTTTTTAGAAATTCTTTTTTTCCAAAAAAACTTCGGTCTAAAGAGATGATTATTTAAATATATTCATGAAATAAATTATAACCGAAATGGATTTTTAAGGATTTTTTTCACATTTTGTTATATAGCTCTGTTGCTTACATTGAATTATCTTTGGATTAACATCCTACTTGGAAATTATTCCTAACAATTACCAATTAGTATTATTGTTATGCGAACTTACCCATAATAATAATGGACTATTCCGTACCTCATAAACTTCTGCGTCTCAAAGGGAGCAGTAGTTCAAGTCAGTCGTTTTTGGACGACGCGGCTCGACGGTCGAACTTTCTGCCTCTAAGCAGAGAGGATC
Organism: Acanthosepion esculentum; assembly: GCA_964036315.1. Classification (NCBI taxonomy): domain Eukaryota; kingdom Metazoa; phylum Mollusca; class Cephalopoda; order Sepiida; family Sepiidae; genus Acanthosepion; species Acanthosepion esculentum. The sequence continues at coordinate 55,448,604 of OZ038486.1, read as the reverse complement.
CCGGAAGGGGCTCCATCCGAAGGGCAGAGCCCCGTTCGGGGAGGTTGACCAACCCGATCCCGTTTATACGAGATCTACGGGCATTTTTTGGCCGAGCCTCCGGGCTCGGGAATACCCACGGTAAACTCGGCCTTGTGGCACATCTATCCCTCGTGGGAGGGGGGGCAGTTAATACTGTTCAGAGTCAGTCGTTTTTGGACGACTCGGCTTGACGGTCGAACTCTCTGCCTCTTGGCAGGGACGAACCAGCACGAGGCTCCGCCGAATGGCAGAGCCTCGTCCGGGGAGGTTGACCAACCCGATCCCGTTTATACGGCTTCTACCGGCATTATTTGGCCGAGCCTACGGGCTCGGGAATACCCACGGTAAACTCGGCCTTGTGCCACATCTATCCCTCGTGGTGGGGACAATAAATACTGTTTTGTTCAGAGTCAGGAGTCAGTCTGAGACAGAGTCGAGTTAGACGATTACTGTAAGACATTGGAATTGTGATACTTGTCGAGACAACATAGTTTACTCTAACCAGACCTGATAGTCATTACTAATACTTCTACTTCTTTGTACATATTCCTGTTTGTAATATATCTGTGTTATTCCATACCTGTGTTCGAGTTATTCTTCATTGGTTCTACCTTGGACCATCACCGTGGTACAAGTATCTTGGGCCATAACAATTATATATATATATATATATATATATATATATATATATATATATATATATACTTTTGAAATCACTACAAAAATATCGATTTTGTTTCAACACTTCTGGTGTCTTATCAAGTGATGGTGTTGTATGTAGGGAATTGAATGAAAAGGGTCTGAATCCTAAAATAAATTAGAAAATTCTAGGTTTCGCGAACACTCTTAATAGTTTTAGCGGTAGGTGCAAGCTATATTTAGAAGAGAAACTGAGGATAATAAAATATAAAGATCAATAAAAACTATTAAATCAAAGGAGAGAACTAATCACGAAATCTAGATATACAAATAAGTTCCAAAATTATTTAAGAATACAGGTGCATATATGTGGTGGTGTATGTGTACGTATAGTGGCATATATGTATGAACATATAAATGTATACATATATGTGTGTATGGAGATAGGTAAGCATGAGTTATTCCACTGAGTGATCTGGTATTACCCACAATCTATAAATCTATAACTTAACAAATTTACATTAATCTTAACGAAATTTAGTTTAAATACCTCGTCGCAAAACTATTTATTCTGAATCCAGAAAAACAAACTCCTGGGCCTTCATGAGAAACCCAACATAGTAGGGACTGATATTAAACTACAAATAAAGATCCTGGCCATAAATAAACGGGAAGCCCAGACCGCTTCCCCCAGGATGAGATAACTTACGCCCCCTACCAAACGCTAACACAAAACCACTCTTATTAACAATGCGCCTACTAGAAGAATACTGACATTGAAAATAAATTTATAACAATGAGACGAGACAACCACATAGAGGCTGATGATAGCCGTGTGAAGAACGGTTTGAAATCGACTATACCAATGCTGAGGTATTTTTTACTGTAATATATATATATATATATATATATATATATATATATATATATATATATATATATGCATGTATAAATTTATGTTTTATACATATATATAAAGATTTATATTATATATATATATATTTATATTTAATATGTATATATATAAATTTATATTTCATATGTATATATATAACTTTATATATATATATATATATATAAAGTTATATATATACATATGAAATATAAATTTATATATATATATATTAAATATAAATATATATATATAATATAAATCTTTATATATATGTATAAAACATAAATTTATACATGCATATATATATATATATATATATATATATATATATGTCTATATTTCTGAGATGATATATTATGTACATTATTTACATTATTCGGACTGTTGTCCTCATCTTTGTCGCCAATTTTATTACAACGTTAATTTTTCCTTCTGAAAGTTCTCCACTGCCTTAACCGGGTATTGAACTCACACTCGTTGGGTCCTGTCACTGAATCTAACCAACGCCTTTATCCACTGTGCCCTGTGTCCTTAAGGTAAAAATTAACAGCAGATAACTGATAACTGGCATCCATGAAAACATGGCACGTGGTACTAGAACAGTCTACCCCAGTGAGCGAAATAAAGGGTTCAGTTCGATATTCTAACCACCTGAAGAATGCCGGAGCGTACAACGTCCGAAACGTTGTAATAAATATGGCGATAAAGATGAGGACAATAGTTCGAATAATATATATATATATATATATATATATATATATATATATATATATATATATATATATATATATATATATATAATGAGAGGCTCTGCTGGAAATAATATTTTATTATTTATATAATCACGGTCTCATAAAGCAAGCATATATCTTTTTTATTGTCATTTTCTTACATTACTGGTTAGTTTCATAGCGCATTCAAACGTAAAAGAAAATGCACTTTCGATTCAAGAACTTTTGGATTCATTTTTATCGATATCTTGAACTTGTTGGAACTACTCAGCAAATTATGAGTGGCAAATGCCATGAAATGTTTGCTATTCTCAAATATACATATATGAATAATGTACGGTACGTTAAAGAATATCCCTTCCCCGTAATATGATAATTTACTGTTGCTCTCTACAAATAAATAATACATGTTGCAATAATGTACCATAGACGTCGATGGGCATCCTGAATTGATAATCTATTCTATTTCGCAATGCGCCATACCAGAGTTGGATTGATTCAACTTTAGGTACTTTTTTTTCTCCATAGTCATTTTTCCCTGTTTATTGTATCTCCTTTGTAAATCTTATCTTCAATTAATTTGTCTGTCCTTGTACTCAGGTTCTGTTAGTTTTCCATTATTTCTCCGATATGTGTTTAGGCTACTGTATAAACGTCATTTTTCAATGATCCATTATTCAATGACAAAGAACAAAATATATACATTATTCTAGCCACATGTATTAACAAGAAATTTAGTCTGTAATGATTACTCATATATTAGTATTTCACATGCAACAGTATATAGGAATTTGCTGACTGTAATAAGTCATACATTTACATGTCTGAGTATATCTCGATATCCGAAATGTTTTGCAGATTTTCATAGAGAATCAAAGTTTCTCTGTCCGATTTCGTACATGGGAGAGAGCTTGGTTGACTCCGAATCATTATTCGGAAGGATGATTATTACTTGAGTTCGAAAAGCGAAAGCTGATACTGGGGATTACTGTACCGACCAATCTTGTTCTCTTTCATTCTCTTTTAATATCAAAACCGCTTATCTTTTATAATCAAAATCTCGTATTCTCTTTTAATGTCAAATGGTTGTTGGAATATGATTTTTATACTCTGTATTTTCATTTACTGGATCATTATTTTATTAATTCTTCACAGAATTCCACATCGTTGCATTCTGTAGAATTAATCGATTATCTCATGTTACTTCTGTCTTAAGCATTTTAGCTGTGATTGACGGAAGCATTTGATACACAATTGTAACCGTGATGATTCAGCGGATGTTGAAAATCATGATTTTCCATTATTTTATACGTCTTTACTACTCCTATAAATTGCATATCTCTTCTAATTCTCTCCTATATTCCTTTGTCACTTAATGTTACCAGATACTTAATGTTGTATAAAAAAATCACATTTATCTAAACTAAGTTTTAAGCTATATTTCATTCCCCTATTCCTTTCACGTTTAATATATTCGGCATGTTGTTCTCGGGTTTCACTCTTAATTAAGATATCATCAAGTTAGGCTATTGCAAATTCCACGTTATTCAAGAATGTATCCATGATTTTTTAGAAAATATCTGGTGCGACTTTTATCCCGTATGGCAGTCTGTTGAATCTATAAAGACCCTTATGCGTATTTATAGGTAAATACTGCGTACATTCTTCGTCGACAGCTATCTGAAGGCACTCTTCAGACAAATCCAGTTTTGAGAATAAGGCCACAATTCTATGTTCCGGACTCTGCAAATGGTAATTGTATGGTTCCCTACAATCGTTCAATTCTGTAGAAAATTCTGCGTAGACTATTTTTTAAATTTGATTTTCCAAGTAAACTGTAGGGCTTGCCCACTCACTGTAGTCAGTTTTGCTTAACGCGTAAGTTTTTTTTTTTCTAGACGGACCAACTACGTACTAATGGAGACTTTCGCTGCAAAGGGTACTTTTCTTTTTTGGTCTAAATATAATCGTCACATTATCTTTCAGTTTGAATGTTACTTTAGTTCTGGGGCACCTGCCAAGATTTCCAGAATAAGTGTCCAGAAGTTTCATCGTTAATTCATTTTTATTTTTTATTTTTCCACTGTTTGGATTAACACCGATACTAAAGCAGACCTAATTAATTGTTTGGATGAGAAAGTCGAATAACTCACTCTAATCCATACCGAACAGGCCCGGTGTTCGTTTCATAATGAATCCTTTCAATTTTATAGATTTGCGCATATATATCACATTTCTATAAAATTCTACTTCAAAATTCAGTTCATTTTCTGTAATGTTATGAGCAGTTCTTTTCGATATCAATATAGATGGTCTGCCATTTTCTCCAAGTTTCTTCATTTTTCAGTATCAGATCTGAACCGGTATCCAATTGGAATTGGACATTTTTTTGTTTATCTGTACATTCAAACTTTCTTATTTTTATTCCTTTCTTTCCCATTGGATTTGACTTAACTGTCTTTTCCATTTTTTGACCTCTTTTACTTTTCGGTTTTCGTCAATGCGCATGCGTGTGTCCTTTCTTTGCCACAATTAAAGAATTCTTTTTTTCTAAATGGACATTCCTTGCAATAATGAATCTACCCACAGTTATAAAAAGGATTTATTTTCTGGGCAACAATTTCTTTGTAATCTTTACTTAACCTGCCTGAATATTTGACACGTCGCGTTCCTCTATTTTTGTCGTGTCATGTCGATGATTTTCCATTCGTTCGGATTCTTTTGTGACAATTTTCAGGCTGTTTTTTGGATTTTGTTTTAATTTGGACAGACTTCTCGTTCTAATCTCGTTATCCTCTGTGTTATGGTCCAAGTTCCTTGTACCACGGTGAGGCTCCAAGGTAGAACCAATGAAGAATAGCTTGAACACAGGTATGGAATAACACTGATATATTACAAACAGAAATATATACAAAGAAGTAGAAGTATTAGTAATGACTATCAGATTTGGTTAGAGTGAACTATGTTGTCTCGACAAGTATCACTATTCCAATGTTCTTACAATAATACGATATTTAACAACCCCCCCACATGGGTCGCATGTGGCACAAGGCCGGTTTAATGCGTGTTCTCCGATCTCGTAGGCTCGGCCAAAGATATGCCCATTAGAACCCGTATAAACGGGTTCAGGGACTGTCTACCTCCCCGGACGAAATTTTGCCCTGTGGCAAAGCCTCGTCCGAGTTCCTCTCTGCCAAAGCAGAGACTTCGATAGGAGATTATTACAATAATCCTCTTTGCTCCCTCTTGAGGCGCAGTATTTATAATGTCCGGAATCGTTCATTATTATTATGGGTAAGTTCCCATAACTCTCTGGAGCCATCCGTTCTTATACAAAAATCAAGCCTTTAAACATATCAGGAGTAAGTTCTTTCAGCTTAAACTTCTTACACTCTCTACTGACAATCCAAGCAAAAGTCGAGTAATCTTCCCCAATTTACTTTTTAAGGTTTAAACATTACCATCTTGTGTTGAAAAGAGAAATTTTCTCCCATAAATTGTTTTCCAGAATGAACAGTTTCCTCGAAAGACACTTATCCAAGATTTCTCAGAGGTAAGCGATTCGCGTTCTTTTCGTGTTCACTTGTACCTAATTTTCCGAGCAACAGACGTATTTTCTTTGCAGTCGATCTTGTAGCGAAATCTTTTTGAAAGACCTCTTCATAACGACGAATATACGCTGCAAAAATTACCTCTTTCACAGGACTGTACTTAAACTCACCAATTTAATTTATTAACGAATCCTGAGAAAAAGAATTTGTATTGCCTTTCTCTCTTAATTTTTATAATCATAACAATACCAATATTTTATTCGACCCCTTCCTTTTGTTTCTCAGAGCGTTCTTGGTCCAAACATCGTTGTTCCTCCAACCTTTCGTTTTTTTTCTGCGAGATTCTGATGAATTCCAACATTTATAATTCTCCATGTTTCTTTACAGAGACAAAGGGTAACTGAGCAACCATTTACTTATTTTTATACGTCCGACTTTGAATTAATCCAAGGTTGAGTAGTCGACAAATAATTTCTTGGTAAATGACTATACATTTTTACATTCGAATTTTGGATCCGGGTTGGTATTAACATTCGAATCTTTTATTGTAAAATGTTAGTATCCGCTGTATATTCTGAATTCTTCGTCGCCAAAGTCGTATCGTGAAAAGGATAAGTTGATACACATATAAAAAGTAGTAGAAATTTATTCCGAAGAATAATACGGTACTAACAGTCGAGCACTCAGTCTACTGGAAGCAGGTAATCGTGAACTTCTCTTCAGTTCTGTTCAACATCGGTATTTACCCGAAGCCTCCCCACAAGGCGAGATGTGACACAAGGCCGGTTTTTAAATTGGGGCTTTCCGAGCCCGTAGGCTCGGGCAGAAATTCCCCGTAGATCCTGTATACATGGGGTCGGGTTTGTTTACCTCCCCAGACGAGACTCTGCTCTTCGGCATAGCCTCTTCTGGGATAATTTCTGGCAGAGAGATCGACAAGGAATTCTACTGAAAAAAGCTACTGAACTTGAGTAAACATTTTCCTGAATGAAAATGTTTTTTATAGATTTCATCCGTCTGTGGCACTGGTTGCTCGATCAGTGAATGTCAAATTTTAATCATAAGGAAAGCGTTAATATTACATTACTTTACCATCACGGCTTTTTTAGACAAACTTATATTTGATTTCAAATGCGTTTTTATTAATACTTCCATAATCTGGACGCATTCGCTCATTGGTCTCTATGGACACGAAATTCTCTCTCTGTATAGTTTTATTAAATTAGTTTTCTATTACTCTCCTGATAAGTTTCAGTAACAACGTCAGATGAAGTGTTACACGATGATTACGTCTTGATTGATTCGAAATGCATATCGTTCCTTGATAATTCGATAGAATTTCTCAAATCTTCTTTCTTTAAATTTCATCGTTCCTAAGCTACTGTTACTTGTTTAATGTTCTTGAATATTTTCAATAACATAATACTGGTTTCTATGGACGTCTATACGAATATTTCATGCAATACAAGAAAGAAAATTTTGAATTTCAATTATATGTTCGAGAAACACGTCTACTCTCATAATCTAAGTCAAATAATTTTGTAAAAGATAAGAATATCCCTAATGAAAGTTTTTGCATAATGTTAACTTAAAGACATTACTGTAATTTCTGATTATTTTGCATTCCCACCAAGATATTAATTCCCAAAATGTTATGTGATGAAAACATTTGCATAGCAATTTTTGTTAGTAGTCTTGCATTTTTTTTTTAATTTGATTTCACCCAAGCAAAGCGTAGAGTTAAGAAGAAAGAAGATAACGATTGACTATGAATTTAATTTTTTAAAAATCGAAGTAAAATATTTTCACAAGCAAGAATTGCGAAAGAAGAAACTTTTAGCATAGAACTTACGTAAAGTAATGAGTTTTAGCTGCCAATGTTGTACTGCGCTTAAATTAAAGGTACCAAAGAGGAAGTCCCATCAGAACAATTAGAATGAACATATTTATAGCAAATGCACAGAGGCTACGTTACGGCGTTGGAAATGTGGCTGAATTCGCCAGGTCAGGACCGATAACTTTGAACATTCGTTTTTGTTTTTCATCAACAATCTCTAAATGTTGCCTGTCATTCGGAAACACTGTTATAAAATATGATAATTAGATAGTAAAGTCTAGGATTTGGCAATTAGCATTATATTAATTAAAAATCTTCAAAAATAATTCGACGCTAGTTTGTCTATTTCGGCATTGTCACAGCTAATTAAAATCTGCGACATTAAAAAACCTCCAGATTTACATTAATTTATAAATTCAGTGGGAGGAACACAATACATTACATGTCGTTTTATATATAATATTACAAAACAGTAACTACTAGTTTACAATTCACTTACTGTTTCTCTCTCAACTTATACAGGTTTTAATTTTAGATGTGCGCTGTTCAGTGAATTTTTCCGAAAATTCACAGGAATTCTTTTTTGCGATTTATCAGAATGTACACTAGGGGCGGTGTCATAAAAGACTATTCTAGTATTAGAAGAAATAGACTAAAGAAGAACAAGGGAGAAATTAATTTAATTCATACCTAATCATATGACTAAACCTTATATTGGGGAATGTGTTTACACATCATCAAGATGTAGATTTCTCCATAGAATATTTTCTATAAAAGATAAGTAAATATTAGGCGGAAAGTTCACTTATCTGCACGTTTTCCTAGCCATTAATATGAATTTTTTAAAAATTGTCCTTTACTGTTGGAGCCGCTCAGGACATTTGAAAGAAACCAGCTTGCTCTCTGTTCCGCCCAAAATATCTCAAAGAAGACACTTTCATGCTTATTCGACATTTATTTGCCAAATAGCCACTCAAAATTTATAATATATCGAGAGATCTCAATTAGTTTGTCCAATTCTGAATGCGTGCACCTCAAAAGAACTAGCCAACCAGAGATTAGCAACGGATCTCGCTTCTGACCGAGCTCTAACAGCTCAGTGTGGCGGAAACTGGATTGTTGCATTTCTCGAAAAGTAGTTACATTCCATTATCGCCAATCTGACCTAGGACCCTCACCAATCACAATGAACGGATGTTCTCGCAGGGAGGCCCCGCGCCTTGAGTGCCTATTGGGCTTAAACTCAACCGAGACCTCAGGTATATAAGATCCATCGATAAAGATACTGGAAAAATGGTGATTCTCTTTACCAATCTAGTAGATACCTGTCTCCTCCTATTTCCCTCTACCGTTACAAGAATTTGATCAGTCCAAAATGTATAGGCAAGAGCTATCCTCTGTTCACTTTCCAGCCTTGATAGAGTCCAAACGATTCTCCGCGTCTTTGTGGGTGACAAATTATTTTTCAAGCTACAACTCAATATTCATAGACCAAATGTCTGAAGCCCTCTCTTTCTCTCTCTCTCTGCTCTATCGCTTTTTCCATAGAACGTGGTCAGACGAATTACATCCCTTAGTTCCAAAAATTCTAACCTTTATATCTAAGACCCGCCATGCCACAGACATTTTAGCGAACCATACTCCTTCTCTTGGTATAAAATTGGTGGGAGGTAAATTCGAATCGAGCAGCTTCTTCCCAAGAACCTGTTTTGAACCGACTCCCAAGAGGATGCTCCCCCGATCGCTACACTCTAAACCTGTTCAAGTCTAGGCTTAACAATTATCTTTCTCATATATCCATATAAACTGTACCTCTTACTATGTAATACTCTAACACGAGTGGCTCTCGGGCCTTGTTCAGTGTGAACATTATTGTAAGCAACAAAATCCAAAATGTCAGCTATAATTCGTGCAAATGTTCACCAGTGAGATTCATTAAATTAAAATACGTTCTGCAAACACATGTAATTTTAAGCAAATTCATGCATACCCTAAACGGAAATATATATATATATTTTAAGTTACTTTATTTGGATAAAATGAAATATTTTGAGAGCAGCTTTACTTAAAAAAAATTTAATTTTTATATTCTTTACAGAAAATAAAAATTGAATGACTTGATATTTGCTACAAAACATACGGAGAACATATTAAATAACTTCATGGCATTTGTTAGCAGTGACTGAAACCAAAAATATTGTTATGCTCTACCTGTTATGAAGAAAGTTACAAATAAACGAGGCATAAACAAGTGAATGTAGATGATGCGGTAAAACAGACAATCTTGTTACAAGGATGTATTAATGAAGTGTATAAGAATTTCATTTATTTTACATATGCGTTGCGTCATGGCGATGATAATAAACGGCATATGTGTAAAATAATTTTCCGATTAAAATCCTACTTTGATATATCAATTTCATTATGAGTAAGAGGAATTGCAAATGTAATTATCGCAGGCAGAAACGAGATAGAAATTTAAAGAAAAAATTTAATTCCTGCCCACCACCCCGAAGATAAACTTCAAGAGAAAGCGTGATTTTAAAATGAAAATATCTAAGGCTTCATGCAAAGGCAAGTTTTCCCTGCAGATTTGTTCATTTAAGTGTACCCGCCAACGATATGTATATCTTGGACGCTGATTGGGTAGCCATATTTCAGTTTGATTGTTTAAAGGAGGCGATTGAAAGAATTCAAATTGGCGATATTATGTTTGCGCCGAACATGAATCTGAAATAATGGATCATTAACAATGACTTTGTTTTGTCGATGATAATAACTTAATTAATGCGTCGAGTAAAGAAACACTTGTGATTGAGCTAGGGGTTATTTATTTTAGCTAACTTGCACATTTTAGCACGCTTAATTCAATGTGAAATGGAAATAATTACAATTTATTTTACCAATTTTCAAATCTCTTTCTCTATTATACAGTTTAGTGTGAAAATCTCCTACGATATCAACCCCCAATAAATGATCGTACACAAACTAGGTCTTTTGGATGATTGGCGATTTACTTATATGCAGAAATGTTTCCTTCTGTGATATAATGTTATATAATCTTTCTCCATTATACACTATAGTGTGAAAAGCCCCTACGATATCAACCCCCAATAAATGATCGTACGCGAACTAGGTCTTTTGGATGATTGGCGATTTACTTATATGCAGAAATGTTTCCTTCTGTGATATAATGTTATATAATCTTTCTCCATTATACACTATAGTGTGAAAATCCCCTATGATATCAACCCCCAATAAATGATCGTACACGAACTAGGCCTTTTGGATGATTGGCGATTTACTTATATGCAGAAATGTTTCCTTCTGGGATATAATGTTATATAATCTTTCTCCATTATACACTATAGTGTGAAAAGCCCCTATGATATCAACCCCCAATAAATGATCGTTCACGAACTAGGCCTTTTGGATGATTGGCGATTTACTTATATGCAGAAATGTTTCCTTCTGTGATATAATGTTATATAATCTTTCTGCATTATACAATATAGTGTGAAAATCCCCTATGATATCAACCCCCAATAAATGATCATACACGAACTAGGCCTTTTGGATGATTGGCGATTTACTTATATGCAGAAATGTTTCCTTCTGGGATATAATGTTATATAATCTTTCTCCATTATACACTATAGTGTGAAAAGCCCCTATGATATCAACCCCCAATAAATGATCGTACACGAACTAGGCCTTTTGGATGATTGGCGATTTACTTATATGCAGAAATGTTTCCTTCTGGGATATAATGTTATATAATCTTTCTCCATTATACACTATAGTGTGAAAATCCCCTATGATATCAACCCCCAATAAATGATCGTACGCGAACTAGGTCTTTTGGATGATTGGCGATTTACTTATATGCAGAAATGTTTCCTTCTGTGATATAATGTTATATAATCTTTCTCCATTATACAATATAGTGTGAAAATCCCCGATGATATCAACCCCCAATAAATGATCGTACGCGAACTAGGCCTTTGGATGACGAGCGGGGAGTGAGTAAGAAGACGCAAGCATGTCCGACCTTCCAATTATTGCCACTCACTACTAGATTGACCCGTGTGTATAACTGTAGCGTATTTTATATTGTACTTGTGTACAATAAACGTTTCTTCTAGTATCCAGCTGGTGTTACTTATTTATTCCCTTAGCATAGAATATAACAGTTCTGACGAGGATTGTCGAAACATTATAATAATGTTTAAAATCTGTATGCCATTTGCTTGTGCTGTTCATAAATTCTCTGTGGCCAATATTATTCTATTCCGACAAAGCCGAGAACATCTTGTATAAGATTTTAATTGTATCTATGTAAAAAAAAGAAGGAAAATGCTAACAGCTTTGCATGATAATTGACGTATTTGCAAATATAATTGATCGTACTTGTCATGTAATTGATCAATCATGTTTTGATTACTATATCCCCAAAGGCAAACATCTTGCAGATTTAATTTTAAATTATGTGTTTTGTTTATGCAAATTGCTATTTGGTTTTGACAGAGTTATATGAAGAACATGTGAGAATTTTGCGTTTGGTAAGACATTGACATTGTCGATTCCTACAGTTGCCGAATGTAATATTGAATGTAGGATGAGTCTACAGGATTTCAGCGCATAGTCGGGGGTTGGTTTTTCAAGTGCAAATTCCATCTTTATGTGTTAGGTTCCTTTCCATCAAAAAACCAGGGAAATGGATAAATCCAACTCTACTGTGCCCGCTAGCTACAGATAAATTGCAGGACGAATCGGACTGTCCAGTCTTTGTTGGTAACTAATCTATGAGATGTACAACTCTCGAAACAAAACCTGTTGAATTTTGGCAAGCAGCTGCAACAATAATATTTCGTGTGTCGGAGATATGGTCCTAGTTTTTTACAGGAGAGTTTGCAGGATTACATACATAAATACATATACATTCGAAATGCCGAAGTTAATAGTTAAAATTAGCGTTCTCGAGTGTAAATTTACGTTTTCTCTGCAAAGAGAAGGTAATGATGAGACACATAAACTCAGCCCTGGAAGGATTTGGATGTTTTAATTACTCAACTCATATCAAATATGATTTATTAATAACCTGTGGAGACTTGAGTGTTGGTCGTCGATTCTTTATAGATTCACCTATTCGCTGAGTTGTGCTCAAACAGATCTTAGTCTTACCAATAAGAATCTGCTGAGCATCTTTTTTTCAGCAAAACAGCTTCGTTGCTGAATAATAAAGATAAGCAGTGCTTGTTCATTTTCAATTAGTCTTACTTTTTTTATGTGTTCCTGAGCTAAGAAGATGTTTAACTACCGTAAGTTCGTTTATTGTAGCGTATAAATCCTCAATATCTAGTCGTATAAATTCATAATTGCTTCTTTACATTGAGAAATCTGTATCTGTCTATATTTCTGAGATTAGGTATTATGTACATTATTTACATTATTCGGACTATTGTCCTCATCTTTGTCGCCATATTTATTACAACGTTTCGTTGTATGCTCCGGGCTTCTTCAGTTGGTTGGAATGTCGCTAACTGGGGTAGACTGTTCTAGTTCCAAGTGCCATGTTTAATGGATGTCAGTTATCAGTTATCTCCTGTTCATTTTCTCTCTCTGAAAGTTCTCCACTGCCTTAACCGGTAATAACATTCTTTGGGTCCTGTCACTGGATCTAACCAACGCCTTTATCCACTGTGCCATGTCTCCTTCAGGACATGTGTATGAATTTCTGGGTATTATAAACCTAATGTCTTCAGCAACCATTTTTACCAGTTCTCATATTGCAATTTTTTCTGTTATCAAATCGGTTTTTACCGGAGCTCATATTGCAACTTTGTTCTTATTATCGCTTACAACGTAACAATTGCCCCGGGTACATGGCATCAGCCCCACAAAACTGGGATAGGCGGGTACAAGAGTAGAGCAGGACAGCAACACTGAGAAAACCGTCTGCCTGCCTTATGTGAAGGGGTTATCAGAGAAAATACAAAGGATCTCCGGTCCATATAACATCAGGACAATCTTCAAAAACTTGACGACACTTCGCAGATATCTCTCCCGAGCAAGACCCCCCCATAGAGGAGAACATGAATAAAGACTGTGTGTACGCTATCCCGTGCAGCTGCGGAAAGAAATATAAAGGACAGACAGGCTTGCCCCTTAAGGTGAGGCTTCAAGAAAACCAGAAAGCTGTAACACGAGAGGTAGTGGAAAAATCAGGCGTGGCTGACCACATATGTACAGAGAATGGAGATTACCGCCCTCTGTGGGATCAGGTTGAGACCATAGACAAGGAACACCATTGGAAACTTCGTAAACTTAAGGAATCAGCACATATGCAAAAATCAGCACATATACAAAAATCTCCTGAGCCGACCAAGCATAGAAATGATTACAATATGGGAACCAGTAATAAGGAGTGACCGAGAAAAGGGATAATAACAAAGCTGCAATATGAGCTCTGTTAAAAATTGATTTGAAACAAAAAATACAATCTGAGCACTTGTAAAAACGGTTGCTGAAGACATTAGTTTTATAATACCCAGAAATTCATGCACAGATGTCCTCAAGGACACATGGCACAGTGGATAAAGGCGTTGGTTGGATCCACCGACAGAGTGTGCGTTCAATACCTGGTTAAGGCTGTGGAGAATTTTCAGAGGGAAAGATGGTCCTATATATATATATATATATATATATATATATATATATATATATATATATATATATATATATATATATATATATAGGATAATTTGCTGTGAGTAACAATAGCAAATGATCCTATATATGTATATATATATATATATATATATATATATATATATATATATATATATATATATATATAGGACCATCTTTCCCTCTGAAAATTCTCCACAGCCTTAACCAGGTATTGAACTCACACTCTGTCGGTGGATCCAACAGCCCTATTTCTCTTTCTCTCTCTCTCTCTCATATATATATATATATATATATATATATATATGAGAGAGAAAGAGAAATAGGGCTGTGAGTAACAATAGCAAATGGTCCTATATATATATATATATATATATATATATATATATATATATATATATATATATATATATATATATGTGTGTGTGTAATTTAGCGTTAGATAATTTACATCGAGAAATACATAATAATGTATTCTGTTCATTATCATATGTCATTTACTTTATCTATAATAACAGGGAATGTAATTGATTTTTTTCTTTATTACTTAAATATAATTCTCAAATTTATCAATAATGCTAATTTTCTATTTACGTAATATTCTTTATCTCAATCTTCCCACTTCTTTTAAAGATTTTTTAGCATATGCTCTCTTTAAAGGTATTTTGCACATAAATTAATCCGTAATTGATATATAATGGTGTACTGACGAACGATGTACTTCTGATAAACAAACTGGAGATAATTTAAAAGAAAAAGCATATCGGAATTGTTGTAAGGATTTCGATTAAAGTTGTACGGGTAGTCTAAGGGATATCGGCTCGGAAACTGGAATTGGGGAATCGAATTCAAATACCAGGGTAGACAGTTGAGTACACTTTCACACAAATCCCCTTAGTAAAGCCATACACTGGTTTCTTCTACCTACAACGTAACAGCTAGAACGGAAATAACACGCTAGACTGACTTTCTTGCTTTAGGTGTCACACTTTCAAATAGCTGGGAAACTCTGAATTCTAAGTCTTGTAGAAGGTAAGGAAAAATACTTTGGAATCTTTTCCAAAGATTCAGAAATAAATAAAAATAAGATTTGAATGACTTTTCCATGTTTACGGCTTATCATCACTTTGCAGGTTATTTAAAGACATAGGTTGTTTTTTATGTAAGAACCTTTTCGAGATTACGATAATTTAATAATTAACCCATAACTCTGGAGAAAGAGGTGGATTCATACCTTTCCCAAGGGTATTTGCGCGTCAGAAAATATAACGAAATCAACTGGAAGTGGAACTTGGCTTTCCAATTTCGAGCCGCTATCCTTTATATCATTCGCATATTCAAAGAAAAGTATATGGCGAGTCATGATGACCAAACTCATGAATGCTTATTACTGTAAACAAATATTCGTTCAGTTTCTGTGAGAAAAATTTTCTCTTTGAACAGAAATGGTAACCGAGGATATCGATAAAAATGTGTAATACTTTCAACATAATGTATTTCACTGTAGTTTAGATATAATTTTTCAGATTCAAAACGATAATACAGAATTTACGACTTCCGAAAGGTCACAAGATCATTATGAAGTTCCTGTTTTTATTCTTTTCTCCACTTTCATTTGATTCCAAATATTCTTTCTTATGAACAGTCAAAGAGGAAGATTTTGTTATTTTTATTTATTATTATGTTAATGTTTTTATTTTCTCTTATATATAAACACATGAATATAGATTTTCTTCAGCTTTAGCGTGCCATTTCTTATTCTTATAATCTTATCAGGGCATCTTATCATACGAAGTTGTAAAACTTTGTGCTATCCACCGTCGATATTAGCACACCTAATATAAAGCATCGCCGCAGAAAATGAAGTGGATAAGCGTTTACTACTTACAAGGAATCCTGATAAATATATGGCGTCTGATGCAAAATGCCCTGCTGAGCGAAAAAGTGAAAGTAAAGAAAGAGATATCTTTTTCTCATGACAATTATTTTGGTCTACTTTTGGTTAACTATTTGCTTATTTGTTGAATCATTCTTTCTTATTTTTCTAATTGTATAGATAATGAGTTTCCAGCCGTAACCCCGATATTCTGCATTTTTCTCTGGTTTTCTAAGAGATAGAAAGTAACACATTTCTTGAATTGAGACCTTATATATTTATAGAGAAAAATATGTGCTCTCCGGTAGAACTCGAATCTGCGTTCCCCTAAGTGAAATCTTTTTAAATCTAAAAGTGATTTGGAGCTCTCGGCTAAAATTAAATAACGATTAAGTAATAAGAATCTATCGGATTATTAAACAAAGAATCCCTCCCTTTCTTTGGAAATATGTATTGTAACAATATTAGACATACCAATTCATTCATTAGTTCAGTCACTAAATCTACTTTCAAAATCTACCACAACTCTAACCGTAGAACACATAACATAATTTAGTTATTATAATACACACTATGCAAGAAACAATAAGTGGGAAAATTTGAATGGCCATTTCACTACAGAGTTAATAATTATCAATCGTCTCCCTACGAAAGATTATTACCTGTAGAAAAATATTCCGCCTAGAAAAATGATTTTAAAAGTCATGCAAAATTCACTATAATAGAAAATATAGAAATAGACTGAGAAAATATCCTTAGAAAAATACTTGAGCAATATGAAGTCAAATGGATTTGTCGCCTCAAAACACTGTTCAGACGAAATTAACCCCAAATATACAACTCATATATAATCCCATAAATCAAACCCTACCCACATTTCTTACCCACACAAAACACAAGCTTTCAGTGGTATTGAGTTCTCACACATATGCCCACACTCACACAAATATATACACATGCACACATCACACACACTCCCCAAATACGTAGTATATATAACATACAAGTCCCATCCCCAGCAACAAATAAAATTGAATGAGAAAGGAGGGATTTCCGAGACTCAGGAATCTCCAAACCGTTATCTTAACAAACAGAGGTCGTTAAACCAATACAAGGACTGACCAAAATGAAAGATAAAGAAATGGAAACGACAGATAAAGTTCACTTTCTTCAGAGACATCGTTCACTCCTGTAGTTTAATGGTAGTAACAATTAGGGATTTTTTTCTTCTGAAGATGGCCATGCTGGCCGAAACTAGATATTAATATACAACCCAGTGTATCTGAAAATTTTATTTCTTAAATATTTTTTATTGTTCAAAAGAAATATATATATATATATATTATATATCTCTATATATATTATATATATTATATATATATCTATATATATATTATATATATATATATTATATATATATATATTATATATATTATATATATATCTATATATATATTATATATATATATTATATATCTATATATATATTATATATATTACATATCTATATATATATTATATATATTACATATCTATATATATATATTATATATATTATATATCTATATATATATTATATATATTATATATCTATATATATTATATATATATATTATATCTATATATATATTATATATATATTATATATATATATTATATATATATTATATATATATATATACATCATATATCTATCTATATATCTATATATCTATCTATATATGTATATATATATATATATATATATACAATGTTCAGAAAATTTTCTAATAAGAAAGAATATTTCACTGATTTTTTTTCCTGCCTTTTATCATACTTGTAATTACTACATCTCAGAATATTGTTCGTATTGGTCATATTTATATTTCCTCAATACACAGATAGACTGCCGTTACAATTAATGAATTATAAGCAATATGGAATGAGGTGTGTGAAACGAATGGAAAATATCTTTTTTTACGGTCGTGTGTCCCAATATATAGCCTAAGGGCCACTCAAGATATAGGATTATTGAATCAGATTGCTGTAAGGAAGTGGAGAGTAAGAGAATATTATGATGAAGATTAGCATAAATAACGGTTGACCCTGGATTTAAATAGACTAAAACTGTAGTTGCCAGGGAAGCACGCTCTCCACAGTTCGTTTCACAATGTCATTGTATTGAGGAAGAAGCACGAAAGAATGGCATCGATTAGACCTGAAGTAAAAGAGGTGAAGAATTTAAAGTACCCATGTTGGAAATGTTTATACACAGTGATATTTTGCAGATAAAGAGAAATAGAACGTTCATTGTATATTTAACACGGTTTAAAATGATTGCTTCCTTATTTTTATTTTTATTCGGTATCAACCCATGCAAAGTACAAGTGGAAGAACTAGGAACAGAAAGATTAATAATGAATTTGAAAAGGAAAGAGTAATTAGATGTACAATAGATAGCGATTGGTAATACATTTAATTTTTTGCAGATTAAAGTTGACTGGAAAGCATGAAGCCGGAAGCGTTTTCCACAAAAGGAGAAGAGTGAGAAATGAAAATGTTAGCAGAGAATTTAAGGTTATATCTAGCCAGCTCAAATCTAAATTGGTGTGACTTCGCCTCTGGTCTAGTACTCCGATTAATTTCATAAATTCTAGATACCAAAACGAAGAATTCATCCGAGCAATTACCATGAACGTATTTATAGAAATGCAAAGATAGGCTACATTACGGCGGTTGAAAAGTGTCTGAAGACGAAACGCACGTTCAGGACCAGTAATATTGCTGATTCTTTGACTTTTATTAAAGTGGTCAAGGTAAATATGTGGCAGCAATATTCTATGCATGGCTGAATGATAGACTTACGGATATTTAACACTTTCCACTTCATGTCAGCTAAGAACGTTAGCCCGAGAAGGAGCAACATTGTGTTAGATACCTATTTTATTATATATATATATACAGAACCAATGAAATAATAATAATAAAAACGTAAGAATATTAATCTACAACCCAGTATGTCTGAAGATTTTAATTATTATTTTTAATAATTTTTATCGTTCAATATATATATATATATATATATGTGTGTGTGTGTGAGTAGGTTGTTAACCTGGAGGATCGGTTTTGAATTCATTGTTGTCCTTCTCCTTGATCAGCTGCTACCCAAGGCTATATAACCCGGTCTGCTCTACTATTTATCCATAGCTGGGGGAGAAAAAATTCATACCTTTCCCAAAGTAAGTGAATGTAATAGACACGATTGGAATTCGAACTCGGCTCTCCGATTCTTCAATCCGTACCGCTATGCATTACTCCGTCGTACCTCCTCTATTATTCAATTGCAGACCACCCCATTTTTTCTAGACTTGGATGTGAAACAGCTAAAGACATTGGCTACACTGAATTCAAAATCCTGAATGTTGAAAAGCGATTTTTTTATTATATTTCTGAAGAGGTTATTACAAATCAGAAATAGTTATTGATTGATTTGTATAGCTTATCAATCCTTTGTATGTTATTTAAAGCCAAAAAATATTTTTAGATTGTAAGAATTTTATTTTTGATGATGAGGTCTTAGTGATACGATTCTTACTAATTAACTCATATTTCGGAAAGACTAGTTGGATGTATAGCTAATTTCTGAATTTCATAAACAAACCAGGAATTATAATGCGGATATGAAGTGAATGAAACAATTCTATATGACGATCAGTATATAAACTGATCCCTCAGTTTGTGCCCGCGTTAATGTCTATACATTTATATTCCAGAGAATGTAAATAAGTCTAAAAGATATGTATGTGTGATTGACAGATTGATTGTCTCCGATTTATCGACTGTTTTCTTGCTATTTAATGGCAGAAAATATCTTACAGATTACAACACTTTGGTGAAAGGATAGCAATGGTTTAGCGGTACAAGTCTTAATAATTAATCCATAGCTGTGGTAGAAGACGTGGTGTCATACCTTTCGCAAATATATTTGCTCGTAAGTGAATGGCGAAACCAACTAGAACTGGAAATCGGCTCACCGGTTAACAGTTTCTTTTTAGGTATTTTACCCCAGGCAAGGCGGGAGTGCCACTAGCAAGCAAGGGGTTGCAGAGAGTGGGAGCAAGAGTAAAGAAACGTGATTGAGGAAAAGATAAAGGGAAGGACGGGGATTTAGATCAATGTCATTCCAATATGTCGATTGACATTACATTTGAATATTTGAAGACTATAACTGTCAGGGAAGAAAGTAAGAGGAAGCGAGTTTCACAGACGGGAAGTTCGAGACATGAAGCTATTGGAGTAGAAGAGGCGGCTACATTTAACCGTTTCGACAGTGAAAGTGTGGGAATGAGATGCCAACCTAGTAACACGCTTAAATTCATGAGGTTTGGGAACCAACGAAAATAGCTAGTCGCAGTTACCGTAAAAGTACTAGTAAAAAAGAGAGGGAAGCAACAGCACGTCTGTGACAAATTGACTGTAGGCGAGATGCCAGACCAGGACCAACTACATTGAATATCCGTCACTGAATTTTTTTCAAGAACCCAGAGATGACGGACAGCCGGGGCTCCGGAATATATATGGTAGTAGTATTCCATGCAAGGTTCAATGGTGGAATTATAGATTTCCGAGCCATTATTCATTACACCACCTGTATATACAAGCTTACAGTGTCTGGTATTCTCAGGCGGTCTGCCATATAGGTAGTGATCAGGCTTGATGTTGCTTAAATCGGTGATCGCACGGGAGCCGGTGTTTCAACGTGATGTGGCCGTAAGCCACAGATAGTTAAAGAAAATTAAGTATCATTGTTGTCTTCAAATCGGGTAAACAGTATGTTCAATTAGATTTACCCATGTTCGATATTTAAAGGTATTTAGAATATACACAAACGATAAAGACTGTCTTCCCCTGAAAATCGCACTCTTTTCGGTTTGCGTTCCAACACGTGAAAAATCGTATTAATCATTTTCTCATCTTCCTTCGCATATTATTGCAAATTGGGGCTTGCCCCAGGATGTGGCCAAAACTTCTGCGGCCTCAGTTTGGCCCACGTTTTATAACCGGTATCCATTTAGGTATGAAATCGCTGTAATAGAGAGATACAAAGATATCGTGGTTATTTACGGTTAATTCTATCAGATGTCCATAAACTACATATGATTGATAATGTAATATAATGTAGATGACTACTTACACAATACAAAAATCTCAGGGCAAATGTTACGTAATACATATTAAATATTATGTGATCACTTCAAAAAAAGAATTCGAATAATATTCTTGGATTTATTAATTGCTTATATGTTAAAAGGCTTGGATAATCAGTTAAATAATCTGTTTATTGGCGCATTTATGAATACATATATATATATATATATATATATATATATATATATATGCACACACACATATATATATTTATATATATATATATATATATATATATTCAAATAATTGGAAAGGACAGTCAGATATATAATCTACAGTTCTTTAGTAATTATTTTTATCGATACAAAGTAGAGCATAATATAATTATTTTTCGACACAGTAAATTCTGTGTCTCGATGGAGACATTTTAAACAAATAATTACAATATATATATATATATATGCATATTCATATATATGTGTGTGTGAGTATATATATATATATATATATATATATATAGAGAGAGAGAGAGAGAGAGAGAGAGAGAGAAAAGAGAGATTAGTTTTATGACTTTTTGTAAAATAATTGAGTACCTGTATCATAATTCGATAAACGTTTGTCAAAAACGAAGAAGTGTTTAATTCACTTTACTTTGTTAGAAAATGTCACCCTGGCATGTTATTTCTAATATCATATATAGGCATACTATATCTATGATTTTCACTGGCATTATAGAAGTTTCTGGAATGTTCCAGAAACTTTATGGAACTTTTCAAAACCTTCTTAAAATATCTGGACACTTCTAGGACTTTCTGGACATTTATGACCTGCAATTTGTGAGACTATATATGTGTGAGCGCTTGGGAAAATAACGTTTAAGTGTATTGAGCAATGCTGGTTGAGTTACTGAAAAATCCCCGTGAAATTAATTTTTAACCATAAAGTTTCATAAAAATGTGCGTCTACTGAAAGAAACTAGAATATCTGGACGAAGAATCTCATAAGATTTCAAGAAACAAGAGAATAGAAAAACCGTTCCACTAGAAGAACATTCACAAAAACAGGATACCATTCAAAACTGAAATTGTTGGCTGCTCTTTATTCCTTGGAGCAGCAAATATTTGTCAGCAGTTAACCCCAAAAGCGATTGGGGTTGTGACACATTCTGTATCTGGTATTCACAGAACCATTATTAAAGTCGCTGATAAACTTAAAGAAGAAATAATGAGAATGCTTCAGCTAGAAAACTTTTCATTGCTAATTGATAACAAAGAATATTATGTGCATATGAAAGATACAAGCATTATATCGAAAATAAATGAAAAAACGGATACTTCTGGCAAAGGAATAACGGCCGTTCTGCATGAATACAATTAATGGAAAAGCATATGATTTTTGCGGACAAAGCCAGTGTGGAAACTGGAAGCAGAAATGGGATCGTAATTCAGTTACAAAGTCTATTTGTCCGAAATAAACTGGAAGAACCACAATTCATTGGCTGTCAACATAATGTTCCTGATCGAGTGCATCATTTAGTAATGGATGGCGAACTAGGGGGAAACAAGATATCGCCCAGTATCGAATATCCATTTATTTGTGAACTTGTAATTACCTACGAACAGGTAAAGAAGAATCTCAAGAATGGTAAAGATGAGATTACAGAAACAGAAAGGATGACGTGATTATATGAAACCTCTATTTCATTTAACTCTGGTTTTCTGCTTTTTCGAAGTAACTGCAAGATTTTCTAAAGTGAAGTGTCAAAAAATACCTAACTTAAGTAATGCAAGATCGAATTCTAGAGCAATACTAGCTCTTTTGGAAATTACTCTTCTCCACAAAAAAGTGAAACTCCACTCGAAATTTATAGATTCGTCTCTTAAACTTTGGCGAACCATTGGGTTAATGTCCAATTCTATAACACAGATTATTATTATAATCTTTGTAGTAGATATCAGGCTCACAAAAAGCATTAAACTTTTTTGGAAATCAGAACCATTGAGACTGGAAATTCTCAAACAAATCAGTGAGTGTAACGTTTGCCCCGTGCCTTGGATATCTTTATGACGTCTGTAAAAAGAAAGCGAATTTTCAGCTTAGATGTATTTTGTGTAATAAAACACAATAAATGTATATTATGCTATAAATATGTATTTTACATTCTTTTTCTTTCTTTATACAATTATTGTCGATGTAAGTTACTAATTGTATGTGCACGTTTACAATTTTAATAATCTGTGCTATATTTGGATATTCAGTTTGAAAAATAAATTTTCTTAAATAATTTGAATTTTTACCCGTATTGCGTAAATGGAATTTTCGGGTTGATGTGACATTTTTAATAAAAAAACTTAATGACTTTTTATCACTTTTGAATAAAAGCTCATCGATTTATGACACAGGAACATGTAGTTACGAAGAAGTTATAAGCCTAATATATATGTATGGAAATTATGAGAAAATAATTAATATGTGAAATATAATATGGAACACTGATATTTTTTCTTTCGGTTTTACTATATACGAGCACATTTAATATTAAGGTTTTCATTCATTGATACAAGAACACGCTGAAAAGCGGCATAAAAAACTTTTGTAAAGAATATCATCTCTTTTGAGGCACAAGTACTTGATATCACTCTTATGCTAAGTTGGTTTGTTAAAGCATCGTTGGTAAAGGAATACGAAAAAATTTATGGGTTGACAGATGCCTTAAATGGAAAACAAAACAGACGATATTGAATAATTTATTCAATGTTTGCATTTAATAATTTAAACTCCAGGATATCAGGAAGTAACTTATACAAGAATAAAATGAATTTGATCACATTTAATCAATAAATTTATTTATTCAAACAGAGAATTAAGTAATATGACGTCTAAAGAACAGATTTGCATTTTAGTTATTATACATTTAAAAATAGACATATTATCGACAAGAATTTATTACCACATTCTCAACAGACACATATACATGCATAATAGATTTCGACTTCAGTCACTTTCTCACCGACATGGCGTCGCTTCCCTCTGTATTTTCCACAAATATTTTCATGGCAACTACACTTTTTTTCCTGGTGCCCCGACTACATGAATTTAAGCGTGCAACTATATTAGCTTTTAGGTCCAGCCTGTTTAATGTTGAAACAGTTAAATGCATCCGGCACTTTTTCTCCAACAGTTACTTTACACACACTTCCTGCCTGTGTAACTCCCTTCCGTTTATTTGCTTCGTGATAACTAAAATCGTAAAAGATTTAAACGCAACATCAATCGCTATCTTCTATCTTCTTGAATCCCGTTCATTGTTCTAGTGACATTCGCGCCTTCCTTGGGGTGAATGTGTGTGTGTGTCCAGAATGCATTTGATCAGCAATTATTTTTTTTTCTATTTTGTTTTTAAAGAACAATGCAAATTATTTTTAATGATGTTTAGATTTATTTAGATTTTCGCTTAACCAACATTTCAACTGCTTACGTTACAATTTTACAATGTCCAATTCTATTCATCAACTTATAGGAACGAGTGTGTTGTACAATAAACGAAAAACAAATAACTACACGATATGAGGTATAAAGGGAAGAAACAAAAGAATTCCACGGCATTCTAATATAAAGCATATATATATATATATATATATATATATATATATATATATATGTATATATATATGTATGTATGTATGTATGTATGTATGTGCGTGTGTGTGGAATTTGCGCAAAATCAATCTCATATGATAATGGTTAATGAATGTCTAACGGGCTCAAACATTTGAAAATTCAGTGTTTAATCATCTGAGATACGCCTTCCTGCCTTTTCCAAGTGAATGACTCATTGCTGACATCAAGTGGAAAATCTATATTGAATCCATTGCTAGATCAGCTGTTCGGGAAGTTGGTTCTCTGTGTCCTGCCAGACAATTTTTCTTTCCAAAATCCATCTTGTCTTACCATTCGTCCATGCTTAGAATATTGCTACCACTTATGATCTGGTGCTACTGCTATATATTTAGAGACCCTGGATAAAATTCAAAGATGAATAAGCAATATTATTCGTCGTTATCTGGCTTCTCGGCTTTAGTCACTTTTCCGCCGCTCTAAAGTTGCTTCCCTGGTCTTTTGTTTTCCATAAATACTTTCATAGTAAGTGTTCGTATGTGTTTTTCATTATGCTCGCCAGACTTTATGAATTTAAGCGCATTGCTAGGCTAGCGACATGGTCTCATTAGTTTTTAGTCTAGTTAGTTAGATGTAACCGTAACCGTAAGTTTTATGCTAACAGTTTCTTTTCTCGCATTTCTCGCCTGTGGAACTATTGTCCGGCTCCTAAATTTTCAGTCAATTTTCAAAAATATAAATGCAATTTCAATCGGTATCTAAAAACTAGTTGCTGGAATAAAGGAAAATGAACCATAATATGCCACCCACATGAACACGTGCAAGCGTGCAGACAAGCAAACGCACAACTTTTGACCGGCTAGTATTTAGACTGATTTCCCAGTATTCAAAAGTTCCCTGTTAAACAAGAAAGTGTTGAATTTTATTTTCCCTATCCTTCTTTCCAATTTTTTTGAATAAGTGGTTGAGTCGAAAACGCAAAAGCTATATTTTTCTTTGTTTTTATTCGCCTTATGATTTGGCATGCATTGTATAGGTACGAAATGTATGTATGTATGTATGTGTGTGTGTGTGTGTGTGTGTGTGTGTGTATGTATGTGTATGTGTGTGTGTGTATGTACGTATGTATGTTATAATTTGTAATTGGTATGGATTATTCTAAGGAGGACATTAATACAGTGAGAGCTCAATGTAAGTTACAGAGCAATATATAATTATAAATTAAGAAACAAAACCTTAAAACTCCATATCGGTTATAATTTATTTCATGAATATTTTTATTTTCATCTCTTCATACCGAGTATGGAATCAATCTATCCAGACTGACATACGGGGATAAAAAGAGGTAAGGGAAAAGAAGAGAGAGAAAAAAGGAAAAAGAAGAAAAAATATAATATTGATAATAAAAAATTAAAATAATTAAAAAGGAGAAGAAAGAAATAGTGAGGGAGAGAACATCAATTTGTCTAATAAATTCTTGTGATTTAGACGGCAATCATAATCACAAAAAATCACATAAAACAACCATCATAGCAAACTAATAATAATAATAATAATAATAATAATAATAATAATAATAATAATACCCAACATGAATAAAATAATATAACAGCATAATATAATAATATTATAAAATAATGATATAAATAAATAGAAGTAATATATTTAGATAATTATAAAAAACACACATTTTGAAAATAAAAAAAAACTGATATGGATATAATAAAGATAATACTAAAATAATATTAAAAATAACAAAATGTAAAATTATAAAATATTAAATAAAAAAAAAAAATAAATGACACATAAATTATAAATGACGCAAATTATAAATGAAACGTAATCACATAAATAAATAAATATACCTACAGTCCTATATATATATATATATATATATATATATATATATATATATATATATATATATATATAAATACCTGACAAGCAATATCACTACATATACACTTATGCTCATACATACGTATGAATATATGCACGCATATAAGTTTGTACCCATATAAACTAAGAATCAATATTTCAAGTGTATATCCCCCGAAGTGAATGTTTTGTGGGAATTTTAAATTTGCTCTTATATACAATTAAAAATACGTTCCATCCCTTGATTCAAAAATTGGTCTGCCTTTTTATATTTAATTATTATGACCTTCTCCTCTATGCATAGTTTGAATCTATCCGGGAGTTCGATAGTGACATATGATATCCCATTTAATTTGTCGTTGTGAAGATTCTATCATTAAGTTTCCGATAATGCTTAGATAGAGCAGTTTGCTATCTTAAAGTAGTATTGGAGGAGGATTGGCTGTAGGATCACTCTCACCAATTCCCAGCTGATAACCCGATATATACTTTTTTATCATTAATATTTTATTTTGGAAACATGCTAGCTTGGTTTACCACGTTTCCCGAATTAGGGATGCCTCCAACTAGGCAGGTGTTTCCGGTTCTAAAATTGCAACAGGGCTTGCTTTCTTTTATGATGCAGTTATATAATGATTTTGATATTTGGTTGTTATGTGAATCGGCTTGATTCCAAAATGTTATGATATTTTGGGCTACGGCTAGTAACGTGGAAAGTGTGACACAGTGACGTATATAGAAGAAATAAATCAGCTATTGAGAGTTGTGTCCCTTTAACTGAAAACCGCGACACAGTGAAACTCTAACATTGGCATTTATTATATAGAAGTGTTATTCCTGAAAGATTATCTAAAGACCAGTACTGTGCATAATATTTACATCCATATAGCAGTTGTAACACTTTTAGTAGAAGAGACAAATAAATTAAACATAGAATAGGCTGAACTAAAAATACTTTCCTACAAAACCATGAGCTGCTGCAAAACGAAAAGATTAGTCTAAGAAAGTCTTTTATGATCTTAAGTATACTCATAAGATCGAGACAGTCATATGACGCCAGATATGTTCAGAAATACGTAAAATGTCATCAGTATAAAACCGCTCCCTCTGCTCAATAATTATAATGGTTTCCATTCATTCAAATCTTTTTCGTCGTGTGCCATTTTTTCTATTGATGTGCCTCGTATGTCATTTCTGGATGTCGGCAATAATGACACTCCACAACTTCCTGTTTTGGGGAGAATTCCATTCTCGTTTACGAGTTTTTTTTGCTTTTATTGTATTTGTTCTGCGATATATATTGATGGAAGCAAATCAATTATATAAAAAATTCGTCATTGAATTACGTCGAATCACTCATAGAAAACAATCAAATCGCTGGCCTTCGATCTCTATTTGCATTTTCTAGGACGAAAGAATCAAATTAGGAATAATGGACTCAGTCTTCTTCACTGATTTTCATTCCTCTCGAAGCAACATTACCATTTTTTTTTTCTACTAACTCAGGAAGCGGTCAAGTCAATCTGGGCAAGAATTGGTGATACATAATTAAACCACGTCTCTCTCTCTCTCTCCCACTTCTTCTGCAAGAAATGCTGAACAAGGGATACATTTCCTGGAACATCCTCAAACTGCAAACGTCATTAGTTTTGAAGTAAAAGTTAGAAATATTATACACTGATTAAAATGTTATCAATACCGAGAATATTTTATTATTATTATTATTATTATTATTATTATTATTATTATTATTATTATATTTTCATTATTCTATGTACCGTTTCCTTTCACAAAATGAACTATGCTGTCTCTTCACAACTTCATTTTCTTTGTAGCTCATTCCACTTCATATTCAACCATTCATTTACGCAAGTTAGATATGTTAGGCGCGTATTTACCTAAGTGTCACTTGACTTTCCCCACTTTTCAAAATTATCCAGCCGTCTTCTCCCTCTATTTGTGTCCTAGAAATCCCTGCTGTCTTTTCAAGATATAATCTTTTTTTAAAAATTTCCATAAAATCAACGCAGGCAACAAAAACGTGAATCTACAAAATCATATTTCTGTTGCCTCAAGTCTCCTTTCATCTGAGAAATGTCCTTCAACCACTGCCGTAAATTAGGACTCATAATATACAGTTTATAATCAATATTTTGGTTTTTATCTTTCAATGAAATTGTCCTGTTTTCCATATTTTGTTTAGCTTTTATAAGCCCTATTTTGCTATTTCGATTCACCTTCGGAGTTTTTTCATATTTATCGTTCTCTGTTAAAAAAAAAAAACGTTTTATTTACTTGATTTTTTTATATCTGCAATACGGAGCTTGCACCCTGAAGCTTTTCCACATGTATTACGTCTTCTTAAAATTGATGGCTAAATACCTTTTTACCGTTTTACTGTGGTAGCTTTTCTATGAATTTTCATTTAATTTT
The DNA here is from genome assembly GCA_964036315.1 of Acanthosepion esculentum. Lineage (NCBI taxonomy): Eukaryota > Metazoa > Mollusca > Cephalopoda > Sepiida > Sepiidae > Acanthosepion > Acanthosepion esculentum. The sequence goes on along the minus strand of OZ038486.1, from coordinate 55,419,308 downwards.
GAATCTTATAATCTAGACAATTTCAAAGTAGAGGCTTATTGAATGTGCCATCGAAGTTAATGATTACTGATGTTGAATATCTACAAATGATGCTGTTCTTTTTATTTGGTGTTGTATTCTATGGGACTCTCCAGCATCAATCCGTCTTCGGTGTTCGATTAGAATAGTCCTTTCCAAGACCAACAGGTTTCCTTAGCTCGAAGCCAATTTTAAGCAGTTGAAATCTGATTAGATATTTATGAACGAATCTTGCTGCAGGTAAAAAGTGGAAATTTCGAGTTTTGATTTTCTATGAATGCATATTCTTCACTGTTTTTGTTATTTATATTTTGACCGATGGCTAGGCGCATTTTACAGTCAATGGCCAAAAGTCACGCAGCATGAGGGTAGATATTATTTCAAACTTCTAATCAGTTTTTATCATTACTATATTCAACTGTGATACTGAGTTGTATATAACAACATTTTCTTAATTATCCAATTAATACATTCTATAAAACATAATTATCTCGTAATAATTAGAACTTTCTAAAAATCCATTATTAATTAAAAGTTTTAAAATGTAGGTTTCAATTATAGATTTATAAATATTCCATATTAAATATAGGTTTGCTACGGCATATTAATGATTCACGTCCCATCATTTCGACAATGATAATATGTTTTACAGTTGGATTCACGCTATACAAGGCCCGAGAACCACTCTAGATAGAGTGCTAGCGAGCAAGAGGCACAACTAATGCGAATATATCTGGAATATAAAGGATAATCCTAGACATGAACAAGTTAATATTGTCGTGATCGGGAAGCAACATCCTTTGAGTAAGTTACACAAGGCAGTAGTTCTTGGGAAGAAGCTATATATCAGTATGTTCATATCTACCTTTCTCCCTATATATATATATATATATATATATATATATATATATATATATATATATATATATATATATGTGTGTGTGTGTGTGTGTGTGTGTGTGTGTTTTTGTGTATGCAAAATATATATTTATAGAGGGACAGATATAAACATCATACTTAAAATCATATAATCAACAGAACTGATATATATATATATGTATTATACTGGATAATAAAATGCGTATCATAATGGTACCCCCAAATTTCAACGTTGATTTTCCTTTAGTTACTAGAGATGATATTGCGTAGTTAAGTATATTATGTTGAATGAAATGTTCCTGAATTTCAGCCTTCCATTAAAGGCTTCTATGGACGATGGAACGTTTATTTAAACATGAGCTACCAAACTGAACGATCTATTATAACTTTTATGTTAACTGTAAATTATCAATATATATATATATATATTAATTAATTAATTAATAAGATATATTAATTAATTAATAAGATATATATATATATATATATATATATATATATATATCTTATTAATTTTAAATACATATACACTATCACCCTTTTAGACCGTTCATTACGTATTTGCAATTCATTTTAATTCTCTTCCCTCCATCTTTGTTCTGGCGTTAGCAATGCCTAAGAGACAGAAGGTAGCAACACATCAATCTCTTACCACTTTATGTATAGATGCGGCTTCGTGACATTCGATAATGAGCATAATTTTTCTAACTACTTCATTTTTAAGATACGCAGCCACATTGATAATTTACAGTTAACATAAAAGTTATAATAGATCGTTTAGTTTGGTAGCTCAGGTTTAAATAAACGTTCCATCGTCCATAGAAGCCTTTAATGGAAGGCTGAAATTCAGGATCCTTTCATTCAACATAATATACTTAACTGCGCAATATCATCTCTAGTAACTAAAGGAAAATCAACGTTGAAATTTGGGGGTACCATTATGATACGCATTTTATTATCCAGTATAATACTCTATATACAAAGGTTTGCCTGACGATTACATTATGTTGTAATGAATTTTTGACGTATGCTTATCGCGTTCTATATATCATCAGGAAAATAGTTCTGAGTTAGTGAGTTCGAATTTCAACTAAAACTGTTTATATTCACTTTTAAAATTAGAACTAATATATCAGGTCATCCCATAAGTTCTGTCCGAATTTTGAATAAAGAAAACAATTGACCAAATGTTACATTTAATTATAGATTCAATCAACAATGTATTTTCCCTGATAATCTATGATCCCTTCCATCTATTAACAAGCTTACTAATTCCATTACTGTAAAATTCTTTTGGCTTTGATTCGAAGAACTCACAAATGTCAGTTTAAACCTCCTCCTGTGTTTCTTCCAAATGATTCTGTAAGCTACGAAACGAATGGTAGTCTGAAGGAGCAAGGTCGGGAGAATAAGGTGGATGAGGAATTTTCTCCCAACCAAGTTCTTCGATCTTTTCTGACGTGAATCTTGCTGTCTGTGTTCACGATTTGTCCTGATGAAACATCACCCGTTTTCGATTCGCTAGAGCAGGTCTTTTTTTTCCTCAAAGCTTTGTTCAAGCGCTCTAATTGCTGACAGTTTATTTGAGTATTAATTGTTGCATTAGGTGGTAAGGATTCAAAGTGGATTATTCCTTGGCAATCCAACCACATTGAAAGAAGGACCTTTTGCCCATGAAGTTCCCTCTCGGCTGTGGCTGGGGTCGTTCCCCTTTACCAAGCCACTGTCTACGACACTTAACATTTCGATAAAAGATCCATTTTTCGTCGCCAGTCACAAGTCTATCCAAAAAAGGTGAAACAAGTTGGCAAGAATGGAGAGAAGAGCAGATGTCAACTCGGGATTTGAGGTTGTTTTCAGACAATTCATGAGGCACCCATTTTCCAAGTTTAGGAACTTTTCCAAGTTGTTGAAGATGACGATGAACAGTTGTATGGTTTGAACTGTGAACCACTGCCAATTCCTCAACTGATAAAGCAGGATTTTCTTCAAGGGCTGCTTCAAGAAGCTTTTCATCAAACTCAACTGTTCGTCCGGTTCGATCTTCATCTTCTGAATTTTGCAAACCATCTTCTGCAAGTTCTTTCATTCACACATTCCACTCCATAAACTGAGTGAATGTTTCTAGCCGCTTCGGCTGCTGAGTTTCCTTTCTTGAACTCATAAAGCATTATGTGCCTCAAATGATTCTTCGGTACGTCCATGTTAGCAGGGTTTTAATCAAACAAAATTTAATTTTATTGTTCTCTGAAATAAAATTTGAACAGTTTAAATGCACCTAAACATAGAAATAATGTTCAGCTCCATTAGGCATTATAAAATACTCTTTAAATTTCGTTCATTTTAGCAAATAGTTAAAATTCGGACAGAACTTATGGGATGACCTAATATTTATTTTCGACCGTACTGCTCCTTCGTGGAAGAAACACTTGCAGAAAACCTCTGAACAAGCTTAACCCCTTCAAGTCAAATGTTAATCAATGTTTATCCGTCTTATCCTCATCATACTCACTTTCATTTATGTCTTTTGATGTTGATATCACAAACCCTATTACTCAACCCACTGTCATTCATGAACTTTCAAGTTAGGTCTCTGCAGATTATAATATGATGATTATGTAGTTGTTTATTTACAGTAATAGATAGATAGATAGATAGATAGATAATGTCATCTGAGATGAATTTAGTTGTTTTTAGTATGACATTACATCAGGTTTCGTGACCTCATGTCACTTTTCTTATAACTATATTTGTATCGTCATGATTGAAAAGTACAAGAAATGTGCAACATTTAAAAAATATTAGTAAATGCGTGTAATTTACATTGATCCTGCTGGTTTCCATCATCGTGCGGAATTGTATATTGAATAGAAAAATATCAAACCCGAATAGGCAGTTCGGCTATTTTTTTAAAAATAGCATGTTTCTACATATGAAGAGAATCTCGCATTAAAAAAATATATATAATACTTAAAGGTATTTATGTTTTCATAAAATTTGAATACAACGTTAAATGGAATTCAAATTTTTAAATCTGGGAATAAGAAAATATTAAACAAATAACATTGAGTTTTTTTTTTTTTTTTTTTTATCATGATACTCTGAATATTTACACTGAAAAATCTGCAAAAATAAATATATGAACGAGGTGCGTTGCGTTCGATTAATAGAAGCAATTTGAACAGACTAAACACTTTTCATTCCATCATGTTCACCAATTTAATTCAAGTCGAATTTAATTTACTCACATCTAGCATGTTACTACTTCTTCTATACGCCACTGGCGAACCTTATATGTGTTGTTCCTGTCCTAAGTATTATCATTCATTACCAACCTCGTGTGATTATGCTATTCACTAACGTTCCCTAGGTTACAACAGACTATTATGAAATTTGAAGTAATATTAGTTAAGGCAGTGGAGAACTTTCAGTCGAAAAATTAACAGGAGATAACTGATAACTGACATATATTAAACATGGTACGTGGAACTAGAACAGTCTACCCCAGTGAGCGAAATAAAGGGTTCAGGTCGACATTCCAATCACCTGAAGAAGGCCGGAGCGTACAACGGCCGAAACGTTGTAATAAATATGGCGACAAAGATGAGGACAATAGTCCGAATAATGTAAATAATGTAATATTAAATGATATAAAACTTTAATAGGAGAAATACTGATTGGTAACTTTTCTTAGAAATGCAGTATACGTATACATTGTATAGTCTTACCGACATAAAAGTGTTGTAGCAAACCTAGGTACGATCATTGGTATGTCCGCATTCACATGAATACAGTAGTAAATACTGTATGTTGGTCAGAAGTTGAAGATTTGTTGTGGAATTCACTTGGCTCACTTCTAGCAGTTGACTACTTCTACGCGCCCCTGGCGAATCTTATGTGTTGTCCGTGTCTTAATATTATCGTTCATTGCTAACCTCTTTGGGATTATTCTATTCAGCAATCCTCCTTAGGTTGCAACAGATATTCTGAAAACTTTCCTCGACTTAAATTGCGTAAATCTCAGTAACACAAGCACAACCACGCACAGACGCACACATACGTAATTTATGTTCATTATATTTAGAATTTAATCGAGAATTATTGTAAATGCTACTTAAATTGCATTATATTTATCAAATACACATATTTGCCATGCGTGATAAACGCTTAGGCGATCATGTATCTTTCGATATATGACAGACGAGGCAGATTTTTCCCGCAGTAGGTTGCCATTTCTTTCTACGGTAGACCAGTTGTCATCTAAGGCTCTAGAACCCAGTCTGTCCTACTATTTCCCTATAGCTGGTGGGGAGAAGAAGAGTATTCATACATTTACCAAGAGTATTAACACTGTCACATAATATATCTTCTTTGCATAGTATCGCCTAAGTGTCAATCAATGTAGAATATTACAGAAAGAGATTGTATAGACGTAAGAGGAGAAATTAAGTGCAGATTATGGGGATATGGAGGATAATAATTGAAATTAAACGAGAAGAGAGTAACATTGCAGTGGTCGGGGAAATATCCACACGGGAGTCAGTCAAAATAGTGGTTCCTGTGAAGTAGCTGTCTTAGTGGTACTTCATTCTTCCCATTTGAATACGACGGCAATAGAGATGAATCGACCCTGTGTCGGTAGCATCGAGTGAGCTTCCTTTAAAAGTGTGAATGGGTAAACTTAAGGAATATAGCTCGTCTGAAACAGTTGACATGGAAACAGAAATCTCATTTAGATAATATTTATCTGATTTTCTAAATCTTAGCATCGGAGTCTTTAAATATAAAATTATCAGTTGAGTATGAGCGGCAAAAACAAGTAGACAGAAACTTAAACGTGGAGAAGTTCATGAAATCCATATATATTTATAGACATTGTGTATAATATAAAGAAGAAGAAATGTAGATAGGTATATAGTCAAATAAAAACAAACACGTAGCAATCTCTTTAAATTCGCAAATACCTGAAGAATTTAAGATGAAAAAATGATAGGCAAAATATTATTGAATATAAAAATACTATAAATATCAAACAATATTGGCCTTAACAAAAAATATTGCTATTTGATTGTTTTGCATTTGTATAAATATATAACTTTTACATTGCTGGCAGTTAGATAAATCAAATAATTTAAAAAAATAAATAACCTGAGATAAATTTTCATTGGTATTCCAGAATACACGACTAATAAGAATTAATAAAAGAATTATATATCGACCTAAGAAAAATTTTAAATTATTCGTGGATTACATGACTCATGGAACATGATTCATATCGGTTTTGAAAAAGCAACACAAACTTTATATATAGGACTTTGCAATATTTTAATAATTCATTACAAATAATTATATAATCTATCTGTCCATCTACACACACACACACACACACACACGTACACGTACACGTACGTGTGTGTGTCAACATCAGACAGACTGTTTTCATAAGTGTGGCTAGACATCCGAGTGCCACAATCCAGGATCGAAACCCAACCGATTTGGCATATCAGCTCCTGGCAGGGAGGAATATGAATTTTTACGTGTTTATTCTGCGTCAGAAGTAGCATTCATTGTTTACAAATTCGCGGATTTCTCTCTAAATTGCTCGACCGAATTTTATTTTTTCGGGGGCATATGCATATATATATATATATATATATATATATATATATATGCCCCCGAAAAAATAATTTTCGGTCGAGCAATTTATTTTATATATATATATATATATATATATATATATATATATATATATATATATATATATATATATATATATATATATATATAATATATATATATATATATATATATATATATATATATATATATATATAATGTAATTTTGTATAATTTTATATATTAAAAAACAACATTTAGAAATATATTATGACAAATTGGAAAAAAAGTTTTGTGAACCGATGAAATCCTAACGGATGCAACATCCGTTAGGATTTCATCGGACTGGGCTTTGATGATTTGACCACGTCTACACAAGCGCACGAAACGAGAGACACTGGAATTTCAAAGCTTTTGAAAGAGTACTTTTGAAATATTTTTTTTTTAAATTTCCAACATACGCATGAGATCTCCTAAAAGCATCTACACAAAACCTCACCAACCTACGCAGCAACAGCAAGGGGAAATATATCGGAAAGCCTAATCTAATTTATCGGAAAATATTGATCACATTAGCGTTGGTATTGTGGTGATGTTTAGTTCGTGCTCCTTAAAGAATTTAGTTATGTTCTTTCTCATCCGTTCTTCTTGTCTTATTCTCAGTTTATTCCGTCGTCTCTGCATATACCGTTGTTTTTTTGTTTTGTTTTTTCAGAAATAAATCTCAGTCTCCATAGTAACAGTATCCATACAAATTCACATGCTTCTACAGAATTATGTGCTCTCATGGATACGCAGAAGACCGAGTTATTTTTTCTTAATCCATAGATTTCCGTTGTGGCATAATATCGGTTTCTGTGGCTTTCTGATGATATTTACTTCTTGGTCAGAAATATTTTTAAGCGTTACATTTGACTTGAATAAGTGCATGTACGAACGATACACTAAGGATGCATACAACCACAAGTACTTCGACATAAGACCCAATCACCCTAAAAAGATACTTGAATATTTGCTCGAATCGGTATAATATATGCTATCAACCAACTCAATTAATAAAGAATATATATTCGACTATCATAAAGCTAGATATAACAAAGCGCTAGAACGCAGTAACTGTTGACCATGTCCACCAAGTCTATGAATATAGAATCCAGGGCAGTACGTAATCTGTTCAAAGAAACAACGTTAAAGATTAACACTCACAAGTATGACTATATCGCCAATGCCACCAGCAGCTGTTCAGTAATTCGTCAGTCTTCGATAGCAAAGGGTGGCAGTGAATACTCCGGAAAAAAAACATGGCCGCCTTTATACACGTTCGATTGAATATTTTGAACCTTCTGATAGGTTAACACTTCTATTGCTGAACTATAAAATGAGTCAGCTCATTTTGGCTGACTCACTAGTACACTAGGGTACCCAAAAACTCCAACAGTAACCATCATGTGAAATTGGAGTATGTTGCAAGAAAGGACAAAAAAGATAAAATAAGCTAAAACAACGAAAATGTAATATAATATGGTTAAACCAGCCATACTACAACATCATCAAAAAAAATATAAGTTGAATTTTCTTAAATTTAATTCACAAACACTTTGGACATTCTTCAATACTAAAAAAAAGATTTTAACAAAAATAATATTACGGTAGGCTATAGCAGCACGAAAACACAGATAATTATATATCCTAACATAGCAATAATGTATTAAACAAGCTCCCAGACAAAACACTAAATAACAATCCTACTAAAAGTCAATGTCACTGCCCTAAAATGTAATCTGCTCATTAAATATTCAGTGTATGACTGAAGGCATCATATACAGTGCTAGGGTCAATTCAGACGATGATGTTAATTATTACTTTTGACACACCGAGATCAGCTGGAAATCGTGTTTTTATCACCACAACATGACACTGAGCAATATCAAATACAAAAACTGCACAACACATCAAGTATGCCTGGCGATTAAAATCAACCATAAGAACGTAACTTTTATCTGGGAGATAAGTGTGATAGCTAATCCATACAATGGAAAGGGAGACAGATGTAACTTGTTTCTTTTGGAGAACGTTATATTAAAACACTTAATTAAGCCTAACTTGTTGGAAAACAAGATCATAATTGATGTCTCCATGTAAGTATAACTCCAAGCACCTGCTCAAACACATTGATACCGAGTAAAAGAGATTATGAAATAGATTTTACGAATACTAAAACATATTGCAACAAATATTAATATTCTTACAACTCATCATTAATAACATTTTTATATATCTATACACACATATAATCCAATATTACTGGACTCGATTAATTTGGAACGTGTGTATATATAACTAGCAGGGACTACCCAGCGTTGCCCGGGTGTCACATATATTGAACCTACCTAGCAATTCAACTTCTTTACCCTGTTACCACCTCCCAGAACATTGAGCTGAGGTTGGATTTTAGGAGGCAAAAAGATTTGGTAGATTTTGCTGGTTAATCAAACCAAACCGTTTTTTCCTAGAGGATGAGTAGAAACCAGCAGTTAGCCATTTTCATCCTGGACTCATTTTAAATTGCATATGGGATTACAGCAAAGCCCTTAATACACAATGATTGATGTTTTGCCTCCTGCTGCTAAGAGGTAGAGATATTCTGCCGATTGTGACCTATAATCTCCTATATAAAAATTCCACAACCGCCAGTGCTTGTCCTTGGGACTTATTAATAGTCATGCCGAAACAAATTCTAACTGGAATTTGAAGCCTTTTAAATTCAATTGTAGAATCCGATGGAATAAGGGGTTTTCTAGTAATGAAAGCCAGTTCTTTTTTTTTACTCTACCATTTAGTATGACAACGTTTATGACATGAGGTTGTAGGTGTTTTACACAGTCTTGTTCCATTACATAATCTTGGAGCATCAAGATTCCAGAGCAACATAATCGGGAATTCAACTTTTAGTCTTAAGTTGTGTGTTGGCATACCAGACAATTCTAAGGAATTTAAAAATTAGGTAAGGTATTGCACATCCTGTTCATCATCCAAATTTGAATCCACAGAACAGAAAGTTTTTCCTCACCTGGAATCGAGCAGCTGTTGATGGATAACATGCATCAATTCGTTTTTAATTGCTAGAATTGCTCTTTCAGCCATTCCTGATTCACATAGTTTTCTGCTACATTTGAGTACACCTTGTTACACGTCACAGATTTTGTTTCAATTGATAATTCAACTGATAAACTATTGATGCTAATCCTGGAGGAATTAGAATGTTGTCATGGTTGCTCTTCAATCCTGCCATCTCTTATTCCCAGTAGTAAAGATGCATACACACCAGCCAATAGGTCTCTATCAAGATAGGTCCTCATGTTAGTATTTCATGTTACTATCCTTCCGCAAATATGATAATTTAGTGCAAACGTTGTGTTCTTCAGCGGGGTTTTCACGTTGAACAACTGCTAGTGTTTGTTGGAAGTCACCTGATAATAAAAGCGTAATGCCACACATTAATACGTCACATCTCTTGAGATTACACTGTTTTATCTAGAGCTTATTTTTTATATGCCATTTTACATTCATCCCATAAAATCGATGAACAATTCTGGAAAGCTTTTGCGGAATCTGATCCACTGTGTATTTGGCAAACTGGATTATCGTAGTTGGTGAAGGAAAATGGCATTTTCTGTTCTAGCACCAGGAATAGAGTGGCTACAATGACAGAGGAAGCTACGGCCACAACTACTTCGCCTTCTGATCTCCCTTTGGCAATAATCAACTTAGTAACACATGTCTTTCCTATAGCTCATGGTGTATCAAAATATTAAACCACCTTGCTCTTTGTTTTTACAAAATCAAGTATGGCATGATACACATGCCTCTGGTCATTATTGAATCGTGATGAGACAATCGTGAACAATTTCTTCTTTCTGATGTGACTTATAGCTAATTCCATGCATCAGTCATTATTGATAGGATGTTTAGAAATTTAATCGAATCAAGACCCAAGTTCTTAAGAGTTTTGCCATTAAATGAGACGTGATATCATTGATATCAACCAGAGCCATAATGAAGATGTCATAGGAAAACTGTATATCGACTCCAGGATATTTTCTGGATTCATGAAGAGAAAATCATCGAACAAAGATTCTTTGTGTACATCCCAAAGTTGTTTTGGATCTGACACTGCACATGTAGTCAAAGTGATGTCTCAGTTTACTTGGGGATTCCGATATAGATGATTCCTGTAATGTAGCATTCCAGTGGTTATCAACCTCAGGGAGTCTATGAGCAATGAATGCATCCCTAAAATGGTTCTGAACTTGACAATGTATACTTTTCAGGTCATTAAAGCTGTAGATGCAAACACAATGTAAGAGAAGTTTGAACCAGAGACATTCAAATTGATTTGTATGCACGATGTACACCCTGCCCTAACCTTCAGCTTTACTTATGCGCTTGCAGCCTGGAACTGGTTTCCATTGTACTCATCTTTTGAAGACGTTAATATTATTGCCCCATATGTAATATTCGGGAACTTCAAATTATAAAAGGGATCTTTCAAAATCATCAGTTCGACACAATGTGAAGAAAGTCATCAGAGTTGTTGATCGTGGGTATGTAATTCCATGTGCCTCCTTACTTTGACTAAAGTATATCTTTAAATTTTTTAGATGGACTCACAGTTGAATAACTGGTGGATGATATGCATGTATGTGGAGGTTAAGTATTCTCCAAATGACTTCATTTGTTGATATATGTATCGGACAGTTTCATATTTCTTAACTTAATCGTGATCATTCATCTCAATTGTGATGACAGATTCGTCACTTCCTTTATTTACATATTTACAAATGTATTTAATAGATTTCGCATTATTACAATATCCGATATTCATGTGGGCATTAAAAATCTTACAACGGAGACTATTGTATGGCACAGCTCAACGGTTGTCAACCGTAACTGATTTATTTCCATCTAGGGTAATTGTTGCCTCAAAGCCTCCAGCCTCAGTAGATTGTCTGCGATATTGTGGGAGCCACTAATATCAGAAGATTTTCATTTAATAACTGCCTGTAATATCTCTTGCACCATTTTCCATCCTTTATGCCTGCTGGATATCTGTTTATATTTCCATACTGCCTATGAATCAAGAGATGTCGAATGATATGTAAAACTTGATTAACCACAGGGATTGGAGTTTCTGCATGGATAACAGTCAAAACGTCAGCGACTCACAACTTATCTCTAAGTCAAAGCAGACAATGCTCATATGGCAATCCTCTTTTTGCCACACATGTACACGTAAACTAGTATCGGTCCAAAGATACAGTCTTTGGTTATCTGTTGGATAATGATACATTGCTTCTGATGAAAACTCTTGCTATAAAGTCATGAAGATCATGTTACTCGATTCTGAAAGAGTCCATGCATAATCCCAGGCCATTTTGGATTGCAGGTAAAACATATAACTAAATCTACAGTTCCATGTTTTCTAACATACACCATCGCATCTTTGGTGTGCTCATACATATACGGAGGTCCTCCAGTAAACGTTGCTGGTATGATTTTCAGTTTTCCAACATTTTCTATATTGCCATCATTAGTTAGGTAGTCCCTCAAATAAATGTAGATGGCTACTCTGAAGTCCTTTTGATGATTCTTAATATATAGTAGCCTCACATGTTCTATTTTGGCATGCATATCGACTATGTACTGATGGAAGAAATTCTTACATTTACTTAGTCTGTTGTAACTCCCTTCACGCACCATTAACCTATATTCAAAGAAATCATTAGCAGGTAATTTTTTCCCACTAACAATTGTTTCGTTTCAGTATTTCTTTTCCAAACTTTGTAAGTATATCCTTCTTGAACTTCCCAGGAAATGATTGTGTACTGCAAGGTATAATATACATGATTTGTTTTCGATATGATCTGAAATGTATTGTTTCGTAGAAGTAAAATTATGTCACATTGACGCAACAATTAAAATGAAACCTCTAGTGATTATGCAACAATTAAAATGAAGCCTCTAGTGATAACGCAACAATTAAAATGAAACCTCGAGTGATTACGCAACAATTAAAATGAAACCTCTAGTGATTATGCAGCAATTAAAATGAAGCCTCTAGTGATTATGCAACAATTAAAATGAAGCCTCTAGTGATAACGCAACAAGTAAAATGAAGACTCTAGTGATTACGCAACAATTAAAATGAAACCTGTAGTGATTGTAGAACATTATACCACAGTTCATGTTCTCCTCTAGGGCTTCTGTCGGCATAGGAAATAAGAGATTTTAATGGTCCCGGGGGTATCCCTAAAACTGATGAAGAAGTTTCTTCCACAAGAACAACACATACCATCATATTCCCTAACCGGGCCTTTGGCTCCGCATTTGGTACGCACATTTCCGTTGCTCATATTACCTATTCGCAACTGTATAGTAATAATTGAGTCCTTCATTTAGCCAAAATCTTGACTGAGTTAAAGCGGTTTGCGATGCACACACCTGCATTGATGCTCACATATCATTCGTGTTTATTTATATAGCATTTACTCTGCGCCAGGCAAGTCTTGCTGTCTCAATTTCTTCAGCTGTTTACAAGGCATGTCGCTCTCTGTGCCCTGATGCGATTGGCCTCATGCTATTCCTGTGACTATTCAGCTGCCTTCATGGCCCATCGGTGACGTGCTCTGACGCGGTTGGCATCCCACCGTCCTTGTGACTATTCAGCTGTCTCCATGGCCCGTCGGTGACGTGCTCTGACGCGGTTGGCATCCCGCCGTTCTTGTGACTGTTCAGCTATCTCCATGGCACGTTGAAGACATGCGCTGACGCGGTTGGCATCCCGCCGTTCCTGTGGCCCTTCAGCTATCTCCATGACCCGTCGCTGACATGCTCTGGCACGTTCTGCATCCCGCAGTTCCTGTGAAAGTGGCAGAAAGTTTTCATGATTTCTTTCGTTTTGAAATTTCCTTTTTGGCCCAGTTTGCTTGCGATTATAACAGCCAAGAGAGGACTTTTTGTGAGGTATATAATAATTTGTAACCTAAGGGTATTTACAAGTTCTATTAATTTCCTGTTTTTTTTTTGTAATTCCCTGAAAGGGAATATTGTATGGAAAAATTATTGAAAAAAAAAATCTGAAAAAAGGAAAGAAATCGAAACACGTCTGAGAAGGTCTTACAAAATCTGTGACGTGTAACAATTAAAAATACGTTATGTTGATGTTATCACTTTGAAGCTTGGAAATAATTTTTTTTTTTTTAAATATAATTTTTTCTGGTGTCGATAAAAATCCAATAAATGAAAAAAAACACAGTTTATTTTATTTACATTTTATTTATGATCTCATGTATGTTTGTCTACAAATTCGGCTTTACACATTGTAGGCACCTCCACGAATTCAGTATACGTAAGGTTTAAAATGATTTATTTTTTTAGATGAAAAGGCTTTCCTGAAGTTTTCAATTTATCTTTAAATGAAAACTAAAGGATTAAATTTACTATATCCGGTAAGCAAAATACTTTGGCGTATTTCAGATTGAAATTATATTGATTGGAACAGAATTGATCACATCAGCCATTTTAAGACATTTGTAAACAAAACTTAATTTTTCTTTTTAAAAATCTTGCAAAAATAAATATATATGTTTCTGAAACGGTATCTATATAAAGAAACACAGATCGAAATTCTTTTGAAAATAGTCGGGGCTCTTCAGATTGTAATAAGCATTAAAAGATATGATATGGGAAAATTGTTTTATTTAATAACAATATTCGCTAAAACTTATTGCATTGAAATTGAACTTTAAAACATTCAACAAAAGCTTTAAAAATTATTCAATTTTAAATTGTAAAAAATGAAAACAAATCTTGTTAATCTTTTTTTAATTTTTTCATTGATTTTTTTCTTCAGACAGTATATATGCTAGGCCACATAAATCTCCTGAGCCAACCAAGCATAGAAATGAATACAATATGGGAACCAGTAATAAGGAGAGCCAGAGAAATCTGATACTAACGAAAATTGCAATTTGTGCTCTGGTAAAAAATATTCAATGATAACGGCAAAAATTGCAATATAAGCACTGGTGAAAATGATTTCTGAAGACATTAGTTTTATAATACCCAGAAAATCACACACAGTGATAAAAGTGTTAGTTAGATCTAATGACAGGGCCCAAAGAGTGTGAGTACAATACCTAGTTGAGTCGGTGGAGAACTACAAGAGGGGAATTAACAGGAGATAACTGATAACTGACATCCATTAGACATGGCACGTGGAACTAAAACAGTCTACCCCAGCGAGCGAAATAAAGGGTTCAGTTCGACATTCCAACAAACTGAAGAAGGCCGAAGCGTACAACGGCCGAAACATTGTGATAACTATGGCAATAAAGATGGGGACGATAGTCTGAATAATGTAAATAGTGTACATAATACCTCATCTGAGAAATATACAATTATGTGTGTGTGTTTATGCATGTGTGTAGATGACTATTAAATAAGAAAAACGTAAACGAAACTAAATAATGTCCAAGCGTAAACTTATGCAGAAATATTTCCCTTGATATAAGCATTAATTAAAAAATTATTATTAATATTTAAACATAAAAAGTTCACATAGGCTGCATTTATGGAATTAAGGAATGCAGCTAGTCTGAACTTTTTGCCATGGAAATTGCGATATATCAGCTTAAGACTTACGTCGTTTCGTCTGTCGGGAAAGAGATGTAAGCTGGAAATAATTCATCAATCACAATCCGCGTAAATGTTTTTGAATTGTGTCATTTTTGGAAGATAAGATTGAACTGCTACATTGTAAGTATGACAGCCATACTACATTTTTTTCTGATTTGAGTTTTTAAAAAATCAAGTATGTCATGAGGAATCGGATACTTCTGGAGAAGAACAATGAACTAACCATTTTCTTAACATCTTTCGCAATGGATCGTATATAAGAGTTCCACTTGAGATCAGGGACAACACTTATTGTGCACTGATAAAAATAATCTCTGACAAACAGGACTATATTTTTGGCAAACGGAAATATTTCGACCAGCATGGAAATCAAAAAGATTGGGAATATTTACTGTCTATATCTCTGAGATGAGATATTTTAATTATTTACACTAGTGACATTCTTCAGGCTGTTGACCCCATCTTTGTTGCCGTTTTTTTTCACGTTTCGACCGTTGCAAGTTCCGGCATTCTTCAGGATCTGTCAATGTTTCTGAGATGAGGTTTTGTAATTATTTACACTATTTATATTGTTCGGGCTGTTGTCCTCAACTTTGTTCCCATTTTTTCACGTTTCGACCGTTGTAAGCTCCGGCTTTCATAAAGATCTGTCTATGTTTCTGAGATGAAGTCTTGATATTATTTACTCTATTTACATTGATCGGACTGTTGTCCTCATCTTTGTTGCCATATTCAACACGTTTCGGCCATTGTACGTCCGGACTCCTTCAGATGATTAGAATCCACCCTGGACACATGGCCCAGTAGATAAAAGCGTTAAAGTAATCCAATGACTTGACACAAAGAGTTGTGGGTTCAATACCTGGCTACAGAAGAGCAGAACAAAAACTTGGAGAGTTGAGTTAAACGGAAATAACTGATACTAAGTTATCCGTAAGAGGCATAACAAGCTTAACTATAATAATCTACCCCGATAGACGACATAAAGGGTTCGGTGCGAAAACACAATCACCTGAAGAAGGCTGGAGAATACAACAGCCAAACGTCGTGAATATTGCAACAAAGATAAGGACACCAGCCCGAACAATGTAAAGAGAGTCATTTCCGAAAGAAATGCAGAAGAAAACAAACCGAACTAATGGCTTATGACAATAGTCTTTTAAGGGTCTGAGATTTTGGAAACGTATAACGGTTAAACAGTATTCAGACTTGAATTTTTATTTTTCATTGGCAAACGATTTGGGTAAATGACAAATCTGAATTAAAATATATGCAGCCTTAATGAAGCACATATGCAGTTAACAAATGCGGCATCTTGTTGATAATGTCTATATGATAAAGATTACATTCGTTTAATCATTCATTCTCATAAGGGAACAAAATTTGTTAGAACCTTTCATCAGCTGGCGACTGAACTGGCAATTTTTTTTCAATCATAATGGAAATTTATATTATGAAAACATATTCTGAAATGTAATATTTCAACAGGTTTTAATATACGATTTGTTTGTGGATTGTTATATATAAATATTGTTATATAAATATTTTTAAAATAAAAACGAAAATGGAGTAAAATACGATCAATTTTGTTCATCTGATGCTCTTTTATTTTTAGATTGTAAAACCCGTAACACAAAGAGAAAAAATATATGTGCCGTTTATTGATGTGGTCCCATAACCGAGATAACGTCTTTTTTTTGGTCTAGTTTCAAAAGTGGAAATATTCTATCGGAAAAATTAGAAAGTTGAGATTGATCTGCAATCATTGATGATCGAAAGATTGATTTAAAAATAAGCCAAGTCACACGGAACGGGAAAACGTTGAATTACTTAGCGCATCTCATATTGGATTTGTAATATATTGATATAACAGGATACAGAGATCGCAACGATATGTTTGCTCCTGGTGATTTAATATAGATATAGATGATGATGATTTAACATGGATATAAATGATGACGACTTAACACAGATATAGATGATGACGATTTAACAAAGGTATAGATGATGATTTAACACAGATATAGATGATGATGTATTAACAGAGATATATATGGTGATGATTTAACACAGATATAGATGGTGATGATTTAACATAGATATAGATGATGATGATTTAACATGGATATAAATGATGACGACTTAACACAGATATAGATGATGACGATTTAACAAAGGTATAGATGATGATTTAACACAGATATAGATGTTGATGATTTAACACAGATATAGATGTTGATGATTTAACATAGATATAGATGGTGATGATTTAACATAGATATAGATGGTGATGATTTAACATAGATATAGATGATGATAATTTAACATAGATATAGATAGTGATGATTTAACATAGATATAGATGGTGATGATTTAACATAGATATAGATGATGATCATTTAACATAGATCTCCATTCATCTGCGACACTATGTTCACACAAAAACCAACCGATTTCTAAAGGAAGGATCACAGGTGATGAAAAAGTATTGTTTACAACAATGCGGCGTGAAAACTTATTGAGCCGCAGGTCGTCTTTATGATGGTCTGCATTGTGAGAAAGTGATACTGTGTATCTGTTGTGATTGGAAAAGAATTTTGCATTACGAGCTCCTTCCGAAAAACAAAATGTGAATTCTGGTAAGAAGTCTTCCTAATAAATCGCTTAAAGTTAGCAATCGAAGAAATGCGTTTAAAACTTTGACACCTTCCATCAAGAAAAAAAGCCAGTTCAGTAATATCTCACTGCACCTCTGGTAATAATTTGAAAAGCGTGTTTCATTAAGACGGATCAAAGCTAGCAGCAAGTAAATCTGTGTTATTGGTTATAATTTATTTATTTCCATATTGGATCCTGATATTTCAGTCCTGGCAATTATGTATGAAAAATGATATCGCCCAAATTTCCGCCAAGGCATCGGCGGAACATCTGAACTCGATGGTCAAATTTTTTGATGACCTTCCTGCATATTTGCTCCTCTCTCTCACCAATATGCCTTACTATCTCATCCTTCAGCTGTTGAATTGTTGGGTTATTGGCATAGACCTTACTTTTGAGATGACACCAAATGAAGAAATCTAAAGGCGTCAAGTCGCACGATCGTCGTGACCCATTGACTTCGCTGTTTCGAGAGATGATGCGACCTGGGAACTTCTTATTCAAACTCTGTTTGAAATCCCATTTTCGTAATAGGCTTCGATACATTTAACATGTTGTTTGATTATTAATGTTTCCATGGTTGAAATTGACAACGATTTAAGATGTTAAATCTGAAAGAAAAAAAGACGCTTAAACGTAATTCACATTTAAAATCGGTCCAAATTATTGGAACACTCTTCATATCTTTGCTGGTATGTCCTATTACACCCACCATAACCACTTGAACTTTCTTTTTTGTATTGCCATTTAATTCGATATCTACAACGTTCTTTTAATGGGACCAAATCATATCTGTTGGAACCTGTAAAATCACATATGCATCTTTACCATCCAGACTAATGACCAGATCTGGGAGGATGGAATCATGAAATTGTCTAAAAGATCGCGAAAGCTAGTAAAAAAAGGACACAAATATGGCTGTATAAATTTATGCATCAATATTTTAAAAAACTTAAAAAACTACGAAATATTGTTCCAAAACAATATACAGTATATTTAAATACAGAAGAATGCACACCTTTTATTATTTCCCTGTTTACATCGATTCAGTAATAAACCCACTTCTGAAATCCGATGCAAATACATATATAAATTGTTACAAAACAAAGAAACAAAGGAATTTCATTTTCTCTCAAAGATATCGTAGAAGCACCTTAGTAATTAAGAACGATTTGATTGATATCTCATTCAGTATTGTGAGGTTAAATGCATATTTAACATTGCCTTAAGCCATAGGATGAATAATTCGAGATCATTTCTTAAATATTCCAACTAGACGGACATATCGAAGTGGCTACTTTAGATTAATAAAAGTTTAGTATGTTATTTGATTTTCGCAAATGAAGCGCCGTGAATTATATGACAATTCCAGTGACGCCATTGCTGATTTGCAACGCTCACAAGGAATCTTAGAAATAAATATCCTAAAGTTGCGATCTACATACTAGATATAAGCAGATGAAAGATTACAAAAGAATTATTAATAATTCCTTTGTCAACACGTGTAGAATGACGTTAAACATACAGTATATAGGATTGTCAGATAGGTTCGTTGGTTTTTTTCCAGTGCTGCGTGAATTGACACAAAACATTAAGTTACGTAATATCATACATATATATATGTGTGTGTGTGTATATTGGTAGTAAACTACTTTTATTGATCTTTCAATTTTTGATTCGTAAATATAGTTTTCACTTAATAACAATATCACCTAACCGAATTAAAGTAATTCAGAATTTTAAATGATTTATAACATTATAAATTATTATTATAATTACAATTTTAAAAAATGAATACCATTATTGTAAAAATTCATTATTCATCGAAAAAAATATTAAGACAATAGTCACCCAATCTTATTTATAAAAAGTAATTAAAACTTTTCTAATTAAATAATGTCATGCTTTTATTGCATTATTAATTTCACAATTCAGAGCAGATTTTAGGTAACTAAAATAAAATTATGATATAAATTCTCCAAGGAGTCCTGCTTGTAACTAATGAAATAAATTTTGAGATTGCAATTTAATTTCGCATAAAAACACTAATCGTAAATATTACGTCGACTGCTGACGTAAAAAAGATCCAAAATGCCGAACGTGCTAGAAAGGATTAAAAAATTAATAACATAATTAAAACATTCTTTAGTTTTTCTTCTTAATAATAACATAAGCATTTTGACGATAAACCTTTGTTTTTATTAAGCTTGGGGCCTTTATTCATCATACTCCTCTGTTGTTCAGCGAGCGTACATACAGAGTTGTCTGAAAGACTTGTCACACCCTATCAATAGGTAATAAGAACAGTAGGAGAACAAGTAACACATTAATACAAAGCGCATGCACTGGATTCAGTTTATTCACTTTCACTGACGCTATCACACACCGAGAAAATCTGTATGAACACCATCATTTTCCTTGCTCAAATTAATGAAGTACTATATCCTGTGTGATATTTCACGAATCTGTGCTTTGCTGATGTTGCAAACCCTCTCCGAAAGGCGTCCTTCAACTGATGGCTACTCTAGTATAGTTCCCGGGAAACTCTCTCCTTGATAATACCCCATATAGCGTTGTCTGATATAGAAAATTATATATAAGGAATGTTTCTAATAAAATTAACATAGAAATATTCAGACTGAAAAAAAAAAAACATACAGGGTGCAGTAGAAAAACCTTTGACATATACCTGCGACATAATGATATGTCATTCATTAGTGGTATGGTGTGGTCATCTAGCTATCTTACCACTATATGGGAGCTATTTCTGAGAGGTATGTGTGAGGTATTTCTGTATATTTCAATTTTCCATTTATTTTGATTAGCATATCTCCTCTCTGTCTCTGTCTGTCTGTCTCTCTCTCTCTCTCTCTCTCTATATATATATATATATATATATATATATATATATATATATATATATATATATATATATATATTCTGGTGCGTTTTACTAGAAAATATATTGCTTATCATCATACATTATTACAGAATATCTTATTTGCTTATAGAAAAGAAAAGGTAGGTACTGAACCTTCTGAATAAAGTTCTGACTTTAACCAATGGGAAAAATAAAAACAAAACCATATGACTCGTAACAATTATGTAAGAGAGAATTTATTTCGCCGATGCGACAGCATGAATTTACGCATACTACTAGATTGGCAACTAAGTCTCACCATGTTACTGTTCAACTAGTTAGATGCTACACTCAGTTCTATTCTAACAGTTTATTTTCCAGTACTTCTCCCCTGTCGAACTCCATTCCAATTTCATGCTTCCTTGTTACAATATTAGAAAACTAACATCAACGTCCATCGCTATCTTCTGAATCCTGTTCATTGTTGTTCGTTTCTTTACTTGTCCTCACTCACGTCTTATCATTCTCTTTCATTCCCTGTAAGTCCCTGTGTCGTAGTGGCATTATCGCCTTCCTTGGATGAAATGATTAAAATAGAAACAACCTACACTTTTATATCCGCAGCACCTAGACTGCATTATTAAACTATGCTATTTATGAGTACAATATAGATATAACAAATAATTGGTTTACAGATATAAACCTTCTTTCTCCATTTATTTCCTATTATACAGCAATAACGTAAACATATAGGAACAATAAGGCGTGTGAGTGTCATAAGAGCATCAAATCTACTGGATCAATTCTGTAATAGATTGTCGCAGATCCTCGTGGATAAACTCGTTATATCTTCATTCATTGAACAGCTCGGCCCGAACGCAATGTGTGAGTCTGAAGTGGCCGGTCTGCAAATGTGAAAACTATTCCTGTATATTTTTTCTGTTATGGCGCCTTCTCTGAAAACCAGAGAAATATCTCAATCTCCTGTGGTTTTGGAATGTTATATGAAAGCGAGAATGTGTGGAAAATGCTAATTATTATCTACTTTGCCTTCCATTGTCATCTGCCTGAAAAAATTTAAATTCTAATTAAATTTCCAAAACGTTAAACTGAAAAGTTGTAGAGGAAGAAGGAAACTACTACAAGTAACCATAAAACACAACAATGTTTTATGTGTCAATTCACGCAACTTTGAAGAAGAAAAAAACGAATTAACACATCTGACAACCCAATATAATCTAACGCCATTCTACACTTGTTGGCAAACGAAGTATTAATAATTCTTTTGTAATTTTTCATTCAGTTTATATCTAGTATATAAATCAGAACTTATATTTTTCCCCTTTTATTTGTAGGATGACTTATTATATTTGTAGTATATATTATGTCAACTTTATTTTTTCTATGCAGTCCGTTTACCTTATCAAATGTGGCAGTTTTTTTATCACTATCTCCGATAAATTTCCTTCATTGGATTTCAATTTCTTTTTATAACAGTTTCTTTGTCACACTTCTAGGTTGTGGATATCTTTCTAGCCAATCTTCAAAAATTGAAAAGTATTGTTATTCGCTATCTCTGTCCTCCTGATAACTGTTTTTGTTCCCGCTCATTGGTAATTTTTTTTCTAATTGTTCCACGCCCAATCATCCTTTGTGACATAGTGGCTTTACTACCTTGCATGGGGTAAAATCGATTAAAACAATATTCTAATGTTATTTCTGCTAGAACTCATTCCCTCTATGCGTGAGTGATTATTTGTTGTAGTGATATGTAAATGACAACTTAGCATAGCTAAGGCATAGATTATATAAATGCCCAAGCAGTAGCGATAGAGCAGTCCTCGCATGTGCGATAAACGACTACCTTAGCTTTGATAAAACAAGAAGGGAATTCGATTTCATAACACGAGTCTTATATTCCAATATGCCCATATTGCGCAACCTGATACAAGGTAGTTTCTTTTTTTCTGGATATTCATTACAGAATCAGTATTTCCCCTTTTCGGGTTTCTAATTACACGTCTATTTTATTACATGTTCATTTTTAATTTTATTCCCGCTTCCAATTCTTCTCTATTTGTTTTTATTGTTCAATCCCCAAAATTGTTCTTTTTTAATATTCTTCAGGCTTCACGCTTTGCATTATACATTTTTAAGAACAATTCGATTGGTTAATAATCATCGTTGTTTTTTGGGGGTTTTTTTTTTTCAGATATACAGTGAATATAAAGGTGTTTTTTTTCTAATACTTAGTATACGCGCTTTTATTTCATAATGCACTATGTTGTAAATATGACATAACATTGGAAACGGTGATTTTCATCTGTTATTTATTTTTAAAAATATCAGGATATCGGAAAAACATATTCAAATCTAAAGCCTGGAGTGTTCTCTCAGTCGATAATGAAATATCTTAGGGGCTTTTCTGCTGCTATCACAAAACAGTAGTTAAAATTCTAAACATCCGGGTTCTGAAAGTTCGTTTCCTCAGAGAAGGACAACTGGAAATGTGCAGAAATTGAGAACATTTTCTGTTGGGACAAAGCAGATATGATTTCACAAAAGTAAAAAAAAAATTCAAAAAGCAAAAATGGTAACAAACATATTTTCACAAAACTATTAAATTTAGTTAAATTAATTTTATTTCATTTTATTTTTTTATAGAATATTTCTACAGTGTAAATAAAACAATTGAAATTATCAAGTACAGTAATTATTATAAGGATATTATGTAATTTATTCATTTTTATTCGGTTATTGGAATTCGTTATGACATATTTGAAGATAAAATAACGTTGCCGATGTCAGAAAGGCCCTAACATAATACAATCAAGAACAGGTGTGTTACAACACTTCAGATTAAAATTTATCAAATCTGGTATTTTCTTTTAATTGTAACAAATTATCTCTTCTTTTCAATTTTAAAATAAGCTGTTATAGTTTGGGGTAGATTATAAAATACAGAATAAAATAGTGAATTATTATATGTATGTTAAATCATATATTACATGATTTAACTTATTGGTCCGTTTAGATACAAAATTCTTCATTACAACAAATGTAATAAAACTTATTATAGCAAACATTTAATACTACAACGGAAGATATTCTTTGTGTGTGTGTCTGTGAGTGTGGACGCACGCGCGTGCGGATTAGCTTTCTTGCAAAAATCATGGTCAATGTTTATCGATCAACTCAAATAGCGTTGAATGGAAAATGAAACTAATGATCATTGTTCGTATTAAAAGTACTTCAACGTCTGCAAAAAATTAGAAAAAAACATATTGCAGTGTTAACGTATACTTAGCCAAATGTTTTCAAATATCAGTTCAACTAAAAGTTAATTCAAACAGTAAAATAGTATCCGTGATACTTAAAACCAAAATTGTTATATAATATATGAGTGTTTGTATGTATGTATGTATGTATGTATGTATGTATGGTGATGAGGATTGGTATAATCCCTGCAGAGAAAAGGCTATATCTGTCAAAGGGCGGATGAAACGCTTTGAGAGGTTAACGGCCATCTAGATATCTCTGTGCGAGGCCATAGAATTAGTTTGCCTGGTATTCAGACGCGCGGTTAGCCCACTAAGTTTGTGACCTCCCAAAACTTCTGGAAGTCTTCTAGAAGAAGGATACTCTGATAGAAAACCCGTCTCATTACCACACTAGATATCTTGCAACTGCTTATCTCTGGGCAATCTGGCTTTGTGCAGTGTTGTGCAAGCTGAACCCAACCTTAAAACTCGCAGAGGCATTACTGACAACTTGCTAGCTTATAGTTTTTTTTTTCTCATTTCAACTTCGATGGCGACGCAGCGACAAGACATGTGTGACAGGCTGCAAGTGCGTAGTTTCTGACCTGCTCATTTGGCGCCATCTCGTTAGATGTAATATCGCCAGCTCAACTTCATGGAGACAAGTGTCGTTTTGGGTTCTTCCAGGGGTGTCTGTGCACCCCTTTTAAAGATAACACTGCTCACCAGAAGATTGATGGCAGGGTCGAGATAAAATAACCCAAAAATTGTTTCATTCATATGGCCAGTTTAACGCAACTGGCGGATGTCTATGTGGCGTTCGAACAAAAAAAACAACAACTAATGATGAAACTGAAAATATCTTGTTGAAACGTACGGACTCTCGTTGATACTTCTGTGGGATCTGCTCCTCAACGCAGAACAGCTTTTGTGTCTAGAGAGCTAGAGAGATATACTACAGATGTAGCTACTCTCTCTGAAACTCGTTTTGATGGTGATGGTCAACTCGAAGAAGATGGAGGTGGTTACAATTTCTTCTGAAAGGGAAAGTCTGCTGAGGAGGATAGAGTAGCTGATGTAGGTTTTGCTGTACGTAGCACTTCCCAAAATTGCTGAACTTCCTAAAGATGTCAGAGAGAGTTTAACGACCCTCGGCCTACGTCTAAATGAATCACGATACGCTACAATCATTCGTGCCTACGCTTCAACAATGGGCAGTACCGATATTTTAAGATTCAATTCTATGAATCTTTGAAAAGTATACTCTACATGATTCAAATGATGACAAGCTTGTCCTCCTTGGTGACTTCAGCGCCCGAGTTGGTGCAGATTGGGAGACCTGGAGTAGTTTGGGGAAATATGACGTCGGGAAAATCAACAACAATGGTGTAATGCTTCTTACAATCTGCATTAAGTTTCGTTTTTTTTTTTTATATCCAGCATTCAATTCAAGCACAGGGGTGATCCTGTTACTACGTGGATGCATCCCCGTTCACACCAATAGTATCTCATTGATTATGTCATCGCCCGCAAGAGAGATATGCGGGATGTTCATTCTGTTAGATCTGTGCATGGTGCGGATTGTTGGACTGATCATCCCTAGTGATGGCCAAGATGCATTTTGTTCGTAAACCAGCAAGTAGACAAAACCATGGAAAGACCCCTGCATGTCTGAATGTCGAGAAACTGAAAACACAGGAATCACTAAAACAACGACTTACTGAAATCAACCAGTCCTTAACACAACCAATGAATGTAGTTTTGTGGGGGGAGTTTAACTGATAGACTGGACATGTCAGTGATGCTCATACACGCTTTGTGAGTCGACAGCCACTATATATATATATATATATATATATATATATATATATATATATATATATATATATATATATATTGTGAGTGTATTTAGGCAGCATTTTTTCATTAATACATGTTTCATTAAATAATATAGATAAGTGTTGTCTATATATTTTATGTAAGTTTTTTTTCATATAGTCTGATAAGTTTAATAACATTATCATTAAACAATGAAAGAAAATCACAATATTGATACATATTTTTTTAAATCCAATCTAAGCTTTCGGCTTACATAAGCCATTATATATTGTGTAATTGTCATCTTTGATAATGGCTTATGTAAGCCGAAAGCTTAGATTGGATTTAAAAAAAATATGTATCAATATTGTGATTTTCTTTCATTGTTTAATGATAATGTTATTAAGCTTATCAGACTATATGAAAAAAACTTACATAAAATATATAGACAACACTTATCTATATTATTTAATGAAACATGTATTAATATATATATATATATATATATATATATATATATATATATATATATATATATATATATTAGTAGAAGCAATCTTATAAGTATAAGAAATTATACTCGTTCGGAAAACATTCGTTGTCTTGATTTGCAAATAGTCAGTACCAAAGGGAAAAAACAGTATAAAAAACAAAGAACCAAGAACATGTACGTTAGCCGAAAATAATCGTCTAGCATGAACGTCCATAGTCCAAAGAAGAAAAAAAACGATACTAGTACGCAAAATAACAAAAGTGCTCAATACAGTAAGTAGAGCAGACCTAGTTAAACCTAGAGAGCCAGACAAACCTATCAAGGTTTCACCTAAGCGGATAGTCATGCATGTGTGCAAGTCACTAGCAGGAATAGATTGTCATATACGAAAGAAACATTAAAAAAATTGTAATAATCAGATTGACGGATTATCATACGTCGAAATCGAACAGAACGTCC
>OZ038486.1:55382550-55387550 GCA_964036315.1 Acanthosepion esculentum | reverse complement strand
TAAAGTAAATAATAAACAAATTAGCAAACTATTACGACCAAAATATTAGTTAGACTATATAAATCAAAACAAAAAATCGGGCGAAAAAAATAGCTATAACTGTTAGATAACGATAAACAAAATGATTAAAAAATAATATATTGCGTTACTTGAAATTCGAAAACCAAAAAAAGAAAATATACAGAGTAACAAATAAATAACAACAAGTAAAATAAATTTATCTAAATACACCCAAATATTTAAATAAACAAACAATCGATAAAGTCGCCGTTAGAAAAAAACAAATAAAGATAATAAATCCAAATAAATACATGAAGTAATAAACAAATTAAAAACTGTTCCCGCCAAAATCATAGAACAAACTACAACAATCAACTCCCAAATTGAACAAATAACTTTATCTTCCCAAACAAAAACAAAACTATTAAATAAGCTATATAAACAAATTTTTACTACGTTAATAAAAACACCGATTAAAATAAAGATAAATAAATAAATATATAAGATAAAAAATAAAAATAAAAAATAATAATAAATAAAAAGAAACAAAATATTTTAACCCAAAAAAATAAATAAACAAATAAACGACTTCCGGTAAAATAACCGCCAAAATAGACTACCCACAATGCGCCACTGACCCGTATATATGAATAGCCGAGAAAAATAACAGCAGTCGTGGCCTGACGATTTCATCTAGCATGAAACAGACTGTCGCCTCTAAGTATTGACTTCTATTTTCACTTTTATATTTACATACGCTCTATCTCTGATATTGAGCACTTTAGCCCATAAATATAGCACATTTTAAGACTTCATTTCTTCATATATATATATATATATATATATATATATATATATATATATATTATATATATATATATATATATATATATATATATATATATATAGACACTCATCCATAGACAGATTGTTTCCCAGCTCCTCAGTATGGCGAGACGCCCGATTTCTTCAAGCCGCGCTGGAAACTCGTCAGTTTTGTCATTGTCGAACGGCAGAAAAGAAAGGAATGTTAACGTTTTTTTCTATACGAAATAATCCCACGTCTCGTGATATATATATATATATATATATATATATATATATATATATATATATATATATATATGTATATATATATATATATGTGTGTGTGTGTGTGTGTGTGTTGGCCATTCATTCTGTCTGATAAAATGCGTTATCAGCTGAAAATCTGATTTTATTTTCAGAAATTTCAGGCAAAAGTTATCAATTTCCGAGAATGTTCCATTCAGCTGGGTCCTGTTCTTTCTTCTGTTTCATGTATCCTTCAGATTCTTGGAAACTGCATCCAACACATGTATTAAGAGTAAATGTCCGAATATTTGCATATTTCTTACATAGTCATTAGAATGTCTAAATATTCTTAGATATAAAACTCCATAAGTACCATATTAATCTATTTTTGTTTATCTACTGTTTTCTGGATTCGATAGAGATTTTAGCAGTAACTTAACGAATTATGAGAAGTGAATATTTTAACGAAAACAGGAGAATTTAGTTTCTATTCTGATAAAATTTTCTTTTTATTCAATTTATGTATTTCTTTGCCTCGTCCGTCCTCTTTGAATTTAAAAACGCCAAAATGCTTTTGTTCTTCTTGAATAGACATTCCTACTGCCCTAGGAATATCGCACTCTAGTATGCATGAACGATGTTATGAGGGGCAATATTCTTCGAATAATCCAATAACCGGCGAGCTATACAAACTACCACATCGAAACCAAGGAAAAGTTTTCCTTGAAACATAGAAACACCGGAGGAAAACGGCCAATGAAATTCGATATTATAGGAATTGATCATTTTGGGTGCAGATAGGAAAAAATAAATCATTTTATCGTTTCTCAATGAGAAACGTGAAGTTGGCGGTAAAACAAAACGTAATCTCGGACAGAATATTTTTTTTTTTTTTTTTTTCAGACAAAGATATAATTGATAATTTTCCAATAAGGAGACAATATGTGAGATTCCAACAAAATATGAACATTCGTATAATCATTTAGCAGAATAGTCTGATGAAACCAAAATTGCAATATTTGGATATAACGACGATGTGTCGCATGTTTGGAATATTATTTGGTGAGATTCATCTGCTGTTTATTGCTCAAGCAAGGAAGTGACATTCCGGGGCTGTTCCCCAGCAAACATTCGTGTGCGTTTTGATAAACTTGATGGCATCATAAAACTGGGCCAATATATTGTTAATTCTATCTACAACCTGAAATATTATACAAGGAAAATGATTCTTGGGTGTCGTTAGAACTATATACAAGGCAATGATCATTAGTATACTTTAAGTCTAATCAAAACATAATTGTAAGATTGGTATTTTACTATGGCCAACTCAAGTTGTAGTGTTTAATTCCAAATAGAAAACGTTTCGAAACAGATAAAGTGAGGCTAAAGAAACCTAAGAATCTGCAACGATTAAGGGAGATATGTATAAATAGGTGTTGAAAAATAAGTGTAACAACAGCTGTTAATTAAATGGACGAATATGTTTATTCATACTATGTTTTACATGACTATTTCAGTAAGAAAAAATATTATCAGCAATAAATTCAAAAGAAATTACTAATGTTCCCAAGATAATTAAATTTCGACATTAAATGACCGATGATGAGTTATGCCGCTAAACAAACAATATTAATAATTGCATATATTTAAATTCGAAATGTTACTTGAATATTATAATATTTATAGTTAAAAAAATTGTAAGGTTGTAATGTGCATATAATATGTGATTTCCACTAGAACATTGATCATCAGCGCTTTGCATTTTTTCTGTATTTATTAAGCAGATTTCTTTCTCGTTTTGTTGTTGCGGTTTTTCTGTTCTTTTTACTGTTGCTGTCATGATTCAATATTCAACGAGTCGCTAAATCAAAGGAGAAGAATCCGTTTGACTTGAGTTAGAAGTGAAGAATCTTACGGATGCTGCGTATTTGAAACCTCGTGAGGATCCGGTGAAAGGATAACCGTAGAATATCAATTATAAAATCTAGCTGCTGATTCCAGGTTGAAGAAATCAAAGTCGAAACGAAAATACCTTTAACGTAAATCAAAATAATAGATGGAAAATGTTCTAAAGAAAGTAGATAACAATGGAACGAAGAAAATAATGAGGAATGCGGTCGTCGCAGAATGAGAACGACGTGAAAAGCAGAATAGAAATTGACAAGAACTCGAGAAAGAAGTTCAAAGAGGAATAAATAAAAAAAACGATACAAAAACCAGATTTTGAAAAAATAAGTGGTAAAATTCTGAGAAATAAGTCATATATTATTTAAAGGTAATCAGCGGATGAAGAATTAAATTAAAAAGAAATTGCATGTACAAACAACTACAGTGTGACCCAAAAAAACGTGAATTTTGGAAGTGCGTATTGCCAGACATTAGTAACAAGAATGAAATTCACAGTATCCCAGCTGAGATGTTGCATCAGTAAATAGGGATCTCAACAGCAGATTTCAAGAATGCATTCGTACAGGAGGACGCCATCTACAGGACATAATTTTAAAAAAATGAAAATTCCATCATTGTTTCTTAAATGGCATGTTTTAAGGTTTCAATTACTATGAATTAAATATTTTTCTTCCATCACTCTTGGTTTTATTGGATTGTTAAAAAGTTCCCGTTTTTGTGGGGTCACCCTATATTATTCAAGTCAATGTTTTCTTTCTTTTCTTTTTCAATCATTTCACCCCTAGCATGGCAATAAATCCACTAAAACGCAAGCGGTTTAATGAGTGTGAAAGAAAACGAAAAACTGTATTAAGAAGAGAGAACAATAAAAGAATAAGAATGAAGATGAGACGATTGATATTGAATTTAATTTTCTTTAAAGATGAACGTTGACTGGAAAACAAGAATACCAGACAAGTGTTCCACAACCGAGAAATGCGAGAGGAGAAACTGTTAGCATAGAACTTGCGGTTGCATCTCGCAATTTCATTTGTAAAATGATTAGGCATCCGCTTAAGTTCGTAAATAGGAAAGCTATTCAGAACAGTTACCATATTTATAGATTTTCATAATATGTTCACAATAAAATTTGTACTAACTAGGCAAGGCAGATAAAGATCCATACATAGATTTTATATGATCGCTTGAGCTTAGATTTGAAGAGAATAAGACTTTTGTGATCCTGGAAGCATCCGCTCAGGAGTCTGTTCCACAAAGTAAGAGTTTTGAGGAGGTGGAACTTTATCCTTATCATTAGAGTACGAAACGAATGCTGTTGATTCGACCCTGTCTACTTGATATGGTGGATCCGAGCTATGAAGTTCTGAAATAGTGGAAGTAAAGAATTTCTTTCGTTTGAATATTTGCCAAGAAAAAGCAATAGAAAATCGAAAAATTACCAACGCTTCCTTTCTGGGAAAAGGTGTTGTAATGTGGAAAATAATTAATCACGCAAAATCCGCGTAAATGATTTTGAACGTTGTCTGGCTGGTTTCCATTTTGGCTTATATTAAACTTGTGCATATTTGCGCATTACTTTATTTTTTCAATTCTCATTTCCCTTAATATACATACATATATATATATATATATATATATATATATATATATATATATATATATATATATATATATATATATATATATATAATCATGTCATTTTAAGAACATTTTATTTACATCCGTTTTATGGCCGAAACCAGCGTTGGGTTATTCAATTCGGAAAGTTTATTGAATATGAAGTCTCTAAAATGTGATGGGTTTCTATATTCAATAAATTAAACTCTTTCAGTTACAAGTATCTGGAAATTTCATTGGAATTTTAAAAAAAAACATATCTGAAAAATAAAATTAAATGTAAATAAAAAAAGTAAATAGTTCGGGTAAATATATATCCAATTAAAAATGGTCGAGGCCACCTAGCAAATTTTTATCGGCTATATCTGGTTTCTCTATATATTTGTTATTTAAGTTTCTCACTTAGAATACATACAAAGAAG
>OZ038486.1:55347550-55377550 GCA_964036315.1 Acanthosepion esculentum | reverse complement strand
GATGCTGTCCACAGTTTGATTCTTGGAAGCTAATATAACCTCTCAAAGCTTGTTAGCATCTATGAAATGGTCATTAATATTTAGATAAACATGGTAAATCAAGTCTTGTGTACTTGAGACTGAAACTCCACAACCATTTCGGGGATAAATATTTCCATTTTGGTCCATTTGGATGGTTCCATTGCCAAGCTGCAAGGGCAAAATCGCAAATCATGTTTAAAGGTCACCTGTGATTCTAAATCACATTTTTTGTATTTAGGCTGAGTCCTTTGAAAATGGCTCCAGATGTAAGAATTTTTCAGGCAAGCATTGATTTCATAAGCTGGAGTTCCTCTTGAAACGACTGATAATTTTTGTCTAAAATCACAAGAGTTCCATGATTTGTGCATTCTGTCTTATGTCTTTGAATGTTTTCTCCAACGCCGCAAATGCTCGATGTGTTCCATGATACATCCATCCCAAACAATGAAGCTTGTCTCCTCCAGTAGCTTAGCCAAGTTGATTCTTCTTTTGATTTTACAAATTGAGTCTTCTTATAGGATTCAATAGGGAACAAATCCGATGGAAGTATGAAACTGCTGTGTGCTGTACGCCCTCCAGCCAAGAGAGTAGAATCAACTTCAGATTATGCTACTGCTGGAGTTATTTTTCTGTGGAGTTTCGCTGCAGATAAAAGAAGTTTAGTTACAAAACTTTACCACTACTTCCAGATGAATCCAAGAAGAACATCCTTTCATTGTTGTTGCTGATGCCACAAAGCACCTTCTAATACATTTCCTGTGTGTCTTGAACAGATTGCCGCAGTTCTTCCATGTTGTATCCTATTTCTCTCAAAATTTCTATGTTGATTTAACATGATTCTCCTTTTGCATTTGGCAGACCAATATTGTTGAGTTCTTTTCAGCCAAGTTCATCAATGTGTTTTCAGTTTCCCAGAGAGCTAAATTTCCAATCTGAAGATTCAATTCCAATCCTGACTGAGCCATTTTTGTAGAAGATGAGATATTTAAAAGTTATAGATTTGTGTCCCTTTAATTGAAATACTGTGCCACAGAGATTTTCGCTTTATATATATATATATATATATATATATATATATATATATATATATATATATATATTCGGAATTACTTTTTTCATTTATTAATAACTCATATTTTTATTTTATTGCTTACAAGTTATTTTTATTGGATGTTCATATTTAAGTAGATACGGTTTTTTTATATTTATTAAATAATATCTTTATTTGTTTCCATCTACCAACTTGAATATTCTATAAATCTTAGAAAAAATATAAGATTTGTCGAATAATCTGGATGGTATATATATATATATATATATATATATATATATATATATATATATATATATATATATATATATATAGATAGATATATATTATGAGAACAAAAAGAATACAAATTCAAACGTTCATAATATTAATCTGAGATTAAGAGCGCTTGATACAAATGTAGGCCAAAAGTTTCTTATTATAAGTTATTACATACGAAGATACAAGTAATCACTACAAAGATGCATATTTGTTTCGATGCCTAATATAAGCATCTCATCAGATTGTGAACAAAGATGGTTATAAATGATTTTATTTTAAAATTCTACTTATGAAACATCACTTCTTATACATTTTTTTTAAATTTAGGAAAACATAAGACGAATTTCCATAAAAGATAAAGAAAGTAATATATAAAATATTCCATATAAGTAAAAAAAGAAATATGCGGGTTAAATCAGAAGATAGCAGAGTACAAGAAATCAATAATGGGAAAAGGAAAGAAGAAAGGGAAATAGAAAGAGATAAGAAAGGCGTAAAAAAAGATAAAAAGGAAAGAAGTGAAAACGAAATGGAATATAACACAATTTAGTAATGCAAAGAACGGAATAGAAAAAGGAAAAAAGAAAAGAAAAAGGGAAAAAGAAAAGGAATTTGTTATTTTGTATGCCTATTGTTTTTACTTCTTAAAATGCCTTTTATTTATTTACTATGTTTAATTTTGTTAAATAATACGTTGGTTTCGTTCAAAACGCCAAACAAATTTAACTGATTCATTTTATCTAAAATATTTTCCACTGTGTTGCAGGTTAGATTTTGAATCTTTCTCTATGAGTTCTATCTCAATGTTAACGTTTGTTTATTGGCTGAATTGTTATCAACTACTTCTCTTATTTTTTTTCTGCTTTCCTTTTCCTTTTTACCTTACCTTTTCTTTTTCTTGTATTAGTTTAAAATCGCTTGTAACCGTCTTTGTTCATCGCCTGATGAGTTGCTTATATTAGGCATCGAAACGTAGATGCATTATTGTAGGGATTACTTGTATGTCCACATATATATATATATATATATATATATATATATATATATATATATATATGCATTCGCATTCTTTTTAATCACCATCACAAGGGAATGAAGTTTTTTTTATCGCAGTTACAATAAGTTTGACTTTGTATTTTACCCCTGACGATGATAAAGGAGAAGATCGAAAGTACTTGAGTCAGAAATATCAACGGCCCCTCCGTTGAAGAATTTCATCTAAACATCAATTTAGTGATAAGTGCAACGGATCCTTTTAAAAATATGCACAATATATTTATATTTTTCAATTAAATATGTTTGACTGAAAA
Source organism: Acanthosepion esculentum (assembly GCA_964036315.1). NCBI lineage: Eukaryota > Metazoa > Mollusca > Cephalopoda > Sepiida > Sepiidae > Acanthosepion > Acanthosepion esculentum. Next base: position 55,374,907 of record OZ038486.1, on the reverse strand, counting down.
TATGCTCTCTCTCTCTATCTCTCTCTCTCTCTCTCGATATATATATATATATATATATATATATAAAGACATTTATATTATGTTTAACGTTCTTTTTATAGATACAAGTATTTAAGCAAATGCTCTGTTTTATAATAAACAGTATTAAATAACATTTACCGGCCTGAATGTCCGAGAAATTTTCATAGAAAATTTTCGCTCTCCGACAGGAATCGAAACTGTATCCTATACGGAACCATCATTTCGCGTGATGTGCCTTAACCTTTCGGCCACAGATGAGCGTCTGGTTAGCAAGGTCGATTTTATTATCTTTAAACTTAAATCTTCCATGAATCTCTTCTATTCATATCTGCTCTAGCGTATCAAATGTAAACAAATGACGTCATATATTTTAGAATTGGACATTGTCCGACAATTTATTTAAAGACATTTATATTATGTTTAACGTTCTTTTTATAGATACAAGTATTTAAGCAAATGCTCTGTTTTATAATAAACAGTATTAAATAACATTTACCGGCCTGAATGTCCGAGAAATTTTCATAGAAAATTTTCGCTCTCCGACAGGAATCGAACCTGTATCTATAAAAAGAACGTTAAACATAATATAAATGTCTTTAAATAAATTGTCGGACAATGTCCAATTCTAAAATATATGACGTCATTTGTTTACATTTGATACGCTAGAGCAGATATGAATAGAAGGGATTCATGGAAGATTTAAGTTTAAAGATAATAAAATCGACCTTGCTAACCAGACGCTCATCTGTGGCCGAAAGGTTAAGGCACATCATGTGAAATGATGGTTCCGTATAGGGTACAGGTTCGATTTTCTATGAAAATTTCTCGGACATTCAGGCCGGTAAATGTTATTTAATACTGTTTATTATAAAACAGAGCATTTGCTTAAATACTTGTATCTATAAAAAGAACGTTAAACATAATATAAATGTCTTTAAATAAATTGTCGGACAATGTCCAAATTCTAAAATATATATATATATATATATATATATATATATATATATATATATATATATGTGTGTGTGTGTGTGTGTGTGTGTGTCTGTGCGTATATGTGTGTGCGTGTTCTGCCTTCCCTGTATATGTCTGACAGCACCCTCCAGGTGTGTAACTCCTTGCGCTTTCTCCGTTTAAATTTCTCTGCTGACCTGAAGTGCAAATTTATTGATTTAATTGCTAGATCCGCTGCTAGAAAAATTCTTTTAATGTTTCGTGCCAGAAAACCTTTTCTCTCCAGAATCTATATTTAACATTTACAAGTGAAATATCCGTCCATCCTTTGAATATTGCTGCCACATATTTTCTGTTACGCGTTAGGGTGCGTTTTCCCGCCACACCTATTCTAGTGCTTCTGTTGTGTATTTAGATATTCTTTTTTACAATCCAGAGAATATTTGCAATGTTATTGATCCTGACCTTCTATCTCAGCTTCAGTCACCTCCGCACAACCTTAACGTAGCTTCATTGTGCCTTTTCTCTAAATACTTTCGCCGTAATTGCTTTGAAGAACATTGTTGTATGGTGCTTATACTTTACGGATTTAAGCATAGTACTAGATTGGCGGAAACGTCTCATGTTTTCACATTTGAAGTAGCTAGATGTAACCGTAAGTTCCATGATAACATTTTCTTCTACAACACTTCTAGCTTGTGGAATACGTTTCCGCCTCTTGCTTTTTAGCTATCGTGGATTTCCAAAAAGGTGTATGAAATGTCAGTCGTCATTTTCTTGCCTTTTAATTATTGTTCTTTTATTATTTTCTTTTCTTTTTCGTCTTATTTCACACTCAATATTCCCTTGTTTTTTTAGTGAACTTATTCCCTTGCTTGTGCAGAACAGATTGAAAAAAGAAAACATTGACTTGAATACTAGGGGTTTTAAAGAGTTTTCGTCTTATTAAATTTATTTTTATTTTAATTCTCCATCCCTCAATTATCTTTTCGAAATGTATGATTTTGATTTCACAAGATTCCCACTTATTTTACATCTTCAAAAAATGTGAATGCCATCTCAATCGTTATCTACTGTCTTCTTCATTGCTCTATTTTATCATTATTACTCCTTAATAGTGTTTTTATTTTTCTTTCTCATTCAGTAATCATTTGTGTCTTTGAGACTTTATTGCCTTCATGTGGTTTGAGTGAAGTGACTCTTTTTATTACTGTTGGATTTCTCAGTTTATATTAATTCTTATTCTTCGGTATATTGCTACTGCATTATTCCTAACCAATCGAGGACGGATAGTTATTTTTAGAATAAAATCTCACTATCAAAATAAAAAATTCCTGAAAATGATTAATCATGAAAATTGATGAGTGTTATTCACCGCGTTTAGACATGTCTTTTCTTGCATAAAATAATATCTCAAATTTTGAGCCATGCTGAGATTGTGCGTGTTTGGAGAATGCAGTAAGAACGATCACATATGAATACATTGAATGAATTTTAATGTCAAATTTACATTGTCTCATGTTCGTTTTCCTCACAGACATTCCGTGAAAAGGAAGATTATGACTTCAAATATTTTATATGTAAATCAAATTATTTTTCATCACTTTTCTACAATCATTCGTGACTGGTATCCGTGTATGAAACAGGTATTTACCTCCATTCAATTGTTTAGTAAACGGATATTTAAACTGTATTATTCTAAAGGAAATTGATTTTTTCAAAGTTTACTTGTCAGATAAACTTACCAAATATTTATAGGTATGCTCATAGATTGGAGTGCACGTAAAACTTCAGGTGAATTTAACAAAATTTACCTATTCTTAATTCTATGAAATTTTCGTATTTTATCTTCTAATGTTTACATCGATCGAGTAAGAGAATATCAAACTACAAAAACTGTAGATCTTACAAAGGCACCCCTTAGAATAAAATTAATAACCACTTAGAACACACACACACGCTCATACACACATATATATATATATATATATATATATATATATATATATATTTAAAGACATTTTTATTTTTAACATTTTTTTTTTATAGAAACAACTATTTAAGTAAATACTATGTTTATAATAAACAGTATTAAATAACATTTACCGGCCTGAATGTCCGAGAAATTTTCATAGAAAATATTCGTCCTCCAACAGGATTCGAACCTGTATCCTATACGGAACCGTCATTTAGCGCGACTTGCCTTTACCGATTTGGCCACAGAGGACCGTTCGGTTGGCAAGGCCGAATTTACTGCTTATAAACTTCAATCTTCCATGAGTCTCTCACGTACATTCATAACTGCTCATGGCGTATCAAATGTAAATAAATGACGTCACACTTTATGAAATGGACAAAGTCCGACAATTATTTAAAGACATTTTTATGTTTAACATTCTTTTTTATAGATACAAGTATTTAAGTAAATACTCTGTTTATAATAAACAGTATTAAATAACATTTACCGGCCTGAATGTCCGAGAAATTTTCATAGAAAATATTCATCCTCCGACACAAACATGCACGTCAGCCTAAATGACGATTCCGTATAGGATACAGGTTCGAATACTGTCGGAGGACGAATATTTTCTATGAAAATTTCTCGGACATTCAGGAGGGTAAATCTTATTTAACACTGTTTATTATAAACAGTGCATTTACTTAAATACTTGTATCTATAAAAAGAATGTTAAACATAAAAATGTCTTTAAATAATTGTCGGACTTTTCCCATTTCATAATGTGTGTGTGTGTATATATATATATATATATATATATATATATATATATATATATATATATATATATATATATATATATATATATATATATATATATATATATATATGGGGGGTATATGGGGTGTGATGTGAGTAAAGTGACTTGTTTATGAAAAACGATCTATTTTCAAGATAGACGGAATTAATTTTTAATTCTAAATTGATCATTCAAAATTATTGACGGTGACTATAACATTGGGAATTACACGAATGTAACAAAAATGAACTAGAAAGGTTTATTCCTAATTTTATAAAAAAAAAAAAAGAAACTGTTTTGGAAGTTCGAAAGGAAGTTTATAAATTCAATAAACCGATCACTCCGTGTTAATTAATAACATTTTTTTTCTTTCTACACACACACACACACACACACACACATACACACACACACACACACACACATATATATATATATATATATATATATATATCTGTGTGTGTGAAATAATAATAAAATAAACAAAATTCTAAATAAATAGAAAAAATTAAATAATAAAAAAAATTAACAAACCACGACTTCACACATAAGCACCAGTGAATGGTAATAATAATAATAATAATAATAATAATAATAATAATAATAATAATAATAATAATTATTATTATTATTATTATTATTATTATTAAAGACCACAAACAAAATACGTGCCACCTTATTTATATGACAGTCCCTGCAGACTGCAATGTATCTTTGAAGATATTCGAAAAGCTGTCAAGATACAAGGACCTTGAAATCGAAATCTCAAAAATGTGGCACATGGGAACATCAACAATCCCTGTTGTATTTGGAGCCCTTGGACTGATTGGAAAAGATTCAAGTATACTAATTAAAGGGATCTCTGGAAGTCCATGCCTCAAAGAGATACAAAAAAATGTTCTGACAAGTACAGCTCAGACTTTACGAAGGGCTTTATCTATGTAATTATTATTATTATTATTATTGTTTGCAGTGGAAAGTGTCATGATGCCATTTCTTACCTTAGATCCCTGGGCGGGACCCGGAAAGAAATGTGTAAACGCCAGATATCAAAGAAAATAAAAATAACAACAATAATAATAATAATAATAATAATAATAATCAAAAACAAATAATAAAGTAATCAATAAATAACAATTAGTAAACCCACAAACAACTCTATAAAACATCGATAATGGCATTCATATCCACAATCTCTACTCAATAGACTCTAGAATAATTAACTATAACCAGTAACGCCTACGCGATAACCGTAAGGATGATACAATACTCATTTTTACCTATAATGCACCAATAACAAATATATACAAATAGTCAAGACAAAAGAAAAAACCGGCACATGACCTGAAGATTGCGTTCAAGCAAAGAACAGACAGTCGACGCTGTGTGATGACCCCAGTATCAAACTTTATATTCACGATCGCTCTATCCCTGATAATGAGCACTTGCCCATAAATATTGCATACTAAAAACTATATTTTATCATATGTGTGTCTAAACATTATATATGTGTGTGTGTGTGTGTATGCATATATATATATATATATATATATATATATGCGTATATATATATATATATATAGAGAGAGAGAGAGAGAGAGAGAGAAGTTTGATCATCATATCTCTTTATTTAGATCATTTCTACATCTATATCTATTTATTTATCTATGTGTGTGAGTATTGTTGCTTCCCTCGTGTTCCTTCTTTAGAACGTCAATGCATACAGGCAATCCTTGGCGCTGATCTCAGTAGTTGAGTTTCCTGAGTCTACCTACTTGTCAATGAATCCTCGTCTTATTTCCGTTGAGACGTTCTTCAAACGAGAGCTCTCAGTTACAGCTTTGCATGGAACATGGAAATTGTCCAATTTAAAACCAAGAACATTTATCACATGGCCTCTCACCAATATGTACACGCATGCAAAGCCACTTTATCTCTGAATTTATAATTTACCTCAGTAGAAGATAATATGCTAAAATCTTTAAATTGAATGAAATTATTATGAAAATTTAGCTTAAATATCACATTGATTTTTGTTGTATTTAAGAATTATAATATTTTATGAAGTATTCAGGTCATGATTCGATTAAAATCAAGTATGAGTGTGTATGCGCTCGCGCGTTTATATGTGTGTGATAAAATATACTGTTATGGTATGTCATATGTAGGCTTAAAATGCACAAAATTAAGAATAGAGGATAAGAAATATATATTTAAATCTGATACATAACCGTTACCGCCGTCCCAATAAACGTTAGAGATATAAAATATAAATTCTACCCATAATACACCATAGATAAACAGTGAAAAGCACAAGAGACATGGGCCGAAGTTTGCGTTTGATAATGAAACAGACAGTCGTCACGGCGTGATGAACTCTATTTCTACTCATATATATAGATATTATGTTATTACCTGGATGTAAAAAACTTACCTATTTCCCTGCCTGATGATGATTGTATGAAACAATTGAAAGCTAGTAGTAAAAAAAAAAAGACCTTATAAAATCGGAATTTATAAACAAGGATCATACTATTCATTAACGGATTCGTGGTTAATGTATTTTATTATTAAAAATTGTTTGCAAGAGTGATTCTTGCCATTTATATCATTAACTTCATTATCTGCTTTTCGTATGAATGATTCGCGTAATATATATATATATATATATATATATATATATATATATATATATATATATAAAAGTGGACATGGAAGTCAGCACTTAGAGGCGACAGTCTGTTTCATGCTAGTGCAATCATCAGGCAACCCTGACGATTGCACTAGCATGAATTTACACACGCTCTATCTCTGATATTGAGCACTTTATCCCATAAATATAGCACACTTTAAGACTATATTTCTTCATCTTTATATATATATATATATATATATGTATATATATATATATATATATATATATATGCGTGTTTGTGTGTGTATTTGTCTGAATAAATATTAGTGACAATACTGTCTTTAATGAACAAAAAATATATTGCCCGAATAAATAATATTATTGCCAATACTGTCTTTACTGAACAAATGTGATAAAAAGATGTTATGGTAAGAAAAATGGAGTGTGTATTTCCAATGAAAATAGTGAATAATTATAAAACTAAATATGACTTATGCTGTACAGTGCTGCATGAAACTTTGTCATCACGACCAGTGATGGTTAATCTTACTTTAAAATTAATTAAAACACAAAAAATAAAGGATTAACTGTGCGTCCAAAAGCCAATTTGTAATGAAACTTTGCAAACAATGAAGACCTCAAAAATGTTATATTTTAATTAAATATTCGAATAAAATTAATAATTTCACGAAAACTGAAAGTTTTACAAGTGCCGAAATATTTGAACCCTTTTAGTAAATACTTTGTACCTCCTCTTTTGCATTGCTTACTTCAGCCCAGCGTTTTCTGTATCCACTGAACAGCGAATTACATCTCTGACTGGGGATTTTTGCCCACTTGTAGAAGGCAGTCAGATGAATGAGTTTTGGAGAAAATCTAACATAAGCCGCCAGCTTCAGTTTAGCCATATCATTTCTATTGAACTGAAATCCGAACATTGACACGACCAACTACTTTTAAACAACTCCTTGGTTATATTTTCTGCTATGATTAGATATACTGTAATGTTGCAAAACCCATTTCGGCCAGAATTCAAATCACAGATTGATGCTAAGAGATTTTGATGCAGCATTTGTTGATAGGGACGGAGAATTCGTGTTTCTTTGGATAATACACCACCAATAGCAAGTGAGTGATATCTGACCCTCCGGCAGAACCCCTGCTTCCTCGACCACCCAACGGAATGGAGAGTTTTGGCCTGGACCCTTCGCCCTCCTCTTCAACACATTAGCCATTTCAGAGTCGTCTTAATTTTCACCAAACCACTATTGAAAAAAAGGTCAACCTGCCCTGTCCATAAAAAAGAATGTCAAATTTAAAAATTTGAATGAATCATTTGTAGAATCCCTTGTATGTAAGTTACATTACCTTGCGTCATCTTTTTGTTGTAAATGTTTAAATGCTTGTTTTATTCTTTGAATTTTATTTAATTTTTTTCCGCTCTTGTTTTTCTCTTAGCCTTCCTTGTTTCGTGTATTTTGTTCTCTCCGTTGATACTAATTATCAAACTTTTTTTACTTAATCCCCTCCCCGAAACTTGGTTGGTATAAAATGTGCTTACCTTGCCTATCAATACTGAAAGGGTAACGCGAGTTTTACCATCTAGATATTTTTAGCTGGTAGAACTCATCAAAACTTATACTAAGTTATAGCAATATGACTTTTTCGTATTTTATGTTTTTTTTTCTTTTTTAAAGATTAATAGGAGTAGATGAGCTCACCTATCGTCTGGTTCGCAATCCTTTCATTTCTATTGAACAGGAGTAGAGGCTCATCCATTTTTGGATATGGTTTACCGGTTCGTTTTCTTCTCCCAGTGCCACAATTCGATTGCAACTGTCGTAACTTTTTGGTGATGAGACTAAGCAGTGGTTGTGACTTTCCATTGTGAATGTACCGGGTTGGCATTTTGCTGGCAGCTGCTTCCGATTGGTCCTTAGGATCCGGAAATCTTTAGTAGCGCTTAAAGTCGCATAATTTCGGGGTATCTGTAATGAAATGTCGCGCATGGACAATGCATTTATTTCCGGTGGGCAAACCTGAGGCCACTTGCTGGTTTGTATTGCAATTGACGACATTGACAAATATTATGGTTTTCTCCTCTATCCTCAAAACATATCTCATGGAAATAACAATAAAAAAAATGCAACTAAACCAACAAAAAAAAATAAATAAACACCTTCCTCTCCCCATCAATCTTTCTTTCTGCAATGTTCGTGGTATCCGTTCCAGCTTCTGTAGCTTCGTATATTTTTCTTCTGGAACGGTCGCCGGATATCTTTGGCCTTCGTGAAACCAACTTGAATTCACCCATCGCTACCAATGAATTCTTGGTTCCAGCCTATCTTCTCCTTTGACGAACAGATTCCAGTATTCACGTGCATGGCCTTGGTGTTTACGTTCGGGATAATATTCCGATAACCTGGCAATTGTAACTCGAGGCTACTAACTATTCTTTCATGTGCTTTCGTCTTTCGCCACAAAACTCTGTTAGCCATCTCTTTTACCGCTAACGCTCCCCTTTCTTCCCAGAACTACAGTATATTAGACATAACAGCTGATAGAAAAGAAACTTTTTTCTTCATCCGTCTTTGAACATCTTTGTCTTAGTTGACTGGAATGCTTACTATGACAAGTGGCTGAAACATTCTAAATTTACTGATGTTGCCGGTAGTCAGACATTAAATCTTTCGATTACCCTTGTTCAAATGGTGGGCTAGTTTGCCTAGCAAACTCGAGCAACAGGCGTCTCTACTTGATTTATTTCTTACCTGAACTCCTCGCTTTTGCCGAGCTTCGCAATACTTACCTCTTGGTAACTTAGACCACTCTGTGGTAGCTATTGAGATTTCGTTTCAATAATCAATTAAAGAGGAACTCCCTATTCATAAGACCTCCTTTCGTTACCAGTATGTTGATTCGAACTAATTCTGTGATTTACTTCGTTACACCACACTGACTAACATCATCAATCTGACAATTGAAGATTGCGCCACTTGAGGATTCTTCTTTTGTCTTATTTGTTTCATCCCTTCTCACAAATACCAGGTGAAACCACAATTCACTCCATAGTTCACAGCATGCTCGGCCTCTATAGCACACAAGAACCACTATTTTCTTCTATACCAACGTTACATCTCTCGTCATAACATGTGCATATTCGTTACCGCTCGTAATAAATATAAGTCTTTGTTTGCCTCTAACAACTTTGGCTCTCATGATTACTGACGGCTCTGTAATAGAAAATTAATTAAGTGCAAGGAATCTAGCCTCCGTTATCAATTCAATCTACTGTTAAATCTGAATGCTCCGTTAGTAAATTCTCCTCATACTCTACTCTTAACTCATTTGGAGTATACTTACCTAACTGCATAATTAGAAGTGCAATACTGCTGACTGATATGCATATAACACCATCCATGTTTACTGCTATCATCTCGAACGTTGATACCGACAAGGCATGTCGAACCGATGGTATCCCGATAATAGTAAGACATGCTCTCAAAGTTGCTCCTGTTCTCTATAAACTGTATACTAAATATCTCCCTGCTATCTGCTTTCCTTCCCGTTGGAAATCATTGTCTGTTGTTCCAGTGTTTAAGAACTCTGGTGATCCCTCCGACACATCCAACTATCGGCCAATTAGTTTTCTACCTCTTTTTGGAAACTCCTAAAGGCCCTAATCAATGCTAAATTGGTTTACTATCTCTCTGTGCAGGGCCTTTTCTCAGACAAGCAATACGGCTTTCGTTTCTCCATTTGAAATGCTGATATACTGACAATAATTTCGAAAAGAGCCTCTCATGTTCTCGATAAAGACGGTGAAAACCGAGTTGTAGCATTAGACATCTCGGAAGCCTTTGACAGTTTTGGTATTTAGGTAATATCCACATCTTAAAGCTACGTTGTCTCTGGACACATTTTTGAACTGATCCAGTCTTTCCTATAAAATTGTGGAATTAAACTTATCCTGAAGGGTCACTCATCTAGATAATTTCGTACTAACAGCGTGCCATACATGGTCCTACACTGTTTTAAATTTACATTAACGACATTAGCGTTGACATAACTCTCAACGCGGCATCTACGCTGAAGACACACCTATATAATACTGCCTAAATAATAAGGATGATCAGTCCTACAAAGTCAAAATAGCAGCTGATATCCAAAACGCCCAAAGAGGATCGTTATATAGGACAAAATATGGCTTGTCAATTTTAACGCCTCCTAAACTAAATTTATCTCCATTAATCATCTGAGATACTCTTCTCTGCCTTTCATCAGTTTGGCTAATGTTAACCTCCAGGAAAAGAACTCGTTGCGCCTTCTCGGGCTAACTTTCTCGACTGACATGGAGTAGAAAGACTACATTGAATCCATTGCTAGATCAGCTGCTAACATTTTGGTCCACTGTATCGTGCGCAACAATTTTTCTCTCCGGAATCTACCTTATATATCTACTATTCACCCATGCTTAGAATATTGCCGTCATATATGGTCCGGTGCGCATACTATTTACCTTGAGCTCCTTGATAAGATTCAATGAAAAATCAGCAATATTATTGGTCTTGATCTGATGGCTCGGTTTCAGTCACTTGCTCACTGCCATAAGGTTGACTCGCTGTACTTTTCTTATAAATACTTTCATGGTAATTGTTTGTATGCGCTCTTCGCTATGGTACCTACACTTTATGAATTTAAGCGCAGTACTAGACTGGCATAGACATCTTAACAATTTACACTTTGATAGATGTGGCCGTAAGTTCCATGCTAACAGTTTCTTTTCTCGCACTCATTGCTTGTGGAACTCCCTTGCGGCTCCTTACTTTCCAGCCAACTTTAATCGGCAAAAATTAAAATGCATTGTCAATCGCTATCTACTGTCCTCCTAAAGAATCTTTTCTCCTTTTGTTCATTATTAATGTTTCAGTTACTAATTCCTCCACACCCTGTAACCCCATGCGTTTTAGTCAATGTAATGCATGGCACGGAATGATACCGATTTAAAAAAAATATAGATTCATTCAGGCAAAAACACAGAAAAGCAACTCCAGATTGTAACATTTTAACACCTATAGATTATTCTTGCAATGAAGTTCTTTGCTTGACGGCGTTGGATTTTCTGCAAATATAGGAGTTTGATTGATAGAAAAAACTCTGTCCTTGACAAATCTTTCCAGAGAATAGGCATCTGGACCTAGCAGAAAACACGTCGTAGGTTCAAGATAATGTTTAAACTGAAAAAAGTTTAAACTGGCTGTTTTATTTCTTTTTGTTTTTATCGGTCGCAGCAACCCTTCAAATGTTCAATTAACTCACCTAGTTCCATTCAATTTTCGTAGTGATAGTAAACACATGCATATATAATCCAGACGATGCTAGGTAAGGTTTTCATCCTTTTTTTATGTAATATATGAGTTAGCATTTACCTGATTCCGTACTGTACCTGTATTTCTCAGTGATAACTTCGTTTGCGTCAATATCTTTGCAAAGTTGCGTTCATGTTCAATGCATTCCATTTATACATTATTTGTCTTATAGTGGATGGATGGATGGATGGATGGATGGAGCTGTAATGGAGCTGTAATGTTTTTTTATATGGTCTTATATCTTCCTCCAGACTGGAGAAAATTCAATAGTTCCTTTATTCCGTGTGTGTTAATCTCTAAGGCATTACAGTATCGAGGCTGTGATGGCAATAATAAAAAAAAAACTAGCTTGATCAAACGAAAAAAACAATTCACTAGGACGTAAATATCTAGAGAGTGCCTTGGTCACAAGGTCATCAACAGTAAATTTGCGCCTGGGTCTTACAACATTTCACCATGCCTGACAGATCTTCCATTATCACAATGTGGGATACCTTCTAGTAAAATTGATGGAAAGTAAACGAAAGAAACTCTAAATGAATTCGGATATATATATATATATATATATATGAAAGATTAAAAGATTCTAAAATCCCCAGGACCCATCGTTTTTGCGCATGTGTATTCGTGCCAACATAAGATATTTGGCCCAATGCTAGGCATGATGGACAAAACGCATCACAAGTAAACTTTTTGCAATGATATAGAATGGCGAAAACACTTCGCAAACAAAATTTTAAATTTGCGTTAACCTAGGAAACACTCGTTGAATGTTATGATCCTTGTTTTTAATAACTACAAGTTGTATAAGGTCCTTTTTAATCTGCTAGTACTTTCAACTGTACATACAGCCATTCTCAGGTATGGAAATTATTTTGTTTTTAGTAAATCCGGGTAGTAGCGGGGACGAAAGATTAAATGCGAATCGAAATAATTTATTTTTTTCTTAGAAATGTGTTATTGTTTACGGATAAAAACTTTTGGAGAGTACAATCGCAACGCTAAGGTTGAATTTTTAGAAAATTTAAGAGAGTGCGTTATTTACTCATATGGTAATTTGAGAATTTTTTGTTGTAGGAGATTTCCAGTCAATGTGGCATGAACTAAATTGTTCAATAAATAGAGTAATGTCTCAGCTGTTATCCCGAAAATTTGCACGTCGGATCAGACATGCAAATAATTCCAATAACAGAAGGTGCTCTGTTTAAAAAGAATAATAGTACACTAAGGAAACTTATCACTGTCAGAATTAGTCTGCTAAATAATACCTGACGACGAAGTAAAAGATTTGATGAATTATTTCATACAAAACATGTAGAAAACTACTACTACTACTACTACTACTACTAATAATAATAATAATAAAAATAAAATTACACTCATAATTTCAGCTAACACATTACGACAAGCTTTATCTGTGTAAAATGTGTGTGATCTTTGGTTTTTATGTTCGTTTTCGGTTTTTGTTTTTTCCAAAAGACGATCAGTGGAAAATGTCATGAAAGCATTTCTAACTTTGTCTCTGGTTGGGATCCGGTAATAAATGTGTATACAACAGACATTCAAGTAAATAATAATAATAATAATAATAATAATAATAATAATAATAATAATGCGATTTAAATCAATATTACAATTTGAAATCTGGTAATGTAGAAGCGCTAACTACAGTTATTCACCTGTAGTTAGCGCTGGCTAAAAAAAATCAAAGACATCTCCCGTTTGCATATAAGCCGCGACATTTTAAGTTATTTTCTTTTAATGTGTGCCTTTGGTATCTTGCCAAATACGTTATAGATATAACACCTGTACATTAACACATAATATTGAAAGAGTAAATGCGAAATGGATTAAAATTTGATTAAAATAAATTCATGTTGCTTAAGTAGATGAAATGAGTTTAACATTTTCCGCCGAATAGTTATTTGCACTAAGTGATTAATATCCGCAACTGAATGAAAAAGACAGAAAAGAAAGATTACATCGAAAACTAAACGTTACTTGTGAAAAGTATCTGTCTTTTTCAATTCATATCCCAATAAAGAATCGTTTGAACTACGATGTAAACTGTATGTATTTGTCAAAAATAGGATAACCTTGAACCTATACGGGGAGTAAATCGTCTACATAAGGAAAGATAATGAATTTTAGTAAATGGACCAAAACACAAAGGGGACTCTGACACGGATACGTCTTCGTGCAATACTTATTTAACATTGATTTTGAGGCGATCCTAACAGAACTGTCCTGCCAGAATTTATTATTGGTGGACACACTCTTAACAATACAAGATGTGCAGATGACACAATGTTAGTGCCAGACACAGAAAGGAAGCTATAAACATTCTTACAGAAGGTAGTAAACGAAAGCGGGAATAAAGAAATAACGATCTATAATCAAGAATAATACTCAATTGCAAGAGCCCAAGACGTAAACTTTGAACTAGAGATGGTGAAATCCAGAGCTGAAATTTGAATATATGGAAGGTATTCTAACAGAGAACGGAATGTGTGTAGAAATTTGAAATCCATAGGTGAATTGGACTATCGAAAGATGCTATACGAACTCTAAGAAAAGTATTATGAAACATGAAGATGCTGTTGTTGTTGTTGTTGTTCTTCTTCTTCTTCTTCTTCTTCTTCTTCTTCTTCTTCTTCTTCTTCTTCTTCTTCTTCTTCTTCGTCTTCTTCGTCTTCTTCTTCTTCTTCTTCTTATTCTTATTCTTATTCTTATTTTTCTTATTCTTATTCTTCTTATTCTTATTCTTCTTATTCTTATTCTTCTTATTCTTCTTCTTCTTCTTCTATATACCACCACCCTTTAAGTAATGGCTAATAATGGAAAAAAGAAAAGAGTACTAAACTGTTATTCAATATCAGTCCTCCATTACGGCAGTCAATGACATTCTCCTCATAGATAACGATAAAACTAGGGGCATCGGAAATGTGCTTCTTCAGAAGTATGTGGAGAATTCTATGGACTAAAGATGTGAGCGACAATGAAGTTTTAAGGAAAATAGAAACAAAAAGAACGTATATTTTTTTAAATCCAGAAAGAGAGTTGAAATTTCTGGAACACATATTGTATTGAGGGGTCTCACCTTTTTGCACAAATGGAGGCACCCAAGGTATACATATACCACTACCAGTGAATAGCCGGACAGTCAGTAATAGAGCAGAGTCGGTCGGTACAATAACGTAGCGGCAAGAGTCACAGTCACGAGCACTTAGACTCAGTAAGAAGTCATACGTCGATACCAAAGACTTTATATATATATATATATATATATATATATATATATATATATATATATATAAAGTCTGCTCCTGAAAAATTTATTTCGGTTGAGCTCTCTGGGGAGGATGTGTGGGTTTGTAAACAGTGACTATTACGGCTAATAATGCAAGACTCTTCGGTAAATCGAATCGAGTTCTCTCAGTCACTGTGTGTTTATCTAAAAATAAATACGCTTAAATTCACCTTCTTTTCTGCCGTGCGCCAACAGCTTCAGGGTAAAATTTCCGACTGACGCGAATTCAGCCGGTTTTCGATTCTAGCCAGAGGCAACCGAATGTCTAGCCACACTGATGAGCTGTGATACAGCGAAACAGCCTGTCTGTGGATGACAATATATATATATATATATATATATATATATATATATATATATATATATATATATTTGTCAACTAACCCCGCATTCCTGGAACTACTAACCTGTATTACTAGTTTGTATTATTACGTTAATACATTTATTTCCTATATTCATTCTTGGCGTTTGTTATTATTTGATATCCGGATTTCATCCCGGAATCCACAACATATTGAAAATAAACAAAACTTACCAAGAGCTACAAAAAATAGGTATTTGTTGAGAGCCTTATTGCCCAAGCCATGAAGGGATACATAGAAGAAGGAGAAGAGGAGGTCTAAATTTTTGTGTTTTCCTTTTGAAGTTTGTTCTTCAGCAGGTTTCATTAGAGTTTAAATAACTACTTTGTTTCGTAGTTTATTTCTGCTGTAGCGGCTTAATTCATCTCTTGGATATTCAATTGGTATGTGTCGTTACCGGAAATACTGTGTCCTAGAGACCAGAAAAGATTTGCTGATAATGAGTTCAAGCATTAATTTTTGATTAAGTTCAATAAGAGAGAATTCAAAATGTGACTTTTTTTAAGAAGGTCGTTTAAAAGTTTACATTCGAGTTTGATGTGAATAGTGCTGCTGATATTTCACGTATATGCCAATAAAAAAGTATTTTTGTAATTAATCAAATTAATATTTTATCATTACGCTTCTAGTTATTTGAACAGATGTATAAAAGAATCTATACAGTTCTGGTTAAGTTTATACTAATTCCCAAGTGATAATTGGCAGGAAACTCCGAGTTGTGCAATCAGTGTTTGGTATTATATATATATATATATATATATATTTAATATATATTGAATAGCTCTGTTACATATATTGTGGAGGTTGTGGTAATTGATTAAATTATATTAATAAAAGATTGTTGAGTAAATTAGGCTGCGCGATGAAATTAACAATTTCCTCTCACACTATATTTTAGTTTTCAACAGACATAGAATAAGGACAACACGAGAAACAACGGTTTTTGCACAACAATGAATAAAATATTTATATAAACACCAGATACAAAAAACTGGAGTAAAAAGGTAGTTTTAAAAACGTTCAAACGTCCATTTATGTTTAGATGAAAAGTTATCAAAGCTCTGGTTTGATAGATTATAATTTCTTGAATGGTCTGTACAATATTGAGAAAGTTTGTTTGTGTATTAATGTCATTTAAGAAAAAAATAAACAGTTCAAGTTTGTATTCGAAGTGGAGAAATATTGTTTACGATTTACTTTAAGCTTTACGGGACTGTCGCTCTTTGATTTGTTTTCACTTGTTCGAAGAGAATATTCTAGTTGAGGTAAGTGGTTCTTAACAAGCTGTGTTTATGTTAATTGCAAAAATTAACGTTGATCTTGAAAGTTTATGAAAAAGATTTGTGTATTAAGTTGAATGTGGAAAACTTGAGTTGATTGTTCGTCATAAGATATTGCTGTGTGGAAGGCTGGAATCATGTTAAGGAACTTTAACGGAAAGCCTGGAAATCTGTGACGAGTTCAAAGGATTCCGATCGGCGCACTGTCGAAGATGAAAGACGTTTCATATTTTATTGCTAACTTTGGTCAGGAAGCTTGATAGATTTTGGCGGAATTATCTTTTTGGTCAGGTCAAGAACTAGGTCGATGTTATTAAATATTAAGTGACCAATTAGAAGTTGGGATTTTCTGAAAATATTTACTAAGCTGAATACGCTCTGTACGGAAATTGATATTGATAAAAAAAGGTGGTAGCGGGATGCTAAAATACCCCCCCCCCAAGTTGGAAGTTGCAGGAACTAAACTTTCAATATATATAATAGGTGGTGTATCGGGATGGGAAATGAACATGTCTACCTCTTCTGATAGTTTTCGTGGGAACAGTGTCAGACTCATCCTTGATCTGGAAGGTAATACTTGGTCTGGTAGATTTGATGAATTATTCACAGTATCTATTAATGCTGGTTGAAGTCTATCTATGCTGACAGTAGTTTGTTTTTATTAATTAAAACAGTGAAGTATTTAAGTGTAGGAGAGATAACTCTGTGTGGACCAGTATAATTTGGCGTGAGTGGCTTTTTAAATGCGTCACAACGCAGGAATACATAATCGCAAGTGTCCAAACTTTTGCGCAAAAATACTTTTTTGCCATGCGTGTCGGCAAATATTCAAGAACAGACATTCGATCTCGCTTTCGATCTTTTATAAATTGAGTCGATGGCGTTGTAGATATTTCACTTTCTACCATTTGATCGGGGAGAATTAATAGGTTGCCGAAAACTAATTCACATGCAGTAAATTGAAGATCTTCTTTAACTGTATTTCGGAGTGCTAGTAGAATCAATGGTAGTCTATCTAGCCAGGAACGATTATCCGCACTGGCAGTAAGAGATGCTTTTAATTGTCGGTGGAAACGCTCGACTAAACCATTGGCACATGGATGGTATGCAGTTGTTTTTATGTGTTTAACACCTAGTAAATTTGTGAATTCAGAAAATAATGTTGATTGAAACTGCGGTCCTCGGTCTGTTGTGATAATTGAAGGGCATCCGTACACCGATATGCATTCATAAAGTATAGCTCGTGCCACTGCTTCAGCGGTAGTCGACTGCAACGGTACTACCACTGGCCAACGTGTAATTCTGTCTACTATGGTGAGTAAATATTCATAACCATTTACTCGTTCCAATGGACCGACCAAGTCAACGTGAATATGTCTGAAACGACTGTCTGGCGCTAGAAAATTACCGGATGGTGATTTGGTGCGTTGGTGAATTTTTGTTGTTTGGCATCTGATACAAGTCTGGCTCCATTTCTTGATGTCCGAGGACATATACGGCCAGATGAACCTATCCGAAATTAACTTTACTGAACGCTTTCCGGCCTGGATGAGATAAGGAATAGAAATGATTGAATATTTGCCTTCTTAAACTAGGTGGGACGTACGTTCTAATGTTTTTTCAGTGCTAACGTCACATAACAAGGTATAATTGCTGAAAGGGATTGGGAGTTGCTCAAGTCGCAAGGTAGTATTATTTCTTACTTAGCCCAATGTGTTATCGTTTCTCTGTTCACTGGCTGTGTAATCAAAATCTAGCTGCTTAGATTCGATTGTATTCAGTGATGTACTGCGACGATGTTTTCGTCTCCTTTAATGTTTGATATCAGAAGTAAACTGAGCGATGTAGTCCAATTGACGAATATCTCGAGGGTTATACTTATCAGATTTTGAGTGTAGAGCGTAGATTAAGAGCTTGTGATCTCTGAAGATGGTAAATTCCCTGCCCTCTAACAAATGTCGAAAATCTTTCACTAAAAGGTATATCGCAAGCAGTTCACGAGAAGATGCGCTATATATTGCGTTGCGCTGTATTTAATTTAATAGAAAAGAACGCTAATGGTTGTTTAATATCTTTGTACTGTTGTTGTTCAACCGCTCCAATAGTCTCTGCAGATGCATCTGTTGTAAGAGTGAGTTTGGCATCTTCGCTCTCTGTAACGTATGCAAGTTTAGAATATTCTATAAGGGTGTTTTTAGCGTTATTGAATGCATCCAGTTCTTCATTGTTAAATGTGATTTTAATATTCTTTTTTCATTGATTACGTAGGAGGTTTGTAAGTGGTAAAAGTATTTGCGAACAATCAGGGATAAAGTGACGATAGTAGTTAATCATACCTATAAATCGTCGGAGCTGACGAAGTGTACTGGGCTGTGGAAAATTCTGGATAGTTTCTATTTTGTTAGTGACGTGTTTAATTCCAGTACCGTCTATCACATGACCCAGGAATGTTACTTTAGGTACCGCAAACTCGCATATCGAAAGATTAATTGTTAATCCATAGTGTGTTAATCTTTTAAAATCTTGTTCCACATCAGCTTTATGTTCCGCGAAACTCCTACTTGCGATGTGAATGTCACCGATATCAGCGAATACAAAACTGAGACCGCGTAGAACTTCGTCGATTAACGTTTGGAATTATTTCGCAGCGTTCCTCCAACTAAAAGGCACACGCATGAATTCGGGGTAGTTACAGCCGTTTTATGGATATCTGCCTCGTAGACAGGAATCTGCTGAAGGTCCAGTTTCGTAAAAATCCTTTGCTCCTTGCAAAGTGATCGCGAAATATTTGATATATATATATATACATATATATATATACACACACACGCACACACCCACAAATATATATATATATATATATATGTATAAATCTGTTTAAACTCATATATATATATATATATATATATATATATGTATATATATGAGTATAAATCTGTTTAAACTCGGTGGGTGAAAAAGACGATTAGCACAAATGTTCACTAAATTGGCATCCGAGATAAAATGGAATAAAAAAGAAAGCACCAGAAATAATCTCCGAACGGGCGAAAGATGATGTAGATAGTACCTGGCTCATTAGGATTCATATATATATATATATATATATATATATATATATATATATATATATATATATATATATAAGGATAACCGATTTTGAATTTATGTTGATGTTATTTCGGATGACATTGCGAAACACATGAGTGTGCATCTTTCATTTCCTGTTCAATAATCTTGCGAAAAGGAAATCTCCTGAATGTGGTCCTAAGTTGACTGACGGATGGATGTCGTGCTCTAAACACAATTATTCGTTAATCTTTAAATTAGAATTATCCTTTAATGTATAAATTTCCATCAAAGTTAAGAACGAAAGAAATAATCTTTATTTTTGCGAGACAAATTAACTACTAAAAATTGTTATCAGAATTGAGGCATAAACATACAATTATTATGTCTAAAGACAAATAATAATTTGAAATACCTTATATTTGATTTTCATTTCTTTATTTAAATTGTCGCTATGGAATTGTTCTAAACTATTATTCTTCACGAACATGCAGAATGATTGATTTTCTCCAATGTTCGTATTTTCAAATGCAAAGCATTTGAAATTTTCACTTAGGCCCCAAATCTTAGACGATAATCAATACGAGAAATCGTAAGGCAGTAATTTTATTTTGCAGCCATAGAAGAATAATCTTCGCCAGCAGACGTAATCTATGAATTTTATCTTTATTTAGCAACTAACGTTTCCAGGCTGTGAAGCGACCGTCAGCTAACGTGGTGTAATTGTTAGCAAGTTTGATCAATTACGGCCTCACGGAATGACCCATACATTCTAAACTACCCATAGAAAATCATTTTGAACAATTTGACGTGGATTTACGGTTAACAACCTTGTCTCGTTTGATCAATATGATTGAATAGTGAGTTCGAACTTCACTGGGTGTCGCATATTTTCTAACTCGTGCCACATCTAATCTACATTTAGAAATTCATGGGGTACCTCGACGCGGTGTAAACGTTAGCAAGCTTGTCTCATGAATACGATTTAATAGTGGTTTCGACCCTCACTGCGTATCCCATAATTTCGGCCTTGTAATAGCATTTAATTTGCGTTTATTCAACTGACTATCGTTTATTCAAGAAACTCGCTTACTAAAATCAGGATTCTGCATATATATATATATATATATATATATATATATATATATATATATATATATGTATATATATATATGATGGCAGTCAAAGCGACTAACTTTCTTACAGGAAATTATTCAATTTGGAAAAAAGCTCTGACATGTATTAAATGTATGACTTTTGGTGCCAAATTTGTCTTTCGTGTTCGCTCGGAAACAAAAAGCAAAACTTAACATAACTAGAAACTTGGCGATGTTTCATGACAAGGAACACAAGTTTGCCCATTTTTTTTATTGAATAGAAATATGAAAATACAACACAATAATCACGTAGTTGGAAATTTAAAATCAGTTTGAATGATCGGGCTTTTTATTGCATTCTAGTTGCTTCAATCTTTCATTACCACATACTGTGTTTGCATGAGAGCTATCATGCATTTCTGCTGCTTATTCTTTGTTAGAAACCTTTTCTCACTAACTTTGTTTGTGATAAACGTATACTAACCCTAACAGATACGCACATACCCTCACGCACACACAGGTGCACAGACACTCAACGACCCATATATATATATATATATATATATATATATATATAAATATATGCAGCAAATAAAAAAATACACAACAAGATTTCAATTTCAAAAAGTAAAGGGCAGCATATACATAACGATTTAGTGGGTAATCGATTTTCAGTGCAGAGTATTATCAGGTCGAACGCTGTAAAATTACTGTTTGAACTTAATAGAAATAATTGAACTTTGTATCTTAGACCACCGGCTGCGTCAAAGAAACGAAGCTTCGTTTGACCTCAAGAAAAAAAGTTGGGAAAAAGAAATATGTCTATTTAAATTCCAAGTGGTAATCATAATTAACGAACACATTTAAGCCGAGGGTGGTAAAATAGAAAATTGCTCAATATTGCTAATTTACAATGGATACTTGTATACAAAAGGTAGTGGACGTATAATGAAATGCAGCTCATCTATTCCACTAGGTGCATGAAGTTTGCATATCATCAGTCCCCAATTCCCTGACGTATTTGCTATTCGCGCATGTTTTATGTATATAGGTATGAGGGGTACTCCAAATGCCTTTTGAAGAACTTTTCAGTTAAAGATTATATGAATACCAGATAGTGCTCATTCATATTCTGCATTTTTTACATTGATTTTCACACTGTACAAGAAGGTAGAATGTTACAGAGTGGGGCACAGTTTATAGAGGTTTGTGGGGAAGATAAAAGTTGACCATAGACTTGAACCGGTTAAAACTGTAGTGAATGGGCTGGATACATCTTGGAAGTCCGTTCCACAAATGGCGGTTCGTTAGCAGAAGCTGCCTGTTTGGAACTTACATCTCGTCAGTGGAATACGAAGGTAATGGTGATGAATCGCTACAAGATGGCTAAAATGACGTATCTTAGCCGTGAAGATTAGAACAGTTGGAACTAATGTATGTATCACGTTTGAAAACTTTCCAAGAAATAGCGATAAATCAGCGACAGACTTGCGTCGTTTCATCTATTATGGAAAATAATTCATCACCCACAAGACCGCGTGGAATACGAAGGAAATGGAGATGCATCGCTACAAGATCGTTGAAATGGCGGATCATAGCCCTGAAGATTAAAACTGGTGGAACGAATGTATGTATCTCGTTTGAAAACTTTCCATGGAAATACGATAAATCTGCGCCAGGTTGCGTCGTTTCCTTCTGTAAGAAAGGGGTTGTATTGTGGAAAATGATTTATCACCCACAAGATCGTGTGGACGATTTTTGACCCTTTCGGGACATGGAAATGAAGACTGGGCAGCTCCCGCCCATATACGACATCATTATTAAGCATGAAATACACACAATTTCATGTCCTTCATGAATACATTTGAAACATTGGAATATGATAACATATGATACTTGGTGTATTATCCCATCTTTACAATCGGGATATTACATTATTTCTCCTGATTCTGACATGAAATCTAATATAAAATTAAAAAGCAAAATGCACATACACATGTTAGTATCACATTCTCTATAACTCTTCCCGCGTTATGCGGCCTAGAAATATTAACTGTCTCATTACAATTCCAACTATTCTATTTTCCTGTTCCCTAATGTCTATTGTATTTTAATATATGTAGGAACCAATCACGGATAATAGTAACTCAGTATTTTGCTTTACTTCCATCGTTACCGTCATAAAGCATTCTTTTCGATTTGATTTATGAATCCAATATTTTCTTCTCGGAGATCACAATCGTAATAACACGTCTTTAAAATGGATATAATTATTGGGCTGTATTTTGGAAATCTTGTTAATTATTATTGTTTTCGGAATGATAGTTACTCTGCGTTTAGTTGTAAGTGTCATCTTTCTAACATAGATATTCCCATGACAATGAAATCATTACAACATTTATTTCCTGATTTTTCTTTTCGACAGGTTATTATTGCAGATCAGGATGAACCTAAACTGACAATATTTATTCAGTATTCTTGTTTTAAAATTTCATGTCTCTCTCTAATATTTCTTTGATTTCTGTTTCTCCAAGACTTTTCTCAAAGAATATGCGATTATTTTCGCCTCATATAATATAAAATGGCATAACTGATGCCCATATCAGTATCTCAGTGTATGTCTGGGATGAGGGTTTGTTATTAAATAGGGATTGGCGAAATTGATGCTGATATACCGTATTGAATGTAAGTGAGACAGATGGGAACAGTGAAATGTTTCAAATGCATAATAGAAAAATATTTTAGAGTGATGGTTTAATGACACAAGATGCTAAGTGCGACAAGGTATAAGACTTGTGGAGAACCATCTTAGCTCATCTCTTGAAGAGACACGGCACATAGAAAAAGAATTTCTTTGTCTTCGATTCCCCATGCTATACTGTTTAACAAGTGTAATATGTAGATCGTTACTCTGAAAATCAGTTGGATTGGATAGCTACAAACTATGATTGCCCATATTATTACATGTATTATATTATTAAATTCAAATTAATGCATATCTAAGGAGAAAACAAGAAATGTGTGTATGGCGCGTCTCTGTGATTTCATGTGCTTAGACAGATCTCACATATACTTGCATACTACCGCCAGATGTCACATACATGCATATGGCTACCGTCACAACAGAAGCACCGTCTGGTGCTCCTGCTATTCATCATAAGATTCTTTAAAAAATGCAAAGAAGGGTCTGAAATGTAATCGATTCTGACTTGGCATTTGTACTTTCTTACCGACGTGACTTGGCTTAGACTTGTATTATCTACATATATCTTCATGGCAACTTCTCTGACGATCTTCTTTTCCCCTGATGCCTCGACTACATGAATTTAAACGTGCTAATAGGTTAACGGCTTGGACCTACCCGTTTATTAAATGCAACCGCCACTTGTACTCAAACAGTTTCTTTTTTCATACTTACACCCTGTAGAACTTCCTTCCGGTTAATTGCGTCCTGATAACTACAATCTTCAAAAATTTAAATGCAACGTCAATAGCCATCTTCTATCTTCCATAATCCCGTTCATCTTTCGTCATTTCCTCAATCCTCCATATACTCAATCTTTTCTGTCACATTTCTTCCCTGTAAGACCCATGCGCACTATTAGTATTCCTACCTTGCTTGGAGTGTAATAATAATAATAATAATAAAGATTTCTATCCGAAATTTCTAACGGAACAACATCATTCTTTCTTTTTTCTATTAAACATCAGTAAAAACCTTTTCGTCACGAACATTTATCGATCACTATTTAAGGATGAACTTGAGAAGGTGCTTATCTTTTATCATTTGTCATTCAAGAAATGCTATTATCATTTATCTCACATTTCGGCAGGTGAATTCATCCGAAATTCTTTGTTGTTTCTTTTTTATTCAGCTTTGAAAATATCGTTGATAGAACAAGCACGTCTGCCCTATTTTTTGCATGACTTTAAATTAGGACGCAATTCAAACTAACCAGGGGCGAAGTATCAATTTAGATTTTGGGGACTTTATCTGCAAACGAGCGAATATTACAATGTTGCATTGAAAATCTTCACGCGAATCTTATAAATTCTCAAAAAGTGCCTCGAGGATGACTCGGTAACATCATCAATTTTAAGTAATAGAGAGAAATTTTCGAAGATATCTCTAAAAAATTCGGACCCCTTCAGAAGAATTACAGTTAAAACTTGGAGGAAGATGATTCCACATGGAGAGAGAAATTTAGAAATACCTTTGATTTGAATTCCACTCCTCACTACGTGCAAAAAAAAAGAAGAAAATAATAACTACGTATTTCTTCAACACATCACTACATGGAATGAAGCATATTTCAATTACGGTCACCGGAAACGCTGATTTAGAGTTAGACAGTTTTTTTTTTCATATACTCATATGTCTGTATAAATCAGCCATTTTCATGTGGTTGTACAATTTCATAAAAAAAATATTTATGTGATAATTTTCACTCGTCAAATTCATATCTTTTTAACCCATTGATTTCCATCATCCATTTTTCTGTGAGGCGGATATTCACGGCTTTTAACTAGAGATCTATAATATAATGGCGGATATTTTTCATGAACTCATAAATAATATATGTTGCAGAGGGGGGAATGGGTAACCTTGAAGACTGGACGTTGTTATTATTGTGGAGGTTAATTCCTTCTCCGTCTCGGCGAATGAAAATTCCATTAAAAATACATTTGTGTATGAGTAAATCAATGTAAAATTTATTTACATATATACAGAACTAGTAACTTTTATCTGTTGCTGTAGCTAAGGCAATAGGAGGAATAGTGGTGAAATTAAAAGTGAATAATCATAAGCTAACGGCTGTCATTGGTGTTACCTTGTGTACCCCGAAAAAAATTTTAAATAGTGTTTGCGAATGAAGTTTTTGATGTGTCTTTGAGTGTAATCGTGGTCAGCCAACGTGAAAATCTGTCTACAATCATTAAGATATATGAATAAGCTTTGACAGATTGGTGAGGGACCTATGATGTCTATGTGTATGTATTTGAATCTTGTATCTGGGTTTTTAAAGGTACATATAGGTTTTTTGGTATGACGTTGTATTTTTTTTCCTGGATACAAAAAACACAGAGAACTATATAAACGAACTTAATAATGCATCGTTTAGATACTTTTCAAACCTAGAGTCAGTGAGGAAAAACATCAACCAAATTATCTAACTACCATGCCACTCACGCGGACACGAAGAACGTTCAACAAAAATAACTTACTCTTAAAAATATGTGATTAAACCCGATGTAAAGAGCAAAATCGCAAACTTTAAAACTCTAAAATATATCTACACGACATAACTATCTGGACAAGATGTTCTCCAAGTCAGTAAATATTTTTAAACACGTGCGAATCAGAAAATTGCTTGACATCTACTTCCACCGGCAGACATCACAAATTTATTTTTCACCAAAAAATACGACTTTCTTCTTACAAGTTTGAAGTAAGCAAAACACAGCTCATTTTCTTCATGAATAAAGCACAGAATTCCCAAATAAATCTCCGCAGATCACAAGAGAATATACCATTAAAACACCACGGAAGTCAACACCATTCTCAATTAAACAACACTGTATCTCTTGGGCTCAACAGATAAAGATGTGAAATAAATATAAGGCGGCCCACTGACCATTTTCACTGTTCATAGATTTTAACATGAATAAAGCTAAGAAATCTGAAAGTACGATTTAATAACACATGGGGATAGCTGTATCTCCGAGAAAAATCGACTGTAATATATCTCCAAAAGTTCCCGCAAACATGCACTCTACACTCGGCAGCATCAGCTCGGCATTTTTACAAACTAAAGCTTCCTCAATTAAAATTTTGTGCACCAAATTCATCCACGCATTGTAAAACAAAGTTTTCTAAACAAAATCAATTCGACATGGAGCATTGGAAAACAACAAAATTTTAATACCAACCGCTGATCTCTCTCTTTCTACACTACCGACATATCTTCCAAAGCGTGCTACATTCTGACTAACTAGAGAAATATACAGCACCCTGATAACATAATACTTTATAAAAGTTCATTTTCGTCGACATGTTTAAACACGATCTCAACCACATTGTTCGATATTTTTTTTTTGATTTTTTGCAGCCTACGAGGGATAGAAATTCAATACGCAAATATTATGGACATATTGGCAGATTAAAATTATCTACAGCGTGAGGCGAGTCTTGTTGTTTAACCCACTGGCTTTACTAAAAAAAAACGTCTCTAGGTGACTCTCCTTAAGCCTATAAATACGAAATGATATTCTCACCCATCCTCTTTTGTCCATTTGTCTTTTACTCAATAAAATGTAGGCGCAGATGGCAAAATTTTCCCCCACTGGGACTTGTGCACTTCAATTTCAATTACTTTTCGCTAGAACTTCTACAGAAATTTCATATGCACAAACACATTCTCTAGTTTCAATGTTCTCTTCTTTCATTCCTATGTATACTTTTGTTAATACATACATTGTTTTTCTTTTATATACTGCTTTGTTTTA
>OZ038486.1:55317550-55342550 GCA_964036315.1 Acanthosepion esculentum | reverse complement strand
AAATATTTTCATAGCAACTTCTCTGGCGCTGGTGCTTCGACTACATGAATTTAAGCGTGTTATTAGATTGGCATCTAGGCTCCACCCTTTTATTTTGAAGTAGCTTCAGCAACTGCCACTTCTACCGTTTAATTGTTTCCCTGATAAGTACAATCTACGTACTAGTGGTTCTTCCGCCTTGCTTGCGGGGAATGATTAAAACACACACCAATATATGAGAAAAAGTGTATATATATATATATTAATAAAAATAACACCTATTTATATATGCAGATTCAAGGCGAACAAAATGTTTGTTCGATTGCTGTCTGGAGCAATAATTATTTTATGAAAAATAAATTTCAAGTTATTTATCGAAGATCAACTCAGAGTTACGCGATGCTTCTCTGTTTACCAGCTCATTGAGAATGCAGCTAGATAATATTAATAACAATATTAATAATAAGAAGTTGTGTTGGAGTCCCTGAATTGATTGGAAAAGCGTCCAATAGACTCATTGAGCGGATTCCTGATAGCCCATTCTCAAAGAAATATAAAAGAATTTACTCACAAGTACATCTCACAAATTACAAAGAGTTTTATAAATCTAAAATATGTGTGGTCTTAGGGTATTTTTTTTTTACAAAAATGATTTTTGGCAAATATCATGAAGCCATTTCCGACCTTAGGTCACTGTTTGGGATCCTTAAAAAATGTATATAGCACAGAAATTAATAAAATAATATGTTAAAACTTATTATAGTCAATATACCTAGTTGCAATATATATATATATATATATATAGATAGATATATAGATAGATATATATATATAGTCAATAATACTTAGTTAAAACCATATCCCTATGTTACCTCCTAGAATGCAGGTAGAGGATGATGATCTCTTGGAATCTGGACATCTGAATATAACTCCCATATTTCATGAGTAGGACATTCTCTATATTCTTGGTCAACATTCGCCCTAGAGCTGGTATCTTGAGGAAAATTACCACTTAGCCGTCAAGAATAAAAAGGAAAAAGTGTCTACAGACAAATAGATCGGTCGTCACACTTGTCAGCATGCTCCTCCCTCTCACAGAAAAACCAGTTTTGGGTCGAAGAATCTGTCACTGGAAGGAACACTTCCAACAACGATGAAACACCTGGTCACCAAACCCGGACTATTTGCAACCTTGTACCAAGTGACTCGATGAAAACCAATTAATAAAAAGAAAGCGAATGAAATGAACACGCAGAAACTATCAACAAGTCATGACATCTTTTTTTTTTACCGCACTCGAAAATTTACAAAAGAACATCAAGGATCAGGCATACCAAATATGGAGAACTATGGTAGGAACTGGAATAAAATCATATCTCAATCCAAACATGTTTACCAGTTTACGCAGGGGCATCTTGCGAAGTAAAAGTCTCTCAAATGCGAAAATAGATAAGACAAAAGTAAATTTGACAGTATTCAATAACCCATCACTCAATCAAAAAGACGTGAGATTGGAAAAAATAATATGACAGATTATTATTTCGTATCTCAATTATTTTAATCTTTACAGTATCCTCATTCAGGAAATAAAACGGAAGAATCTACCTGAGACATAACCTACGTTTATTCAGATTATGTCACTGAAAATGAATCAAACAACATTAGTGCACAATTCTTTGAAAACAACAGAGGTGAAATCACCAAAGTGAAAAACTACATCATTCAAGAATTTAGCAGAGTAACTAGTGCAAACGTTAGGTAGAGACCAGCTCCCCAAAATGCATATGATAACGTCCTATAAACATCTTGTACTAATACACAACGCTGCTCTGCAAACACTGTTAACTGACAAACCACTGGAACATATCACATACGTCAATAATGTCATATACGCAACAGCTTTACCAGCGACTTTGAAGCTTGGTGTTAAGACAATGAACATTCAAGCAACAGACAAAAAGATCCAGCTTGGAAGAGAAAATTGAAGTGAGAAATAAAAGAGTTCACATATCAGTTATAGATCCTACATGAGATCTGAAGAAGCCCAAATGGTTCAACACACAAATGCAGGATGACCAAGCGGAGATATAAAATTGAAATTATAAGTGTTAAAAGCTAAAAGCTAAGGTTTTAGTCCTGCTGCACAGGAGCAATTCTAACTAACTAGAAAATACCAAGAACACAAAATGAAAAATTATGTTAGCCCAAAATGTAGAATCTGTGATAAGTCTGCAAAAATAATTGACCATCTTGTATCAGGTTGCACGGTATTGACACCCACTGAATATGAAATCCATCATGAAAGAGTGGCCTTATATCTACATTATAAAATTTGAAACTTTTACGGAAAGTAAACAGAAAAAAATGGTATGAATACCACACAAACCCTGTTACGGAGCTAGGCCCTGTACCAATTTTATGGGACTTTACAATAAAAACAGACAGAACAATCCAAGCTAATATCCCTCTTGGTCAGGGAACGCAAAAACAAAATGTGTCTTATTGAAATGACATTCCCTACGGAATGTAATGCATATTTAAATATCTTAAAAAAACTAATAAATACAAGGACCTTAAAATCGAACTCTTACAAATAGTGCACATGAGGACCTCAACAACTCCAGTTGTAGTTCGAGCCCTCGGATTGATTGGAAAAGATTCCAATAGAGGCAGTTAAGTGATTCCTAATAGCCCAAGCATGAGAGAAATGCAGAAAATGTACTCAAAAGTACAGCACACACCTTACGAAAGGCTTTATCCATGTATAATATGTGTCATCTTTGATCTTATTTTTTGCTTTTGTGTTTTTTATCTCAAACAATACCCAGCGGAAAATACCATGATGCCATTTCTGGCCATACAGCTTACAACTAGGGGAGAAATGACGAGAAATCAAAGGAAAGAAAGTAACAATAATGAAAACATAATCTTTGATAATATGATAATATAATAACCACATATGCTATAGAAAATACGTGATTACCTTCCAGCTAAACAATTAGATAAAATATTAAAATATATTTGAACAAACTTTTTGCAGGTTTTAAACATTTTGATGAAAATGTACTTTGCATTATTTGACAAATAACATTATTTGCATTATTTGAAAATAAGAGAAATAAACAAATTTGATCTTATCATTCGTCTACTCGGTGTCGTTAATATACGATTCAGTCACTCTTTTTCTAAGACTCTGTCTGGTCTATTTATCAGTCGATATTACATTATAATATTCGTTTTTTCATTACACTTATTCATGTTAAGAACGTACTAATAGCATCAAATATACCAACAACACCAATGGAAAATGTACTAACCATATTAAATGCAAATTATTTGAATAAATATATATAAAATATATTGATCAATATATTTTATATTTTTGTAAAAGAAAATCCTAACATAAGAAAATTTTTAATGTCACTAAGATTTATATTAGATCGATATGTCGATACGTGATTCATGACACAAATCAATATTATTCTTATGTGTTTATTCCTGGAAAATGTCATCAGTGAAACGTATTGATATTCGTTGTCAATTTCAATAAATCACTTGAAAACTATAAAACAATATCCATCATTTTAAATACAAACAAATTTGGACTTCAAATTAAAGACCATCTAAAGAGCATTTAGTCGCATCTAAATACATCTTTTCAGATGTGATAGAAATGGATTTAAGATATTTGGCAAATAAATGCAATCAAATAAATGCAAAAATTTCGTTCCGTTCCTATTACTTGTTTGGAAACGTTACCCATTCCTTTCTACATGTTTCTAGATTTAATCATACGTAGAATTTAGACAGTGCAGACTCTGGACATTTTTTTTAGCCTTCTCAAATAACCGCAGAATTGAATTCAACTATGACATTATCAAATGAAACATTTGTGCTTTGATTTCGATTTTTTTATCCCTACTTTTTCAGACCTACATTTTCATTATACAGCATCTCTTATCAATAACTTGCTGTCATGTGTAAGAAACGCATTCACCTTTTATCTACGTTGTACGCCAAGCAATATTTCCTCTGAAAAGATGAAACAATACATTATCAAAAATACAATTATTTATAAATAGGTAAATGTAAACATCACCTTCGTGAATCCAATAGGCATATGATGGGGAATTCCTAGCCGTTAAACTTGTGAAATCTGAATGAATATTCAAATATTATAATTTTGGGGAATCCTAATTTGAACGGTCTAAAAACTTTCATTACAAAACACACACAAACTCGCGCGTGCGCAGAGACATACACATAGGACTACCAGCTTTCTAAATCAAGAGAATCTTGCGTACCAAACGGACAGCACACGATTCTTGAAAATGACTGAGACTTTCGAAAGTATTTGAATAAAAACATTTTATACGTGTGTGTATGAGTATATATATATCAAGGACACATGGTACAGTGGATAAAGTCGTTGGTCAGATCTAGTGACAGACCCAAAGAGTGTTAGTTCAATACCCGGTTCAGGCAGTGGAGAACTTTCAGAGGGAAAATTACCAGGAGATAACTGATAACTGACATCCATCAAACATGGCTCGTGGAACTAGAACAGTCTACCCCAGTGATCGAAATAAAGGGTTCGGTTCGAAATTCCAACCACCTGAAGAAGGCCGGAGCGTACAACGGCCGAAACGTTGTGACAAATATAGCGACAAAGATGAGGACAATAGTCCGACTAATGTAAATACTATATATATATATATATATATATATATATATATATATATATATATATATATATATATATATATATATATATATATATATATATATATATGTGTGTGTGTGTGTGTAAGGACATACTATAGGTGTATTGTTTTATACCGACGAGAAATTACTAATACTGACTAATAACTCTCTCCTTGCGAGAATCTGTCATATATGATGATAATGGAGATGAAACCTCCCTGACGGCTTCGTAAACTTCATTTAAAAAAAGCACGATTAAATTCTAATATCGGCCACTGATGCACCACCCACTCTCGAACGTTAATTGTCCATTTCCTACATATATATATATATATATATATATATATATATATATATATATATATATATATATATATATATATATATAGTCTAGGAAATCACGAACAACCAAAAGACAACTATCGCCAAGAAAACAAATATTAGTGAATAAGACTAAAATACTCTGCAACACGCAATGAAAGGAAAGACTAAAATCTTAGAAGCTATTATTATACAAAATATACAATATAAATATATTTCAGTAAAGGGAACACTATCTTAAAGCGTGTGTAATTTCGAAGGGCTATCCGTTCATCGTGTGTGACGGTAGTTTGGGTTCCGAGCAATTTTTTGTCAATTAATCTTTGTTATATTACTATGTATCAATTTTATCCCCAATAAAATACTTTCATTTTTAACTGAAAGACGAACGGAAATCCTTATAAATTACTGTATATATTCAACTAAAAACCATGAATTATTTAATTCCTGTTGGCACCAAATATACAAATACTTTAAAATCATTATGTAAATATAATCACGTGCTTATTATGAGTCTCATCCTTTTGAATGCCAAATACGTTATGTTTAAAACAACAAAAATATATTAAATATCTGGAAATACATTGCCAGCACTTTGTCACTTGAAATTCTTCCTTGTTCCATCACTTTATTTCGATTTAAATTTATTTAATAAAAAAAATATATATATATATGTTATTTTTCTCAAAGGAAATAATGCAGGATTTTATTAATATCTATAAAAAATATTTAATTAATAGTTACAGAAATTTGGGACTACAGAAGGACGCTGGGGACACTATAGATCGAATATGTGAGCAACAACTAAGTTTACGGCAAATGGAAATAAATAAGATTAACTATAAATAATATCAGGAAGAGAGAGAGATGAAATTCTACGGCACATAGTGAGTAATGATGTCTTGGAAAATCTGATACTCACAGGACAGATTGAAGGAAAGAGGGCCAGAGGAAAACAATGTATAATATACTTAGTGAGCTTGAGTAAATGGGGGTTGGTACAAGGTTTAGGAGAAATAACAAAAAGACAAAATTTATTAAGTGCTACAAATGACAGGAAATTGTGAAGAAACGTTGTCGCCTACTGTCTTGAGAGGACACGGTGCATAAAAAAGAACCACTGTTCCCAGTAGATCACTTGGCAGTTCGCATCATTATATAATTTCTTTCACAGATTCTTCTTTTTCTTCCAACTTATTTAACAAAATAATATAAATATAATGTGTCGATAGTATCAAAACACCTTAATACATTTTTAGCCATTCATCTTCTTCATCATTGTGTCGCATTGCGTCCCTTCAGCGATCATGGCTCTCCAAAATTTCTTATCACATTTTCCTCTTACCAGATTTTTTTCTCCCTTTGCTAAGGTTCCTGGTGACCAGTGCGTCATCCATTCACCCAAGCTCATTAACTAAGTGTCTTGCTGTCTTCACCGGCTCTCTTTCCGTTAAATTACACCACAAGCACTAAGTTTTCCAAGTTAACTTATCTCAATATGAGACATAATAATTTCAGCTATCTTTACCTGATTCTGAGTATAAGTGTTCATTCTGTTGCCATTTTCTTTAAGACTTTCTTCTTACTCGTTCCGAAGATGAAAGTTTTGCTTAAACCAGGACACAGTAAATTTTAAGCCGCATATATTTTCAGGCTCGTCGTGTTGGCTATTGACAATGTCTTAATTTTATACTCTAGCTTTCATAAAATTATTCACGGTTTATTGCCAATTTTCATACAAAAAGATCTTTGAGTTTTACAAATATACAAAAATTTAAAACTGAATAATAAGCGTGACAAATATATCCATCTTATTAAAATAATAATGCAACTTTTCCCACTTTTAAAATGATAGCCGTAGCGACAGTTTCTCTCCGAATATCGGCGAAGTGAAAAAGTGATATCTTCTTCCTGCTCGCTTGTTAACGCAAATTATATTAATTGCAATTTAATTTTAAATTTAGACATGATGGATTGAGATGAAATTGCAGGTGATTTTAATATGTGAAGCCAATTAGAAGAACTTCGACAAAAAATACAATACCCGACTTGAAAGTCGAATTTGCAAAAATTATTGAAATTATATAGATCTATACATTTATAACGACATTTTTTGGAGAAGATCGCCGATGGTTTCGAAGTTAAATCAAAAATATTTAAATTAGTTTTGAAAAATCAGAAACAGATAACTTAATAACAATAAAATTATTTGCATTTAATTATTTTTTAAACAAACTTTGTAGAAAATTGTCCTAAATTAATCCTTCTATGATAACGAATTGGTAACATGTAAATGATTTCTAGAATTACTGGATTTAAATTAAATTCATATATATTTTATGATGATTTGCAAAAGTAAAAATAACAAACGTGCTTTACATTTATGGTGATTTTGTGATACCGTAGTTATAAAAGGTATTTGAATGCAGACCAATGTTTTAAATACAACATGAAACAATAAACCTTTTAAAAAAGTGCTCATTTTAAAAATCGAGAAAATATAAATTGCTCTTCTATTAATACAAAGGAGTTATCAACGATGACTTCAAAAATCTGATGACCCAAATCAGATCCCTTGATCATTTTTGATATTTTCGTTTTAGTTATTTTCACTGTAATTTTATTATTTATATTGCATGAAACATAACTATCTTTGCCATGACTGATCTTATCGAAGTCTAAAACCACAGAAAAATAATACTGATAAAAAATCCAAGATGGCCCATCAATTAACAATTAGCCGTCTGACCACGACTTAAATTCGCTCCAAAAAGAACAAATGCAATGCATGTTACCCAGAGTATATTTGGCGCGGAAATGTTAACGTCCTTCAATTATTTATTAACTTTTCTTAAACAAAAAATCAATTAGGGTAGTTTAAGAAAATCTATAAATATTTTCACAAAGAAACGTAATTTATTATGATGAACAAGCTATATATCATGCTCAGAATACACCCTTCCATGTTCAATACAAGGCTGAACACTATCAACAACACTTCTATGAACCATTTTACAGATTTGTACATTAATTTCAGAAAACTAATCAGAAATTGTTTTTTTTTTTTCTTATTTGGGTATTGTTCTCGCCTGTAAAAAATATCTTTCAGTACACTCCACAAGAAAAGTCTGTGTAGTGTTAAGCCTGGTGATTGCACTAATAAAAAAGGCGTTATCTCTCCCGCACCCCTAAAAAGGGCGTTAATATACCGCATCCTGTATATTTACATTTACATTACAAATTAATTGAGAAATGCCTGTCTGTTTAATTTGTACTGAATCTTATCGTAACTGAAAGAATCGAGACTTTAAAATTAAAAAAGAAATGTAGATCAAAAACTTCTTTTTAAAAAGACTGTAGCGATTTTGTAGTTGTCTGGATTAAAGTAAAATTATATCTTCATTATTATTTTCTGTTATTTATAAAAAAGGCACAGTTGAGTAATGGATAGCGTCTCGAATTGAGGAATCGGAGAGCTGAGTTCGGATCCATTACATTCAATTACGTTCTAATAAACTTGGCAAAGGTATGAATCGTCTTCTTATACATCCTCACCACCCAGCTATGGGTAAATAGCAGGAAGACTGGGTTCTATAGCCTTGAGTGGCAAACGGTCTAGGAGAAGGAAAAATTCTGAATTCAAAACCGGCCCGGAGAGAGATTTGCTCCGTCAGTTTATCTTGCCCAAGAAGCACCATTGTGCCTCTACGACCCTACTGGTCACGGGAAAAATTTGCATTCCATATTAAAGTCCGCTTCATTGTAATTTCTGACAATTAAAACATAATTTTTAAAACTGCATTTTTGTAGTTCGTTTAAAGTTTACCGATTTAACTATATATATATATCTGGCCACTCGTATTCGAGGATACCCAACTACTTGGGTGGTTAGCCACTCCCTATTGAAAACGCTTGCTCAGACTCATTTTTTGTTTGTTCAACACCCACAGAGCCAACCTGTGGTTTATACTGCAACTATGCTGAGCTGACCTTAGTTACAGTGTCTCGGAAAGCGCGTGTTATCTAGCGAGATCAACAATTTGAAGAAGGCCAGCACAGTCGAGCCTTCGGACACGATTTGTGACTTCAGCTAGGGTTCCGTCTACCCAATTTCACTCACAAGGCTTGTGTCAACCCCTCAGGCACAAAGGTGCCGCACCCTGAGACCCCCCTTCCAGTCTGATAAACATCAGGTAGTCTCCTTCCTGAGAAATCGACCATGGTCAGATTTCATGGTCACAATGCGAACGTTCTACCCACACGATCACGTGCCTATAACCGATTGAACTGTACCTTGATAGATAACAACAAATGAAATTAAACGTTCTTGTAGCTGTCCATACACTTAGTTTTTCAGAGGGTGTATACACTCGTCAGATGGTCATGAAACCGACATTTATTTTTTCACTATTGATTTTAACCTCAGGTTCCCAGACAAATTAATACTCAGAATAAGAAAAGTCAAGTTAACATTTAATTTTACTTTCATTCGATGCTATTAATTCTCTATGTATTGATATTGGCTAATTTCATTAGACTTACGATTTTCTTTAAAAGCATTATATTCCCGAAATACTTTGGTGCAATTTTTATTTTCTTAAGAAATACATTGTTATTATTCCCTAGTGATCAATCCAACTAACTTCACTTTTTCTCAGGAAATCAAGATAAAGAAACTCTATGTTTTCGTATTTAAAAACTGACTACTTTTGAAAGTGAAAAGTTTTGCTTCATTCCAGCAGCTCTTCATAGAGTAGTTCCAGCTTTGCTTTGATAAAGACGAAAAATTATTTGAAATTTAATCCAATTCATATGTCATAATTTCAACATACGTCACCATCTTTATTTTTAATATTTTGGATCCAATTTTTGCATAACTGCGATTCTGTCTTTGTAGGGCTCACTTGAAAATATTGTTTACCACCATCCCCGTTTCTCCTATTATCATCGGAGTTAAACAACGTCAAGTCTGGTTAGTACCTAGACGGATGGCTGCTCAGGAATATCAAGTGTTTTAAGCTTGGATGGGTTGGTGGTGCAATGGATAATGGCAAGGAACGAGGAATCGGAGAGCCGAGTTCGAATTCCGGTCAGGATCGTTATATTCTCTTACATGCAAATAGCCTTACCAAAAGTATGAATCTACCTATTCTCCTCAAGCTATGGGTTAATTAGTAGAACTTGTATCAGAAGATAATTATGATCTCCGAAAACATACAACAATCTGAAAGTATAACCTTGCTTTAAATAACCTGCAAAATGTTGATAAGCTTTAAAAAACAAATAAATCAATAACTTGAAACAATATATTTTCTTTACAAATTTTTTTCTATTTTATAATAAATTTCGTATTTTTTCTATCGAAACGATCAGCATTTGCATATGACATAAGGTAACCAAAATCAGAAAATATTTTTAGCTCTTCATTTTCTCGCGTTGTTTCAGCAACCAAGTAACCAACAGGAAATGATGATTTTGATGATAATATTTTTGATTTAGCGGAAATATTCTAAATGGAACAATAATAATTAGACATATAACACGGAATATTATATTCTTATGAAACTATTTACCATTAATCTGTTATTAGCCATTGCGATTTTGATTTCACATGTACGCCTTTCCCATGCTAATGGGGAAATAGCCATCGAGAAGGAACATATTGTAAAACCTTTTCTTTTCAAAAGGATAATATATTACTCTCATACAAAATACATATGGGGATTTCGTAAGTAAATAACATTTCTATTTATTCTTAATTATTTTTTTTATTATTTGTCTGGGAAAAGAAAACACAAAATATGTGTATAGAGGTTAATTGGTTTTTATTATGCGATATAATGATGACTCGAGACCCGATTAATTTTTTTCTCTCTTAAAATTCATCCGCGGATTTCGAAAGTAAATTATATTTCTATTTATTCTCTTGCTTATTTGAATGCAAAATGAAAACATATAGTATTGGTATAGAGCCTAATTTTGTTGTTACAATGCAATACAATGATGTCCCAAGACATTACCAACTGGTCATAGAGTTCTCGATTTTTCCTAATTTATGTGCAATACGTGTTTGGGTTTAATCTGCAACCTGACTGAAGGTGGTCATACATATTATGTCAAGGCAGTTATCGACCCATATTTCTGAAATCGTTCAATCCAAAACCCATAAACTCTGAAGGATACTTCTAGTATTTTCCGGTTGGTAGTAAGCTTTTTACCAGAGTATAACTGATCGTTGGTGATGGACATTTAAAAATATAATGCCATCGACTTAAATCCGAGGATACTGTAACTTATCATGCAATCACAATAACACTACTAAATATAACTATTTTTCAGTTAAAAAAAAACTATTTCCCACATTGTGATCACACTGAGGACACCGCTATACATTTAGTTAGCTCTCAGTTTTAAAGAGAACCATTCGTTTCACACAGTTGTCTATCACTGATGAAACTCATTACCCACTGCTTAGCTTCATTCACAATCCCTACTGAGTGTCATTAAACTCTTACTAAGTGTAGACGTAAATGGATCCCATTCTTTTTTTTCGTGATGGAGACTCCAGTGCTATATCTCTGCGTCCTACTCACTGTCATGCCGAACGCTATTTTGCTCACTAAGAAAGAAAAAATACGTGTTATTAGCGGGAAGCTTTATTCTTTATTATCGTAAAACCAATATCAAAATCTGAAGACCAACACAATCATATAAGAGACATTACGTAACGATCAACGCTGGTACTTTGTCCAATGGCGGGTTTTCCTGGTGTCATTTCTCAACAATGTTCAAATACGAAAAAACAAACAAACAGCAAAACATGTAATGTTATTAAAAGTTCTTTGTTGAATATGGGGACATGTGATAACTTGTCTCTCCACAGGGTTAAGTCATAGAACAATAATTTCGCCATTAAGACGTATGGTTGTATACCCGGTGTAACCTATATATAAAGCCTATATTTCATGTCTGTGTGATATCTAGAAAAAGATTTGTATTTTTTCTTCAGATATCTACAGTGGTTTGTAGAAAATTATGGCCTGTTTATTAACTTATATTGTGTTATGTTAGATAATGTCCATTGTCACATGTAATAACGTTACGCTCGTTCTTAATATATATTCTACCTAGACTTAGTGTTTCATTTCTAAGTTCTGCTCACACATTCATTAAGATTGGCTGTCTGAGAAGACACAGCTATTTCGATTATATATCTTTTTCAAAAAACTACTTTTAACTGCGTTCATATTTTTTTTTATCACTGCTCTCTATTTATTAAAGCAAAAAATCCCAAATACTTTTACTCAATGATGTCATAATTAATTTTCTAACGAGGTCATCTTGATCTCATAGACCAGATTTTCTCAACCGGGATCCATTTGTACCCTGGTGTTCCATGTAATATTACTGGGGACCCACATAAAAATATCTAATTGTGGGTCCACGTTAATATTTTAGTGATCTATAGAACAATTTCACTTCGGAACTGTTGTTGCAACTAAGAATTAGAATTTCTACAGTAATCTACACAATATTAATATACTAAAAATAGAAAAAACAACGCTAAAACTAGCAGAAAACGATATGAAGCAATGTAATTTAGAGTACATTTTACTTTACCGGATGTTTTAATTGTAAAAGTTAAATACAAACTGAGAAGGCTATATAAAGAAAGGATTATATCTATAAAATAAACTATATAATGGTCATAATTTATTATATAAATTAATTTTAAATGAAATGAAATAAAATATTAATATATTATTATAATTTAATAAATATAGTAATAAACTCGACATTGTGAAAAGCGGTGAGCTTCGACTATCGCTGAAAATAAACTCGCAGAGCAGGATCAACCATAGTGATCACACTGATTACATCTGCACATTTTTAAATTTATTAATTACATACATATTTTAAAATGGTTTATAATAGGAGTTAGTTTACTCGTCTACATAGGTTTTCCATAGAATTTAATTGTTAAATACAAGATTATTTTCAGAAATAAAGCATATATATTCATTGTTTCCATAATACAACTCCTAAACTTACCTATTATTAAAATAATAAAATGATTTCATCAAATGGTTATGGGGGAAGACCAAAATAAAATTAAGAGTAAATATGGTTCATGGGTAAGTAAAAGGGTTGTGAACCCCTGTCATAGACGGACCAGAATGCAGCGTGGCGTGTCGGCTTTGGTGGTCATTTTAAATGCCGCCAATATAATGACTGGTTGGGGAGGGATTTTGTACTGGTTCTAGTAATGTTACAGGTTTTATTTTAGTGTTCTTTTAGATTGGTTGCCAACCATGGCTAGAACATATTTTCTGCCTTTCAATTTTGATTAAAGCTTTGTAGAGAAGAGATGGATTCAGTACTTTCCAAAATCAATTATACGAAAGTGAATGCAGTGACTGCGATCAGAATTTGAACTCGACAGGTTGATCCAACTTCCAGCGTCGAAGGCTGTTACAAGACGCAAACATTTACAAGCATGGTCGATTTAGTTCACAATGTTATCCGTATATTTTTTATTATTCCTGTAGAAGTATTATCGTCAATCTGCAGCGTTAATACATGGACAATCTCGATCAAAGTATCCCTTTCTCTATTAATAAAATTACGCGAAAAAACAACAAAAATCATCTTGGACTCAACAGGAGGACAAAGGATAAGTGTCCTTCCTAAAATAGATCACATCAATGTCAGAGTTTGGTGTTCCAGGCTAAGTAAAATCGGTGATATACCATTCGCTTTACGTTATTCTGTGTCGTTCTTGACAATTTCTATCGCTATAATCTATTATACACGTTTATATTCCAAACAATTTTTCCATGCATTAAAAATCGATTCCATATCGAAAATAGTGCTAATGCTATGTATTTAGAGATTCTTGACAAAATACCCAAAAATATTCCGCAATGTTATCGGTTCTGACTTTGCCTCTCTGCGTCATTCACATTCCCACTGCCATGACAAATTGTTTTAACCTACAAAAGATTACTGAATGAGGAAAACAATAACGGACGTTTGAAATGAAATGATAATCTTTATAACATCAACAAAATACAATACTCGCCAGCGGCGTGAGATAGGTAAACAACTGCTAGTGGTGGACTACTAAAACAGCATATTACCCCCACTTAAAATAGTCTCCAACGTATTTATGATTGGTTTGTTTTGTTTTGGTTTTACGTCATATCAACCTCAATGGGTTATTTAATGCCGACAAATGTTTTATTGCTGGTATATTTTTTTAAAAATCTATTTCTGATAATACTTTTTCCTTCAAAAATTCCATTTCTGGTAATAATTTTCTTTCAAATATTTATTGCTGGTAATAATATTCTTTTCTTTTTTAAATGTTTAACTGGTAATATATATTTTTCTATTTTTTCTTTTTCCAAAAGTATATTGTTGGTAATATTTGTTTTTCAAAAATGCATTGCTGGCAACATTTGGTTTTCAAAAATCTATTGCTGGCAACATTTGGTTTTCAAAAATCTATTGCTGGCAACATTTGATTTTCAAAAATCTATTGCTGGCAACATTTGGTTTTCAAAAATCTATTTTCAAAAACGGCCTTTCTGTTGGACGTAGTTTATCGCCATACACAGTATGAGGATGTAGTTTATCGCCTTACCCATGGACGCGGATGCAATTTACCGTCATACCCATGGACGCAGATGCAGTTTATCGTCATACCCAGGACGTGGTATAGTCTGGGAGTTCATTATTTGCCCATAGCTGGGACTCTAACAGGTGCTACCATCCCGGGTCAGGGTGAACCTGGGAACACCAGCAAATGAGAGGTGGTTACACGCTCCTCAAAACCTCCTGGTCAGAGGCCTTGCTGTTGGATGCAGTTTACCGTCATACTCAGGACGATCAACGTATTTATGAGGATGGGGATATACACATTAGTGTTCATAGGCACGGTATATGACGCATAACTTCTTTTTAACTTTTCTGTAAATATTTTCATGGTAATAATTCTGACGAGCTACGTAGGTTGGTGGATTTTAAAAATATAATCGCAATGCTAGAATGTCAGCTAGTTACAAGTGTTAGATGTAACAATAATTACTATATTAGCAGTTTGTTTTCTTGTACTTCTCGGTGGTGGGCTATCTTCCGGCTTCCTACTTTCCATCCAAATTTGATCTTCAAAAGTTAAATGCTATATCACTCGTCATCTTCTACCTCCCTGAAATCTGTTCTTTTATTTTCTTCTGCTAATAATGCTTTTCTCTTTTTTTCACTCTCCGTAGTCCTTGTGTTTTATTGCTTTGCTTGTGGTTAAATGATCGAAATAAAATAGGTCATCTACTATACTCTGTACTCTGGTTGTGAATGCTACACAGACCCTTAAATAAAAAGATTTGGTTTGTTTGTTTTGTTTTACGGCATATCAACCTCAATTGGTTATTTAATGCCAACAAAATTTTCATTGTTGCTAATATTTTTTTTCCATAAATCTATTTCTGTTAATACTTTTTCCTTCAAAAATCTATTTCTGGTAAAAAAAAGTTTCCTTCACTGGTAATATTTAAAAAATATATATATTGCTGGTAATATTTGTTGTTTTTTTTTTTTTCAAAAATATATTGCTTGTAATATTTTTGTTTTACAAAGTATTTCTGGTATTAAACCCTATTTTTATACTTTCATAGTATTTTGACCCGAGTTTAGGTGTTAACTATTTTCCTATAGCTGGGACCCTAACAGGTGCCACTTCCCCGGGTCAGGGTGGAC
Organism: Acanthosepion esculentum; assembly: GCA_964036315.1. Taxonomy (NCBI): domain Eukaryota; kingdom Metazoa; phylum Mollusca; class Cephalopoda; order Sepiida; family Sepiidae; genus Acanthosepion; species Acanthosepion esculentum. The sequence continues at coordinate 55,326,788 of OZ038486.1, read as the reverse complement.
CTGGGAACATCAGCAATTGAGAGGTGGTTCCATGCTCCTCAAAACCTCCTGATCAGAGGCATTGCTGTTGGAAGTAGTTTATCGTCTTAGCATGACCCGGATGTAGTTTATCGTCATATCGTTGTTGTTCTGTTAGGGAATGCTTAGAATTTACTATGTTATGTTGCATCTAATAAAAGCCTGGAAAGACACTCGAAGGAAAAGGTTAAAGTCGAAACGATAATCATGAATGAGTTGTCTGATATAAATAGAAGGGAAGACGGAAGGTAGTGAAGATTATAGGGAGAAAGTAGACAAAAATCCATTAACCCTATGGTCAGAACATGTGTTCATCGTGGAGATTTTAAGGAGATTAGAAACAAAAATACTAACTATATACACACTTATACTTAGAATCAGAGGCAGTTGAATTCCCTAGATTAGTAATGAGGGAAATGTACTTGGAGGATTTAACATTCACAAGATTGAGAAAAGAAGTTAGAAAACACCAACAAATTACTTGATATATTTGAGTGAAACGATGACAGACTAAGGATAATGATTAATGATAAAGAATTACAGATAACAGATATTACGGAAATCAATGATCGCTTATATCCTGAAGGAGAAGACAAAATTTTGACAGATTGGCGCAACATATTTTTGCCATCAACTAAGGATACGGTTTTATTTAATTTATCTGTATGTTTTACTTGATATTATATAACAAATAACTTGCCATGATGTTTGCACGGTTAATAATTCCACTTTTCGAATACTGATTATCTCGGCATAAAAAAACACAGTGCCATGAACAATAAACACCACGGTATATTTGTTTAACATGTAACTGAGATTGGGAGATTATTCAATAAAAAAATGAATGATCATATATGACTTGAAATTATGTCATTGTATTTAAATATGTTTGACGTTTATGTACACATATTGGCCACATAATGAGGAAAACGGGCTTGGAAATATTGACGCTCAAAAGATATATTAAAGCATGAGTGAAAGTGGAAAACGCCACTTAACTAACGAGCATGTTTAAATAGATGGCAGAGCAGAGAGATAGCAAAACTACAAAATTTACTAAGAGATACAAAGGACAGATTGTGGTGAGCCATGATCACCAACGTCCTGAAGAGGCATGGCACATATTATTATTATTATTATTGTTGTTGTTGTTGTTGTTGTTGTTGTTGTTGTTGTTGTTGTTGTTGTTGTTGTTGTTGTTGTTGTTGTTGTTGTTGTTGTTGTTGTTGTTGTTGTTGTTGTTGTTGTTGTTGTTGTTGTTGTTGTTGTTGTTGTTGTTGTTGTTGTTGTTGTTGTTGTTGTTGTTGTTGTTGTTGTTGTTGTTGTTGTTGTTGTTGTTGTTGTTGTTGTTGTTGTTGTTGTTGTTGTTGTTGTTGTTGTTGTTGTTGTTGTTGTTGTTGTTGTTGTTGTTGTTGTTGTTGTTGTTGTTGTTGTTGTTGTTGTTGTTGTTGTTGTTGTTGTTGTTGTTGTTGTTGTTGTTGTTGTTGTTGTTGTTGTTGTTGTTGTTGTTGTTGTTGTTGTTGTTGTTGTTGTTGTTGTTGTTGTTGTTGTTGTTGTTGTTGTTGTTGTTGTTGTTGTTGTTGTTGTTATTATTGTTATTATTATTATTATTATTATTATTATTATTATTATTATTATAAGGTGGAGGAAAATAAGATGAAAAGAGCGTAGGGCCTGTCAGTGCGGGCATGGAATTCCGTCCATTTTGTTGGGTTCCGTTTGGTCCAAATGCTCTTAGGAGATCCTTTTAACCGTATTTTTTCCTCCGGCTATGATTTCAATGCCAACCTAAGCTCTGGTGCCTTGATTGGGTGCCATTCTAGAAAAAGAGATAAACATTTACATTAAGGCCATAAAGAAAGAGATTAATCCCATTATTCTTCTCCCTAGCAGCCCATGACTTAAATGTCAGGGCATCATGGACTTCAAGACGTGGCTGGTAACCAAAGTTGAAGAAGGATAACGCTAAATTTAGAATCGTTTAGAAACCCGAAGGAAACCTCTCAAATTTCTTTGCTATGATATTCATAGACTATTAATGAAGGGGAATCGACGAAGAGCCTCAAACGCCTACTATATGAAAAGAGATAACATTAAGAAAATGAATTAGGAGTCAAATACATTCATATAAAAATGGTTATATGCATCACGGGAAGCAAATTTCTTTTTATTCCTTTTTTTTCAGCATGCTGATGATCAGAATAAATAGCGTGAGTGGTAAACTGAAAATAAAGCTAATTCAGGAAGTTACTATTCGCACCATTAAGTAAATATCCAGGACAGTATAATAAATTAAAATAATTTATTTCATAATCTGACTGTCCACGGCTTCATAAAAAATATGTATAAATGTTGTGGTAGGATCCACCTAATCTGCATAGGTGACTACCGACTATATAAATAATGGTTGGTACCGGAAGACATGGGAGACGAATACAGAGATCCAACTAGAGACTCTGCTCGACTGCGACTTAGTCAACACATTCTCCAGGAACGGTCTTCCCAGAAATATACAGAAATACTATATGTAAATATTGTGTACATTTTCTTGTTATAATACATTCTTGTTCTAAGTATATTTTGTGTTGCATTATTATTCCATGCATTAGTCAAGATTCAACAATGAGTCAAGACTCAACAATAAATTGCTGTAATTATTCGTGATAAAGCAGTAACTTTACGCAATGAGATATTGAAAATATAAACGTCTCCTCCATATAAAACACACTGACTCTTTAGAATTTGCAGGAGCTAAATTTAACATATATTTATCATTTGTGCTAATTTTATCCGGTTCGGTGTTGTAAAAATATATGATTTATAAATATCATATTACGCTAGAACTTGGTGGGACAACTCGATCAAAACCATCGCGGAAAAGACATTAAAATGCCGCATCACGAATGCACCGGACAGTGTTAAAGATTACACCCTTTTTATGAAGAAGTACAGGGGGATGCTGTGGACAACGACTGAGAAGATTACGAATAAAATTAAACACTGACAACAGAGAAGAAACTGACATGGCGTGTGTAACAGGGACAGCTGTAATAGAGGTATATATTTACATGATATATATGTGATTTTTTAAAAGGAAAAAAGAATACGTTATTATATAGTTATTTAAAACCTCTGTGACAAATTATTGAGGTTTTAGTCATAATTTACTTACTGCCATAGCTTACATAAAATGTTCAAAACAAAATTTTAATATTTTGTTCATGTATTTAATACACAACCACAAATTTCATGTTGTTCATTATACAAGAAAACTAACGGCACTTTAAAGTTCACATTACTTTAATCACATTACAACAGTTTTACATTAAGAAGAATTAAATTAACGAACAAAGGTTGAAAGGAATTAGGAAGTTAGACTGGTAAATTGATGTTGACCTCATCAACACTTCGAGTTCAATTCATACATTTTTGTAGATTTTTCTCAAATTTTTTCAAAAAATCTCACCAACCTTTAATGATTTCACTTCTTTTAACATTAGAGTGAGAAAGACCAATATCTCGTCCAGACGAAAATACCTCGGAGGTTTATTTATTTCCAAATTCGGCGCTATTAGCAACTGATTGATTTCATGGCTTTTTTTTAAACATCTGATGTTATTTTGAAAAGATAAGGTTCAACGAGGCCTAATTTACGGCTTTGATTAAATAGTGATTTATTTTTATTTTCAGAATGATATGTTTTGTAAAATAATTACATATAGACACAAATATTTTCATATATTTATGTATATATATTGATTTTATAAATATTTATATATATATTTATTTGTATATATATATGTGTGTGTGTGTGTGTGTGTGTGTGTGTGTGTGTGTAACCAATGTGTTTTAAAATCAATTGCAATCTTGCCAGGTGGCTAACAGGAGTCTTAATAAAAAAAATAAAAAAAAAAATACAAAGGACGCATAAAGAATTATTTGAGGAAATTGAATAAAGGAACTTATAGTAAAGAAAAACAAAAAATTACGGACACCTACCTAAAAATAAAACAAAGAGTAGTCTCTGCTTACATTACAAAGACTAGATATTCAAGCTTCCATGGGATAATCATCAGAAGGTGAAATGTTCGTACCTCTTCTTAACTTTTGCATTACCGCCATGTCTGGCCGAACAAGTGTACATACATATATATATATATATATATATATATATATATATATATATATATATATATATATATATGTATATGTATATATATATATATATGTATATATATGTATATATATATATATATGTATATATATGTATATATATATATATATGTATATATATGTATATATATATATATATGTATATATATATATATATGTATATATATATATATATGTATATATATATATATATGTATATATATATATATATGTATATATATATATATATGTATATATATATATATGTATATATATATATATATGTATATATATATATATATGTATATATATATATATATGTATATATATATATATATGTATATATATATATATGTATATATATATATATGTATATATATATATATATGTATATATATATATATATGTATGTATATATATATATATATATGTATATATATATATATATATATATGTGTGTGTATGTATATATATATATGTGTGTATGTATATATATATATATATGTATGTATATATATATATCTCCGACTGACGCCAATTCAGCCAGGTTTCGATCCTAGCTAGAGGCAGCCGGGCGTTTAGTCACACTGAAGAGCTGTTGTTGTTGTTGTTGTTGTTGTTGTTGTTGTTGTTGTTGTTGTTGTTGTTGTTGTTGTTGTTGTTGTTGTTGTTGTTGTTGTTGTTGTTGTTGTTGTTGTTGTTGTTGTTGTTGTTGTTGTTGTTGTTGTTGTTGTTGTTGTTGTTGTTGTTGTTGTTGTTGTTGTTGTTGTTGTTGTTGTTGTTGTTGTTGTTGTTGTTGTTGTTGTTGTTGTTGTTGTTGTTGTTGTTGTTGTTGTTGTTGTTGTTGTTGTTGTTGTTGTTATTATTATTATTATTATTATTATTATTATTATAAGGTGGAGGAAAATAAGATGAAAAGAGCGTAGGGCCTGTCAGTGCGGGCATGGAATTCCGTCCATTTTGTTGGGTTCCGTTTGGTCCAAATGCTCTTAGGAGATCCTTTTAACCGTATTTTTTCCTCCGGCTATGATTTCAATGCCAACCTAAGCTCTGGTGCCTTGATTGGGTGCCATTCTAGAAAAAGAGATAAACATTTACATTAAGGCCATAAAGAAAGAGATTAATCCCATTATTCTTCTCCCTAGCAGCCCATGACTTAAATGTCAGGGCATCATGGACTTCAAGACGTGGCTGGTAACCAAAGTTGAAGAAGGATAACGCTAAATTTAGAATCGTTTAGAAACCCGAAGGAAACCTCTCAAATTTCTTTGCTATGATATTCATAGACTATTAATGAAGGGGAATCGACGAAGAGCCTCAAACGCCTACTATATGAAAAGAGATAACATTAAGAAAATGAATTAGGAGTCAAATACATTCATATAAAAATGGTTATATGCATCACGGGAAGCAAATTTCTTTTTATTCCTTTTTTTTCAGCATGCTGATGATCAGAATAAATAGCGTGAGTGGTAAACTGAAAATAAAGCTAATTCAGGAAGTTACTATTCGCACCATTAAGTAAATATCCAGGACAGTATAATAAATTAAAATAATTTATTTCATAATCTGACTGTCCACGGCTTCATAAAAAATATGTATAAATGTTGTGGTAGGATCCACCTAATCTGCATAGGTGACTACCGACTATATAAATAATGGTTGGTACCGGAAGACATGGGAGACGAATACAGAGATCCAACTAGAGACTCTGCTCGACTGCGACTTAGTCAACACATTCTCCAGGAACGGTCTTCCCAGAAATATACAGAAATACTATATGTAAATATTGTGTACATTTTCTTGTTATAATACATTCTTGTTCTAAGTATATTTTGTGTTGCATTATTATTCCATGCATTAGTCAAGATTCAACAATGAGTCAAGACTCAACAATAAATTGCTGTAATTATTCGTGATAAAGCAGTAACTTTACGCAATGAGATATTGAAAATATAAACGTCTCCTCCATATAAAACACACTGACTCTTTAGAATTTGCAGGAGCTAAATTTAACATATATTTATCATTTGTGCTAATTTTATCCGGTTCGGTGTTGTAAAAATATATGATTTATAAATATCATATTACGCTAGAACTTGGTGGGACAACTCGATCAAAACCATCGCGGAAAAGACATTAAAATGCCGCATCACGAATGCACCGGACAGTGTTAAAGATTACACCCTTTTTATGAAGAAGTACAGGGGGATGCTGTGGACAACGACTGAGAAGATTACGAATAAAATTAAACACTGACAACAGAGAAGAAACTGACATGGCGTGTGTAACAGGGACAGCTGTAATAGAGGTATATATTTACATGATATATATGTGATTTTTTAAAAGGAAAAAAGAATACGTTATTATATAGTTATTTAAAACCTCTGTGACAAATTATTGAGGTTTTAGTCATAATTTACTTACTGCCATAGCTTACATAAAATGTTCAAAACAAAATTTTAATATTTTGTTCATGTATTTAATACACAACCACAAATTTCATGTTGTTCATTATACAAGAAAACTAACGGCACTTTAAAGTTCACATTACTTTAATCACATTACAACAGTTTTACATTAAGAAGAATTAAATTAACGAACAAAGGTTGAAAGGAATTAGGAAGTTAGACTGGTAAATTGATGTTGACCTCATCAACACTTCGAGTTCAATTCATACATTTTTGTAGATTTTTCTCAAATTTTTTCAAAAAATCTCACCAACCTTTAATGATTTCACTTCTTTTAACATTAGAGTGAGAAAGACCAATATCTCGTCCAGACGAAAATACCTCGGAGGTTTATTTATTTCCAAATTCGGCGCTATTAGCAACTGATTGATTTCATGGCTTTTTTTTAAACATCTGATGTTATTTTGAAAAGATAAGGTTCAACGAGGCCTAATTTACGGCTTTGATTAAATAGTGATTTATTTTTATTTTCAGAATGATATGTTTTGTAAAATAATTACATATAGACACAAATATTTTCATATATTTATGTATATATATTGATTTTATAAATATTTATATATATATTTATTTGTATATATATATGTGTGTGTGTGTGTGTGTGTGTGTGTGTGTGTGTGTAACCAATGTGTTTTAAAATCAATTGCAATCTTGCCAGGTGGCTAACAGGAGTCTTAATAAAAAAAATAAAAAAAAAAATACAAAGGACGCATAAAGAATTATTTGAGGAAATTGAATAAAGGAACTTATAGTAAAGAAAAACAAAAAATTACGGACACCTACCTAAAAATAAAACAAAGAGTAGTCTCTGCTTACATTACAAAGACTAGATATTCAAGCTTCCATGGGATAATCATCAGAAGGTGAAATGTTCGTACCTCTTCTTAACTTTTGCATTACCGCCATGTCTGGCCGAACAAGTGTACATATATATATATATATATATATATATATATATATATATATATATATATATATATATATATATGTATATGTATATATATATATATATGTATATATATGTATATATATATATATATGTATATATATGTATATATATATATATATGTATATATATGTATATATATATATATATGTATATATATATATATATGTATATATATATATATATGTATATATATATATATATGTATATATATATATATATGTATATATATATATATATGTATATATATATATATATGTATATATATATATATGTATATATATATATATATGTATATATATATATATATGTATATATATATATATATGTATATATATATATATATGTATATATATATATATGTATATATATATATATGTATATATATATATATATGTATATATATATATATATGTATGTATATATATATATATATATGTATATATATATATATATATATATGTGTGTGTATGTATATATATATATGTGTGTATGTATATATATATATATATGTATGTATATATATATATATATATGTATATATATATGTATATATATATATATATATATGTATGTATATATATATATGTATGTATATATATATATGTATGTATATATATATATATATATATATGTATATATATATATATATGTATATATATATATATAAACACTGACACTAGCTTATGAATGGCTTGCACAGTCTATCTTCAGTTGTTTTGGTTTCTAATCATTGAATTAAGCGTGTCTGTTACTTCGGGTCCATATAGTGTATACAATTTATGTATGATTACAAATAATTGGAAAGAAGCCTTCGTGTTTCTAGAAATTAATTGAGTTCTATAATTCCCTAACATAAGTTATAATATATGATTTCACCTCGTTTATAAGATCTAAATTTGCACTTTGAATCGTCAAATCGTTCAACGACAGTGAGTGACCGACAGGTACGTGTATAATAAGCTGGAAAAACTTGGTCATCGAACTGGACGTACGAGTATTCTATATATTTAATTCCACCATGAAAACAGAATCGGCTGCCCTCAGTTTGAAAACCATGGTAAGTCAAAAGCTGGGCTCAGAAAATTTTAGAATATATACATACAATATGAAAAATTCAAAAGGTTAATTGCTATGGTGGATATTCTCATGCAGCAAGTGGGTTTTCATCAGATATACAAACTGCAAATAAACCTTATTTTAAATAAAAGACAATTGTATCTCATGTGCAAATGGTCAATATTAATATTGCTATGTTAAAATAAACTTGACTGATGATTTATATCTCGTTATAATTATTCCCGTCATAATGCCTGACGTAATGTTTAAATTATTTACTGTCCTTATATAAAAAGTATAAAATATCACTTTAGATTTTAAGAAAGGAATGACTTACCTGGCACATGCCATGTAAGAAAAAAGAAAAATAAATAATTGCAAGCCCCAGTGATCCTTTACACCAAGCAGTAGCACTCCTTCGGGAGAAGGGGTTTTATTGGCCGGCGCCTGAGGCGTCCCTAAAAGAGGAAATGCCGAGAGATCTTCTGCAAATTTTCAATGGTATTGCCGTTAAAACCACCTCGACCGTGTGTCACATTCGGTAGTGACTTGGGAGCGATGAAAAATACTTCAAGGCAGAAACATATACATA
>OZ038486.1:55300050-55315050 GCA_964036315.1 Acanthosepion esculentum | reverse complement strand
AGGACCATAAGCATAATTTCACCAACAACCCACAATTCCGATTGCTTAATCCGTCTAGGAATAATACAGACAAAATCAGCAAAGCTATACTTGAACAAGCCTGTAATTCCACCAGGGCTCAGTGAATGGAAAAATACTAAAGATGCTATCAATTTATCCGTCGATCACTGAAGATCTATTGACAGCTGCTATAACCCTGGCCAATAAATATTGCACCTTCACCGACTATGATGTCAGCATCATTATGCAAGCCCCAAAATTCATTCTATATCACGATGGTTCTTTGTGGACCAAAAAACAACCCTAACAACTCTATAGCGATGTGAGCTTTTGACTCCGCGGAAGCATGTGAATAAGTCGGCATACTACTATTATGGAGGCTCGGGTATACTCTCGATAGTGATGTCACTGGCCTGTACAGAGACGACGGTGTTATGTTTCTACGTAACACCAATCCACCAGTTCAGGAAACAACTAACCAAATTCTGTAAGGATCACTGATTTAATATCACCATTACCACCAACGCTAAGGTGATCAACTTTCTAGGCACTACTTTCGATCTCTCCAGAGGAGTTCACATGCCTTATAATAAAGAACTTTATAATCATGTATACATTAGTAATGAATCTAACCATCAATCAGGTATCAAATCTGCGCAACATAGACTCTCTACTAACTCCAGTAATAAATAAGTCTTTGAAAAATTCAAAACCAAATATGTTGATGCACTAAATAAAAGTAAGTATAATATTAAACCAGTGTACGTCTCAAACACTAACACGAATACCAACAGTAAATATAGGAATATAAAACACAACATAATTTTGTTCAATCTGCCTTTTAACAGTAATGTCAGGACTAACATCTGTAGAATCTTTCTTAAATTAGCACACAAACATTTTAACCATAACTCTTTTCTCATAAAAATCTTCAACAAGAACAACATTAAAGTTAGTTACAGGAGCACTAGAAACCTTGACCAATATATAGCCCAGCATAATAGTGTAACCCTAAAAAATACTTAAGCAACACTAATAACAACAGTAGCTATTATGATCAAAATGTAATTGCCGTAAATGGAACATCTGTCCTATGAATGGAAAATGTATGTATAAAGTAGTTATCTATAAGACCAGCATCAGGCATAACGACAAAATTAAATCTTATTTCGAGGCAACTGCTAATAACTGGAAAAACGTTTTTATCTTCACAAAAGGAGCCTTAGCAACAAGAAAATACGCAAATGCCACAACACTATCAAACTTTTACTGTGGTATTAAAACAGATAGCTACACACTTGCAGTAAATTGAGAATCCGTCGCTAAAATCAATCCATTTTTATGGCTGGGTTAGCGATGCAATTTGTATTTACTAGAAAAACCTCATCCTAAAAATATTAATAATTTTAATCTACGTAATAAGCGGAATAAGATTATGTCTAGCTGTATTCATGGAAAAAATTTTCTCTTAAGATTTTGTAATCCTGGATAATTTACTTTTCGTCTAAATTTAATTTTCGGGTCGCCCCCATGTTAGGGGACACACCGATTAACTTCCTTTAGCCATTCAAACCTACCTTTAGATCTGCGTCCTCCGTTAAAATTTTAAATTTTAAACGTGCTTCAATTCCTTTTTTAAATTGTTTTTCTTTTTTATTGACTCATACCTGCAACCCCATGTCCTGCACTTAAACCCTAGTATTGTTTTTATACTATTTTTGTACTATTTTAAATTTGAACTATGAATCAACGCGCCTCACACGAACATCTGTAATTTTTTAAAATAAACGATGAAATATATCTTGTGCTCGCCGAGTTGGGTAACCAACGAAACTTAAGACGCACACCAAACGTAGGTATATATGTATTTATTAATGTATATTTCTTTACCCTGTCTAACCACATCGAGGACTATTAGTTCTAAACATTTAGGCAAAATTTGATAATTATGTATTTGCATACCTGTGTATGCACGCCTGCATTTATCGAAAATGAATATAATGTTTACTAAATAAACCAAGCTTCTACTCAAATATGAGTATCCATTAAAATAACATTAAGTAATAATTTTTTTTGAAATATTTCTGATCAATAAATAGAAAATTCATACCATTTCGTTACATACATAATATATATATATATATATATATATATATATATATATATATATATATATATATATATATATATATATATATATGAAGAAATTTACTCTTAAAGTGTGCTATATTTATGGGATAAAGTGCTCAATATCAGAGATAGAGCGTGTGTAAATATAAAAGTGAACATAGAAGTCAACACTTAGAGGCGACAGTCTGTTTCATGCTAGATGCAATCATCGGGCCACCCGATATATATATATATATATATATATATATATATATATATATATATATATATATATATATATATATATATATATATATATACAGATAGATGGATAGATAGATAGATAGACAGATATGGGTGTCCGTGTGTGTAAAATTCCATATATGATTAAATATATTTGTAAAGGGACTATATAATAAAAAAATACGAAACTCTTCTTAACTGATAAGATTCGTCCTTTTATAGAATTCATCAAGATTTTATTGTCTTGCTTGATCTGGTATATTTTGTGAGTATCATTTCATTCATATAAATTTCATTATTATTTCATTCATAAAAGACCGCGGAATGTTATTTCTTAAGTATGTTTTTACACGATTTTATATTTCTGATCATTTTCATATTTCCATATACATATTTAAATACAGTTTTCCATCCTCTGAATAGTTTCGTTTTGCATAAAACATTATGAAAGTTTTTTCGGGGTTTTTTTTCTGTGCAACATCCAATCTGCGTCATGAAAACCTATAAGCAATATTTTCTATGTGATAATCGTTACGAGATTACACCAAGTATATAATTGGATGAAATCCACATGCCAGTCCAAACACTGACAGCGAATACATTACAGTACGAATTTCAGGTTTCCGTTCTAGTAGCAAATGCAGCCTCTAGAATGTGTGCAGTGGTTAAGGAATGGAAGCTTCGTGATCATGCCGCTCAAAAGTCGGCGAAGGATCGAGAACAGAAATATATCAATGAAAGATATACTACTGAATTTTCGTCCGCGAAGTTTAGTTGATATATTTATTACATGTGTTGAATTTAAATCGTTTGAAAAATACGGTATTATAGTAGTGCATTTCTGCCCCTACATCACAACTAAAAAGCAACACATAAGGGAAAAAAGCAAATGAATAATATATACATGCAAAAAACATATTTTTTTCTGTTAACATAAGAATCAGAAACCTCTAAAGATTATTTATTACATTATAATTACAATTTTGCCAAAAGGCCAAATGGAAAATTTGTTGAGACTGGTCAACACTGACTATCCTAAACCTAGCTATTCTTATTCGCGACCCATTCATTCATTACAATTTACCATTCGATACAACATATACAAAAATACCAAACATTCACAGGGATCCTACTAAAATATACATGACATAGAAATTATATAACATACAAATTGTCTTTTTCTTTAGAGAAATATATAAAAATATGACATGAAATGAGGAGGGAGGTGATGTACGAAAATAAAATACAACAAACATTCAAAATAAAAAAGTAAAGTATCCCTTATTGATTACCTCTTGTTTCAGAATGAGTTGAACTGAACTAACTAGCATATAACCACACACACACACACACACACATATATATATATATATATATATATATATATATATATATATATATATATGTATGTATGTATATATACATACACACATTTTATATATATATATATATATATATATATATATATATATATATATATATCGAGAATGGTTATGTAATTGTAACATTAGCCATTTCCCTACAAAGAAACAATTGGCATTTATTAATCGAGCCGCCAGTACTGCTTTCACTTGAAATTATAAAATTTTTTCACTTAAATTTTTTTCATGAATTTAGGTTTCTCAAGGAAGTCCAATAGCTGTTATCGCTCTTTCCCGAATTGAAGTCGGTTTCCATCCTAACCTTATATTTGGCGTAGTGTGGAATGTCAATATCTTACGTGAACTACATATTGAGTTACTTCTCCCTATTATGACTATACAGTAAACCTAATTCTCTCTTGAGTACCTATTCGTACTTTTACAGGATTTAGAAAAAAATCAAATCAAATACTCAAAATCGGTACACATCCAAAATTAGTTCTCATTCAAAATCATCACTCAACCTCCAAGAGAAGAAATGTTGCTCGTATGTAAGTAGAATATAAGGAAGAATGATATCTTAATAAGGAAAATTACAACAGCACACTTCGAGTCGATGTCCTAATAGATATAGTCGTTGGTTAAGCAGTTGCTGTCATTTAAATGTTGTGTATTTAAACTCGGTGTCAGGTATTTATATTAATATACCCAGTTTCAACAAGCAGGAACGAAAACGGCATCGCCGGAAAGAATGATATCATGTCATATACGAGATATCCCATATCAGCGAAAATAGTTAACGCCTGATTATGGTCAAAAGTGCTTTGTCGAAATGATGTGCCGATAATAATACGTTCAATAATCAATGATAACAATATTTAGCATAAGGTAAAAAGCAAAAATGAAATGTTGCAGTTACTTATTCCAAGTATATTTGTATTTCTAATATTAATTTTTAAATTGCAAAAAAATTATGAATTGTTCTTTGACATTTTAACTCTTTTATCGCCTTCAGTAACGAGATTGCTGGGATTCATTAACTTCAGTGCTCTTAGAATTTACAAATTGTTCAACTTGGAATATTCAACAGACAGAACGAAAGTGTCACTTTTCTTTGCGTTGAATTAATCTCGTAGCAGGAAATATTTGGTGAAAAGTGACAATTCTGACATTAGCAATTCCCAAACAATTTCTGGGAAGTCAAAAGGCAATTAGAAATTTGAACTGGGAATGACATTACTGCCACCGCATGAATATTTAAACATTGATTTTATCATTAAATTAAATTTCTGTATTTTTGTAAATTTTACCAAAATATCAATGACAGGAAGTAAATCTTAGAAAATAAAAGTATCATAACTTTGTCAATGAATTTGATACGGTAATCAAAAAAATAAGAATTATCCCATTTTCACCAAGAACATTTCAGAATCGTCATTTTTCGAAAGGGTTCCCAAATTGTTTTTATGCATGCATATTCTCAAATCCGAACTATAATTTAATATGTAAATTCGCAATTACTCTACAGTTCAAAATTCTGAGGCCATTACATTTTTAATTTGGCCCCAAAAGTCGTACTTAAATAATACTTAGTTGTATGTGAATAGGGGAAAATTATAAATACATGGCTAACAAATTTGAGACTTAATTTTTTATTAGATTTTTATATTTATTTTTTATTATAAAAAGAGAAAAATTATGATTAAATTATTCCCTCGTCAAAATATCCTCCTTCAGACATTCAGTGCAACAGTTCCTCAAAATATAAGTTTCATAATCTATTTTTGTACCTAATTTGGCTACCAACCATATTGGCAGCACCATCAGTAGATGTACACACTCGTTTACACCAATCAAGGCCATACTCATGGAGAAGCTGTTCAACTTTCTCAAAAATATCCTAGTTTGTTGTAGTATCATTCATTGAGACCAATTCAATTACTTCTTCATAAATCTGAAATTCATTGTCACAAGACCTGATGAAAACAGCGAGCTGTGCTATTCCAGCTCTGTCAACAGTCTCATCCAGAGCAATAGAAAAATGTTCAAAACTTGACGATAAAATCTTCAGCTGGCGACTCAGATCACCTACCATTTCATCAATCCGTTCAGCAAAAGCATTCCTGCTTAATGAAATACGTGTGACTTCTCTGGATATATAATTACAGATGCTTTTGTAAGACATCGTTTTATGAAATCTCCTTCATTGTAAGTGTTTCCACTGATGGCGATCGTTTTGCAGAGTTCAAAGCATGAAGTAACAAAACTAACGTCGATTTTTTACTTTTTGTAAAGCAACTCTGTCGCTCTGTTAACCTTGAATTTCTTCTCTTTTGAAACACGCATGTCGCCTTCATATTTCTCATAAGATCGATGGTCTGTTTCATAATGTCTTTTCACATTATATTATTTTGGCATCACAATGCAATGGCTGCAAATCAAACAGTTTATCTTTCCATTAACAGTGGTACAGAATACTGTAATTCCACTTTTCTTCAAAGACGCCTCCATTTCAGATATTTTTTCTTTTTACGACATGGAGTAGAATTCGACATATGGCAAAATATTACAAAATTACGAACGTTTCCTCTTTAGTTTGTAATTATTTAGTCGTCAATGAGGATCACGTGATTACCAGGAATTTAAAAATAGCCGCTGACATTCGAAAACAAAAAAAACCCATTGAGATAGAATAAACAATCTAATCATACCACTTGAAAAAAAATCCAACTGTTTTAATAATTTGCATTACCAACATAGACAAAATCCTCGATATTCCACGGCTATAGAAACCTTTGTGAGGGCCGACAAGATGCATGTAAAAGGCCGCCTGCTGCCCTCAGGCCGCCGGTCTGGAAGTGCGTTCGAAATAATGTCACTGTAAACAACTCCGATAAGACGTGCTGGGAGAACATATGGACCTACCAGACAGTCACATACGATTTCACTCCACATATTAATCGTTAACTGATGCTGGTGTCTAGCCTCTATTGTACCATAAGGAATCCGATCCGCCCACAAATGTTGGTTTATTTTTCTATCTCTTCACAAAAGGTTGCCTCATCTATAATCAAGACTGAAGAGACAAATAACTGATCGGCATTTTGTGCACTAAATAATCGGCAAAACGTTCTTCCGTGGCGAGTGATCAGAGAAGAGCCTTCCCATGTTTCAATTGATACGGTTTCAGGAGCTGCTCTTGATGTACCCTGCATGCGGTACTATGAGATGTACGACATGCTAGGGCCACTTGATATTTACTGTCACCTGGATCATCTACGACAGCCTGTAAAATATATTCTTTGAGGTCAGGTGTACAAGCGGATCTCGGTCTTACTAGATCCATTGTTTGTAATGCCACGGATCCTGTCTTAGCAAGGAGACGATAAATAACTGCAAAGTTTGGATGAGTCAACTGCTTTCGATCTGGAAACACAATCTCATACAGCCCTATGGCCTCTCGTTCATTACCATTCACGCGGCCGTATGTAAAATCAAATTTGCCTGTTCTGAATATGAACCATTGTTAAGCAGAACACTGCTCAGTTAACTCATTACTACACACGTTAAACGTTGAAGACAGACTAGCAACAAATGTAGACGAACGACATATGTAACCTAAACTACATGGCAGTACAACTTCATCTACTGCAATCCTTCTTTAAACTTAATAACTGAAAACCTAAGTATTTGCGGACAAATGTTTATACAGGGTGACCAAAAAAACGGGAATTTTTTAAGTGCGTATTGCCAGACACGACCAAGTGGCAACACTGCGAGACAGTGACCTTGAGCAAGTAAACATTTCGCCATTTTAGTAACGAGAATGTAATTCACAGTATCCCAGCTGAGATGTTGCAGCAGTCAATGAGGAATCTCAACAGTAGGTTTCAAGAATGCATTCGTACAGGAGGACGCCATCTACAGGACGTAATTTTAAAAAAATGAAAATTCCATCATTGTTTCTTAAATGGCATGTTTTAAGGTTTCAATTGCTATGAATTAAATATTTTGCTTCCATCACTCTTGGTTTTATTGGATTGTTAAAAAGTTCCCGTTTTTTTTGGGGGGGAGGGTCACTCTATATATACTTTTGGCTTTGTTGGGGTTTTGCTTGTTTTGTTCTACGGCATATTAACCTAAATCTCTTATTTATTGTTTGTAATATTTTTTCTTCAAAAATGCATTGCTGGTAATAATATAGTGTTGGTAATAATTATTTACAAAAATGTATTGCTTTTAATATTAACTTAAAAAATTATTGCTGGTAATAAATTTTCGTCAAAAATTTATTGCTGGTATTAAAACCTATATTGACATTTTCATAGTGATTTGGCCCCAGTTTTGGGGTTAAATATTTGCCCATAACTGGGACCCAACAGCTACTACCAACCCGGATCTGGGTGGACCTGGGCACGCCAACAATTAAGAGGTGGTTTCCCGCTCCTCAAAACCTCCTGATCAGAAGCGTTCCTGTTGGACGTAGTTTATCGTCTTAATCAGGTCGCGGATGTAGTTTATCGTCTAACCCAGGAGGCCGTTGTTTTTGGTGTGAGGGGTCCGCCCCAATATTTGTAAAAGTATTTTTACATACCCTGTATGTTTAAAGGCAAGGCATTCAAAGCAGTTTTTCCTGTTAAAGAAATCAAGTTTTTGAGCAAATAGAAAAATAAAACGTCTATCTAAATAAGTATATTTATTTCTCTTTAAATAGAATGAACATTTAGTTCTACGCATTTTTCCAAAGGGCTATTCAGTTTGCTTTTCGTCTGTAAAAGAAATTTTCCAAATTACTTTTGATCTAATTGCTCACAGCAACTTCTAAGCCGGCATCTGTTAGAAAATGGTACTTTTTCAATTTCACCAACAACCGGAAATTTGATGGTGAAGGTCAAATCTCTTCGGCCAGAATGCAACAACGTTGAATATCTGGTTTCTCACCCCTTCTGGCTATTCCTTGCCTGCAATATCAGCCTTGCGTTTTTGAGTGGCCCAAAATAATTTCTTCAGACGTTGGTGTGCAGTTGCATTTTTTGAGTGCTCGTAAATATGCACCGTTTTTTTGTAACACCTACAGACCGAGGTAAAATATCTTACATACGGAAATGTGCAACTGGGATCGAACCAGTATTCACTTTATCAAACTAAAAACATCTTTAAGTTAGATTTTCAAGCCACAGGCTAACTCAGAAATTCAGGACTCGTTTATCGTTTTTAATAATATGCAACTTTGATATTTGAAGCCTTTTGCTGCTAAATTTATTTTCGGATCCGAAAAGTGAAATAAGTAGTTTTAAGTCATCAATGGATTCTTTAAATTCAATATTATTTAGTACAACTATATATTTTCCCACAATAAAAAAGAATGTAGGTTTGATCTCTGTCGAGAGGTACATTTTATTTCGCAAGTCGATTGATGCCAATTAAAGTTTCGTAAATTAACAGGGGCATTTTATTCAAAATACATATACGCATTAAATATGAATATATAAATTTTATAGTAATATGGTATCCTGAATTACATGCAGTTCATTTTATTTAAATAATCTATGAATCTGATTTCAAGTGTCTTCTTCTGTGTGCCTTATTCGTTCAAGAATTTGGCGGTTATGCATCTCCACACTTACTTATTACAATTTTATATAAACATATTTTAACTTTACTAGAAATATTATCGTTTTGTTAATAGTTTGATTATGAATGAATGTGGAAGTTTCTGTTATATTAAAGGATAATTGACAGTGGAATATTTATATTACATTACTTGTTCTGTAGGGAATGAATCGAGCAATTTTGAATAAATTGTAAACGTTTACACAAACAAGTTATTTTACGACAAAAGTTCAGGAAAAATAACTTACTGAGGAGGTTTACTCAGTGGCTAATGAAACGGTATTGAGGAATTTCGTGTACAGTGTAACCGGCGCATCCACGGAAAATATCGATCTCATTTTACTTGAAATTTGGGCAAGCCTTTATAGAAACTATTTGAATGGATATTGTGATGCATTGATCGACCGACGCCCAGTTAAACTATTTGTACTGAGGCACAGAAATGTTCTTTTAAATTTAAACATTACCTCATACAAAATGTGTTTTAATACACAGACGCAGACACGCACACACACTTGCGCGCACGCATACAACCACACACACACACACACACACACACACATATATATATATATACATATATATATATATATATATATATATATATATATATATATATATATATATATATATATATGACGAAAATAATTATGAATCTTATTTGGGCAATCCTCCACGTAAATTGTTTGTATGGTTATTATCATATATTCGCGCCCGCACACACACACACACGCGAGCGCACACACCCACATTATATATATATATATATATATATATATATATATATATATATATATATATATATATGTATATATATGCATGTTTGTATTTATGTGTGTGTGTGTGTGTGTGTGTGTGTGTGTGTGTGTGTGTGCAAGTCAATAGCGGGACTGAAGTGTCACATACAACACGAATATAAAAACTGAATGGAGGTAGCAGATCCTCATACGTTGAAATTGTCGGGAAAGTCATATATATATATATATATATATATATATATATATATATATATATATATATATATATATATATATATATGTACAATGCTGTGCAAAGGTTAGTGAAACCAACGATAATATTTAGAATATTGTCTCTTTTTACAAATAATCAATAAATCTTAATTAAATTGTATAGTCGTTAAGAATAGCCTTTATTAAATGACTTTCAATCACTTTCAAGATTTTCTACAATCTTGAATAG
Source organism: Acanthosepion esculentum (assembly GCA_964036315.1). Classification (NCBI taxonomy): domain Eukaryota; kingdom Metazoa; phylum Mollusca; class Cephalopoda; order Sepiida; family Sepiidae; genus Acanthosepion; species Acanthosepion esculentum. The sequence continues at coordinate 55,304,524 of OZ038486.1, read as the reverse complement.
AAATATTAATTAAAGATAAAAATTACTGAGTTCAATATTAAGTGAACCGTTATATTTAGACTCTATATGTATGTTTTAAATAGTTTCAGTACAAATATTTTTTTGTATACATGTAAAAATGAAAATGATACATCTTCATTTTTTTGCAAGCTTTGTATACTCCAGTCAAACATTATAACTAATTGTGTATGCAAAAATGTGCAGTTAGTTTATATTACACACACACATATATACATATATATATATATATATATATATATATATATATATATATATATATATATATATATATATATATACAAAGATCAAACGAACTTCCTGAAACTTTTCAACATCTCATCGTGAAACCTTTAATGATAGAGAAGAATACAAATAGCTATCAAAACGATTTGCACCTCTCCATCGTGCAATAAAGTATTTATAAATGGTAGGGCTTTGGTATGACGGCACCGCAAGAAAGAAATGGCCGTCCGCGAAAAAAAAATAACACCAAGAACAAGTAGACATATAGTTCGGCATGCCCAAGCAAATCCTGTCGGAATTAATGTGTGACGAAATCTAGACAATGCCTATCTTTATGAGAGAATGCCTAGGATTCCAAAGCTCATATTAATAAGCTAAAAAAAATCTGGTAAAATATTTTATGGTCGGATGAGAAAAAACTAATGCTTTTTTGGAGGAAAAATACGTGGTATATCTGGTGAGCACCTAATATGGCCTTTGAAGAGAAGAATTTGATACCAACCATTAAAAATGGCTGTGACAGCATTATGATTTCCGGATTTTTTGCAGCAGCTGGAACAAGCAAAATAGTATGCAATGATGGCGCAATGGATTCTGCAAGATACCATGCTATTTTGGATAGAATTGTCATTTCCGTAGTTCAAAAGTTGGGTTTAGTTCGGGCTGGAACTTCCAACAGGAAAATGATCTGAAACATTAAAGCAAATCGGCAAAATAATAGGTTGGTAAAAAGAAACTTCAGTTCTTCTGACGACCGAGTCAAATTCCTGCTCTAAACGCAACTGAAAATCTGTGATTCATGTGAAAGAAGGCAGTACATGCTAGATAAAATCAAGCGATTGTGTGAGGTTTGCCAAAAAAGAATTGTCAAAAATCGGCACTCAGTACTGGCAGAAACTTTTTAAAAATGACAGCAAAATAGTGGTTGGCATTGTAAACTCAAAAGGAGGCGTCATTAAAAGGGTTCATTTAACTTGCACATCTTAATTGTTAATCTTTGATTAACATTTTTATTCCAGCTCGAGAAAATTCTTTGAAAGTGGTTGTAATTGATTTAATAAATGTTTTTCCTAATGAATATAAAGTTAAATTAAAAAAAAAAAATTTAAAAAAAATTATCTCAGCGGTTAATTTACTTTTGCACAACATCGTATGTATATATATATATATATATATATATATATATATATATATATATATATATATATATATATATATACTTCTACTTTTACTCTTCATATCTCTCAAGAATAATTATAAATCGGCGTGTATAATTTCAATTATGAATCGTATGACATGTTTCATCTTTGCTCTGTTATAAAATGATATAACAAATTAAAATGATTTTAAGTATAACGGGTAAATATTTTAACCGTTTGAATTACGTTTTGATTAAATTTATATTTGAAATAATTTAGCTAAGTTTAAGTTCATACAGACATATTTCTAATTATTGCAATTCATCTTGTTTAACTCAAGATGCTTCAGACGTTGAACTATTTTTAATACGCACGACAGTCTTTAGTTTCATTGTCCATTCCACGCTATTTGAACTGAAGGAAAAACGTTGACTAGATGTATGCAAGGAACGTTAATCTGCATTTTCTATTTAAAGTTCATGGTATTCTCTTTGGTTTCGTCTTATTTTCTTTTACATTTTAGCACACCTCAAATACATACGTATATGCATATATACCTATATATAAAGTTTCATTAAAGACGAAACATTTAAGATCTTTATTAATTTTTCTTGTGTTCATGCAAGTTTTTTTTTTATTTCTGGTTAGAAGTTGCGTAAAATCTGTTCAAAATTACTTAGAACTAATACTATTTACGCGTTCAAATGTCCCTTAATGAACTATGTTCCTGATCAAACCAAACTCATAATTAATTATATTGAGCATACAACTGCATGCGTATCTAGACGACTTACATCATATCCGACCATACCTCAATTACGACACATTTAAACACATACAGAAACCTACCAAACTCCATCCGCAACAAACTAGTAGAGAATAAATGTATAATAGCATCATCCACATGAAAAAATAAAAATAATGGAAACAGTAATAGAAAAACAAGAAAAGACAACACTCAATAATATTAACTATGAACACAGTCACAATGTTTTTTGAGATTTTTGCAAAATAAAACATACCTTTAACTTTAGACAGATACATAATAAGAAGACAGAAACCATACATACAGCCAAATTTTTTTTTAAATTAATTATGTTGGGCATACAACTACATGCTTATCTAGACGACTGCCCTTGCATCCTACCCGGCCATACCTCAATTAGGACACATTTAAACACATACAGAAATCCACCAAACTCCGCAACATATTAGTAGAGGATACTTGTATAATAGCCTCATGCACATGAGAAAAATAAAAATAATGAAAGCAATGGAATAATAAAAAAGAAAAGACAACACACAATAACATTAACTATGAACTCGGCCACAATGTTTGTGAAATAAAATATCCCTATCAATTTAGAGACATACATAATAAAAGACAGAAACAAAACATCCAACCAAAAATAAAAATCGTCCTTGATCGTGGCTAAAAGAACCGATATGTGTGTGTGTGTGTGTGTGTGTGTGTGTGTGTGTGTGTGTGTGTGTGTGTGTGTGTGTGTGTGTGTGTTATGATTGGCTGCTTTTGTATAGTAAAGATAGAAAATATAGGTCTTCAGTCATAGTTACGTAGGTCACAGTTACACAGGAAAATCGATTCGTCAATAATATTGACTATAATGTATTGGCGAAACCAATTACAGAAACGTCTATTCTTTAAATTAATATGTTTAGGTAAAAATGTGCTTTGAGATTAAAGACGTAAAAGGTTTTTATATCTCAAGGCGAAAATACGACAGGAATGAAATCTTAAATAATTGTAAACTCTGCATTCAAGTATCAAATAATGTATTCACCCTATTTGACATTATCAACAAACAATGGACCATGTTTGCGTACCTTACTTCCTATGTTCTATTGATTTAATTTCGTTTGTTCTATGTTTTTATTGGTATAGCACATACTATTGACTTAAATAAAGGAGACGTTTCGATAACCCATGATTACTAATCACAATTCATAACATTTAAATATATTGATTCACCGGAATAGCATTCGTTTTTACTTTATATTAGTATTGCTTGACATTTTTGTATGTTCATGTTTGGTACTTGACACTAAACATTGAGAATTCACTTGCCATCACTTACCTCATTTTTGCAGTCAGCACCACAACAGCTATGGTCTTGATATTTACATTGAGTCCACGAATTTTCAAGTAATGTAACGTTTGCAGTTATGTTTTCAAGTGCAACAAAGATTTTAACACATGAACACGTTTATAAAATCTCTCTACAGACACTGCGTAATATCCACGCATTTTGTTATTTTTTGGCTTGCTTGATTCTGGAAATGTGTTTGCGTTGCTCGTTATCCTTTTAGCACTCAGAGAAGATTTAAGATTTATCAAACGAAAAAAAAAGAAAGAAAAGACAGTGTTTCAAAATGTTTAACAATATTTTGACAGTATCTTTGTCTTCTTCAAGTTATGTTTATTTTTTTTTTACAAGCTGTTGATTCCAATCTCCATAGGGAATGATTGCTAAATACTTTACCCTCCCAGATATCTAAGCAGACGCTTATGAATGCTGAGAGTTCTTCTTAGCCATTATGATAGGCCTCTTGTTGCTTTCATGTGACTCAATCCCTGTTTATCTTGTCTTGAAGTCAGAACGCTTAATTCGTTTGTTCGAACTTACTTTGCTGTGTCACCCGCAATTTTTAGTTTGTGTACTTTTTTTTTCCATATTGCTACTGCTTTGCTTTTTATTGTTAATTTGCCTTGCATGTATTGCTTACTTGCTTTATATTATTTGTTGCTATGTTATTTTATTTATCTTGTTATTTCTTATTGTAAACTTTATTAATTTTGTTCCTTGGACAGTTCTGCCATTTATTTTATATTTAATCATGGCCACACATTCAACTCAATTATAAAAATATTTTTTTTTAAATATATAAAAATGAACGTCGCTTGGTTTGAAAAACGGTTTTTTTTCTTTTTCAGAATAGGAACCTTAAGATGTTTGTCGAAATTGCAGTCGTTTGTAATAAAATGTTTTGCAACCTACCTTGATGTCACATCGTTTTGTCAGACTTCATGCCTATGGCCACTGAATCTTTTATTTAATTCTCCGTTCTGCAAC
>OZ038486.1:55274242-55299850 GCA_964036315.1 Acanthosepion esculentum | reverse complement strand
AAAATTGACTCGACATATGTTGTTGCAAATTGAAGAGGGTTTTCTCCTTCTACGAGTAGTTTCTAGAATACAACGAAAATTTACCTTGCTACAAGTCTCTTCATCTGTATGTAGAATCACTTGCATTCACTGCCGTATGTGAAAACTCATAGTACGTAACAATTCAGTAATGTTCTTGTTTCTTACGACATTCTTCTTCGCTTAGGTTTTGCAAGCATCCTTTGTTATGCAAATATGCCTTCGGTGTGCCTTTTGGTGTCGCACTGTTCTTCCTCTAAATTACTGAAATCCACTATATGGCATGTTTACTTTAAATATTCGTCATTTACGACGTCCTGTGCCAATCCCTCACAATGTCGATTTATTTATCATTTCCATCAATTGTCTTGCGATTCTTACGTATTGTTTCTTTCTTTGTTTTCAATGATTTAAATCTTCTTATTGTTTTTCGTGGCTTTCAGTTCCTGCTTGTGCATGTCACAATTTCGGTTTCTTAAAAAGTAGACCTCAATTTTCAGAGGACGAGTAGAATTATTTTCTTACTTGTGCCGTTAAGCTTTTCTATATTATTGCTAAGAGTTTTATCGTTTTACAACAATTTAGTGAACATGTCGCAAAAGGCCTAGAGTATGGATCACCTAGTGAGGAACGAACTCCCTACTCTGTCGTAATAGATCCAGTGATACAAGCTTTCTAACCACCTCAAAGAACCCATTATGCCGCTTTATTTTTGTTTAAAATTATTTCTTATTTGTTATCAGTTTCTACTATAATATTTTTTGTATACTGCATTTTCACGCCAAAAATGAAAGAGGGTAGCGAAAGAATGGAGCGCCAGTCTGACTGGCGTAGCGAAGGCGGACCTTGACAGACCAAACATCCGACTGCCCGATGCAACCAGTTTATACCATCTTTCGTCTTTCTCAATCCACTTTGAGTCGCTTAGTAGAGGCTTCTGGCAAGATTGGCACTTCTCCGTCGCGGAGAGTTGTCCGCCAAAATCGAATTCACGCGGATGGACTCAGCAAATGTTTTTTTTTATTTTCCACCATCTCCACCATCGTCACCAGTGAGTTTAGTTTACTGAAAACGGTTTTTCACTATTTATATTACGTTTGTAGAAACGTTGTAGCAACATGATACTGTGGTATAATATTTCTGTTAATATTTTGATTATATCGCATAGTTTCTGAATTGTATATTTTACATTATCTATATTTTTTATACATATGTCACATTCCAGTAATTTACATAGTTATAAAAGTAGCAGGCATTTTTTCAGTATTAGTTTCCCCGTTTCTTTCCATTAATACTTTGATGGCACTGGTTTTCATGAAGAAATATGTATGCAACAGAAATAAAAGGAAATACCGTAATTTCTCAAAAAAATAATACGCGCCTATAAATAATACGCACCACAACAAATGATCCAAAAACGAAGAAATATTTCTATCCCTATGTATAATACGCATCCATAAATTTTGTCAAAAAAATAAACAAAAAGTAATTATGAAAACATTTTGTCGACCTTGACATTAAGAATAAAATCAAAACTAAGCTGCTCAAATAAAGTTGAAATTACTATGCGGTTTTTCCGATAAGTATAACATTTCAATTTACCTCCAAAATGTCGTCACAACCTGCTAGTTATAGTACAAATTTTAAACAAAAGTAATAGAATTAGCAGAAGGAATAGGAAGAAGAGCTTCAGCTAGAGAATATGAGTTGAATGAGGCTAACATACGTTTATGGAGAAAGAATAAAAATTCTCTAAAAACGTGTAAATCAAGTGACAAAGCTATAGGTAGAGGAAGAAAAGCTCAATATCCAGATATGGAAGAAAATTTAGTTGAATTTGTGAAAGAAAGACGATCAAGTGGATGTTCCATAAGTTCTTCCAAATTGGCCTTTTAGAGATTTTTCATTGTTGTCGCCATGTAAACAATGCAGTTACTGATAAACATAAATTTATTGATAAAAAAAGTCACAATTATTATTTTTGGATTTAAAATGAAAATTGGGATAATATCTTTCTTAATTTAGAACGAGTACGTATTTATTATTATAAATCAATAACGAGAAAAATATTTTTGTTTAAACCCATTTATAATCCGCACCTCTGCTATCATCTGTAATTTGCAGTAAAAAATGCGTATTATTTTCGAGAAATTACGGTAGTAATAGCATATGCTACACTCGTCATGACTGTCTTGGCATCTTATGAGCATATCACGCCTATTTGGCTGTGATACATATATCTGGTATACGCTTATCTGACTGGGTCTCATGTTGTGCATATCGGACTTGTCATATTTGGGCGAGATGTGCGGAGTCCGCACTTTCCAGTCTCGATAGATTCCAAAACATTTCAGAGTCCTTACAGGTGAGAAATTGTTATCAATTCTTCTCTCACTCACTCACTCTCTCACTCACACTCACTCACTCACTCACTCACTCACTCTCACACACACACACACACACACACACACACACACACACACACACACACACACACACACACACGGGAGCCGCTCACTGCTGTATAGCTACTTTCAGGGAAAGTACTCGGTTGAACTACATTCCATGGTTCAGCTAGTTAGAACATTCACGGCTAGAACTCGCCAGTCTACCCACATTATAAAAAAAGCATTCGTATTCCACTGGTGAGAATTAAGTTTCACTACTCTGTCGAACCGACTCCCAATGTGATGATTTCCAGACCACAACAGTCTTAACCTGTTCAAGTCTAGGATTAACTCTTATCTTCCCCTCTTATTCATATAAGCTGTACTTAAACTTAAATCTCTACCCAGGATGAACCCTACTTTAAAAAACTCATTGCATTACTTTGTAGATATGCTGTTTTTTCATTCGCTTAGTACTACGATTACTACTACTAATAATAATATTGTTACGTCTTCAGATGTTGCAGTTGATGATTAAAAAATGGTATCAATTTATCGCTTTCCTACTAGTCATATATACTTATCGCAAATATTTTTCTGGCGTTTTTAGATGAGTAATTATCATTATCACGTTATCGGTAGTATCTTCATCTTAATTATTATAGTTAAAACACTTTTGATGCTGTACACTATGGCTTTTTTCAGATGTTTTTCGCATTTAGTAACATTGGATTTTCAAACCAAACACCTTATTTTATACATGCTTTTTAATTATTCTTATTCCATCGGCAATATCTGGTAATATCGGACCCAGAACATTAAGTCAATACCGTAAAATTCCACCAGCTAGTAAAACTACAAGTAAGCAGGTATAATGATTTAACTAAAGAGACAAATCAGTGATATTGCCTTTAATGAATTACATTTCAACCGCCAAATTGTTTTACGGAAACGGTACGAAGTGGATAAAATCTTTGGTTAAGAGGATTTAATAATTTGGCAGTTGTGAGTTTAATCTCTATGTTAGGCAGAACAAAAAGTCCTAGATTCTGTTTTAGTGGAAAATACAATCTGTATAAGAGTTCAGTTTTAAATTCTCCGTAGATTACGAACAGCAGATAATTGAAAAAGGCTGGAAGGTAAACCTACAGAAAATTTGAGGGTATAAGAACCTAAGACGGTTATATCAGTATCTGTTTTTGTATTTCTAATGAAAGTTTCTTAACCTTTGTTTTCTATTTAGGTTTGGGTGCCGGTTCATTCATTCTAAAGTTTTCTCATTCTCTTTCTCTCCAAGGAAACACTTACCTGTTAATGGCTTCATCGTCTTCCTTGGAGTGAAATGATTCTAAAAAATAAGTGGTAATTTATGTGTGTTATGCTTTGTAAGTTTTATTATATGCATTTACCTATTCTGATTTTATGGCTCAGATGTTTCTTTTGTTTACTTAAAACATTAAAAGGGATGGTATTTCAAAAGGAAATATATCCAAATTAAAATATTTACAAGAGTATTATTCCTACAATCATGAACATGAATATGCTAGTGTATTCTTTTGTTGTTAATCGTTAATGCGCTATACCTAACATTAAAATCTATTTAGGAGGTGTTATCGACTTTTTTGTCTCACTTTGGAATTTGTAAAGCAATATTCACTTCAGGCACCTGAAGCCGATTTTCTATTTACTGTTTTATTTATATTGAGTAAATGGTTTCATTTTAAATTAATGTGAAGAGGAGAATATGTTATACAATGCGGAAAATGAATTCGGTGAACAGAGTTGAAGCTGAGATGTGCATTCATTTTTTTTTTCGTTGATTTTATTTAGTGTCATATCAACTTCTATGGGTTATTTAATGCCGAAATTTGTCTTAAACAGAATTTTATGCCTTCAACTAATTATACTTTGAACGCAATTGTATGCTTTCAACCTCAAATAATATGTATTGATTGTCTTACCATAAATATGTATTTTTGGTAATTTTTTATATAACATATTTCTGCTATTTTTACTATAAACTGTATTTCTGGTATTTTTTATGTAATATATGGTTGCTATTTTTACTATAAATCATTATTTTTGGTAATTTTATATATAACTTATTGCTGCTACTTTTAATATAAATCTGTATTTTTGGTAATTTTATATATAATTTATTGCTGCTATTTTTAATATAAATATGTATTTTTGGTACTTTTTTATATAATATATTGTTGTTATTTTTACTATAAATATCTATTTTTGGTATATTTCTTTGTGTAATATATGGCTGCTATTTTTAGTATAAATCTGTATTTTTGGTAATTTTTTATATAATATATTGCTGTTATTTTTAATATAAAAATGTATTTTTTAAGTGTTTTGATTTGTTTGGGGTTCACTATTTGTCCATAGCTAGGGCCCTAACAGACTATCCCACCTCAAGTCAGGGTGAACTTGGAACATCAACAAAAATTAAGAGGTCGTTCCATGAGACTAAAAACCTTAAATCTTCTGATCAGAGGTCTTGCTGCCGGATCGTCATGTTTGGAAAAGTATGAAACTTCCCTTGCCTTCCTCCTATTTATTATATATAAATTTCGTATAGCAAACAGTTTAGGAGAAGGACAACTCTGATTTCGGAACCGTGATTAGGACAACGGGATACAACTTCAGTATTGTTTTCCATTAAGTCATATCAATTTGCAGATATTTTTTTAAAAGTAGTCGATAAGCATATCTATTTACGTTTTGAAGTAATATGGAATTTAATGGGAAATATGACATTTATAGGCTTTGCAATATGATAATAAATATTATTTTATGGAATTCCAAACATATTTAGGAATACTTGAGGAAAATATTTAGAGGTCTGCAAGTTTTCAGAAAACGTGCATAATATTTATATTATAATTTCTGCTTAAAGAAAGAAATATATTTAACACTTCCTCCGATGTTCAAATGTTCTTGTTATTTTGCAAGGCTCTTTATGACAATTCTGCTCACTCCGATAACAGCTAAGATAATCGAAACCATGTGTCGAAATGTCTACATTAACAACTGACAATATTTTATGGGCTGCTAGAAAAATGACATCCAATATCCGACAACTTTTTTCTGTCTTCCGATATCAAACTCAAACAAGTAGATCCATTTAAATTTTTCCGAAGTGTTTTAGCAGAGGACGGGAAGTGTGACACTTAATTCAGAAGGCTCTTTTAGATAATGAAAAATCCCTACCAAAAGCTAAGCAAAGTATTATTAAACAGAAAATTCGTTAGAAAAACATATAAGTATACTGAATTGCTATGTATACCAGTCCGCCTACATGCCAATGAATGCTGTACAATATTCTCGTAGATAACGAGATTTGAAGTAAGTGAAATGGGGTTCAACAGTTGAGAATAACATGTACCGAAAACATGAGCAACGACATTAGGGAGAAAATGGAGACAAAGATGTAAACTGTACTCAACAGGGACAGTTGAAATTTCTAGGGTGCATAATGGGGAAAGAGTAATGTTTCAATTGTTTACTTACAGGACATATTGAAGACAACAAATGTAAGCAATGAAAATGCATGGCAGAACAGGGTTTGGGAGAGGGGAAAAAAGACAAAATTTATTAAGTGCTTCAGTGAACAGGAAATTGTGGAGAAACATTTTCGCCAATGTCCTGAAGGAACACAGTCCATCGATGACGACAATGACGAAGAAGAAAAACTAAAAAGAATAAGAAAAAAAAGAAGATGTATAAAAGAAATTACACTGGAAAACATTTAGATTATTCTAATAAACAGCGATAAATGTCTGATATCAGTTTAAAATGTATCCTCACTTGTTCTATGATTGCAACATATATATTTCACCCAGACACACACACACACACACACACACACACACACACACACACACACACACACACACACGCACACACACACACACGCGCGCGCGCGCGCGCGCGCACAAACACACGCACACACACATACATGCGCGCGCGCGCGCGTGCGCGCGCGCGCACACACACACACACACACACACACACACACACACACACACACACACACACACACACACAAATTACTAACGCAAGTATATTCCGGTCAATGACACAAGTAAAGCTGCACACTATGGATCAAATTCATTAAAATATGACTGTTCTGTAAGTCTAGACTTCTAATTATAACTTAACAACGCGACAACGAGAACTATATATTGCATATATTATTTCATTTGAAATTCCTGTAATAATGACAGATGGCAATGATAATGGTAATATTATCCGTTTTTCTATATGGAAACACTTGGCATTAATTTGCCGGACAGCCAGAGCTGCTATCGGTTAAAATTTACAAAATCATATGAAAAACAATATTTGTCAAGAAAATAGGTTTCTCAAATCCCCTAGCTGTTATCTCGTTTTCCATAAGTTTTTCCTTCCGAAGATTTCGTCACGAAGACAGAATGCAAGTTTGTCATCAAAAGGATGAGCCCAAATTACAAATCGGGGATATTAAAATCAAACAAGTACAAATATGTAAATATCTTTGAAGTGTTCTAACGTAGGACAGAATGTGCGGCAGTGAGACGGATTAAGATTGCCAAAAATGCATTACAAAAGTTAGGCAGAGTATTAAGAGACAGAAAACCTCGTTAGAAACGATGAAAAGAGTATTGTATTCTTACATGATATCCGTCCTCCTATATGTCAGTGAATGCCGGACAATTTCCTCAAAGATGAAGAGACTTGACACAATAGAAATGTGGTTCTATCGAAAGATGCTGAGGCTACCTTGAACCAAAATGTGAGTAAGTACAAAGTTTAAGATAAAATAAAAACACAAAGGAAACATATACTTAAAATCAGTAAGAGGTATTAAAATTTCTGGAGAAGATACGGAAGGAGGGCTTGGAAAATCTGACACTCACAGTAAAGATTGACAGTGGAAAGGAGCGTGTAATATATTTGATGGACTTGAGTAAATGGATGTTAGAAAAGGGTTTGGGAGAAATAACATAAAGAGAAAAATTATTATTAAGAACGGAAAATGTGCAGATCCATGATCGCCTACATCTCGTTTATGTTATTGTTTTCTCTTTGAAATAACATACCCATTTTAGGTGCGCCTGCTGAGGAAAGCCCTCGAGCGATGTATCGTTTCATTTGTAATTCTGCTGGGTCAGTCCATGTGTTTCGAGTAAGTATGCCCTATCTAAGGCATACATTCCTGTTCCCTGGAATGTATTCTTAATCAATAACCTGAGAAAGCGATTGCATGCAGTTTGACAGTTTAGACATTTCTGAACGGGTTGTCAGCCATGATTTCTATCTGAAAGTATCGATTTGATGAGGCTATTTAAGAACATAACTCGAGTACTTAGTTTTATGTCTTAGATCGACGAAACTACACCTAAAATAGCCTCTTGTATGTTCCGTATGTTCCGTTTCCTTGGCTACCGTACTATATTTGTTATGACTGAGCTATACAGCAAGGTATTTGAAGTGTTTATTAAGTATTAATTAAAACGATATTTTCAGATTTCATGATAAAAATAATTTTATCCTTCATACAACTTAGGAAACAAAATGTTGGCACTGAACACATTTATTGTACAAATTTAAATTTTCAAATATTATTGTCGATTCCGATAAGTAATCAAGAATTATTTTTTCGATAAATATATATTTGACTTTGGATGATTTTTCGTATTTATTTATTCTCATAATTTATTCCAAAGAAAATCTTTCAGACAAATGTCCACTTGCTATATTCACCTGAATTCTTTGAATTCAGTTCATCTTTTGTATTAAAGGGAGTTTTGTTGGTCTCTCGGTCAACTTCGCACTACACATAATAATCAAGTCATTTACAGCCTGGCGAGTTACGTGGCCAGATGTAAGGGGTGATGTGGTCGCAGAAATTGTCTGACAGTCATTACTGGGTTCTCCTGCTTTTGTGGCATGGTGCAGAATCCTGTTGGCACACATAGGAACTTCCAGTAGCCACCTTCTTGGCACTACCTCTTCAAAACACTTGATGTAGGCCTCCTTGTTGTGCCTGAGGCATCTACCAAAATATTTTTGGGAGTTCTTTCTTTATTAGAGTGGGATTTCTGAGATGTCATACCTTCGTAATCACCATTAGACTCATTCAACTCTTTCAGAATTCTCTGCGTTGTCTTCGATACCCAGACACACTGAAATGTTAGTATTTGAGCTTCCGGCGCAAATGCCATGCATTGGAGCATACAGTTTCCAAACTTCTGGCCGAGTGATTTGCGTTATGGTGTTCTTGTTCTCAAATACGATATCCAACTGACCTTACTATACTGTGAAGTAGACAAAATCAAAAACAGACTACGCGCATGGGAGAAATTGAAAATATAAATTGGCGACAATTTACCAATCGCACGTTTTATAATAACCTAGGCATGTCTAATAGTTCAGATAAATTAATGTTTATTGACAATTACTCCTCGCATAAAACACCAAAAAAAAAGAACATACAATTTTCGAAAAATATATTATTTTGCATTTCTTCTATGTATTTACATGTGTCACAATGGTACCGCTCCTAATATTACTGACTATCGGTTTTTGGAAACTTTTTATTACAGGATTATTAGGCTATTGATTTTAATCCTGGCCGGACTAATACTTTTCAATACATTTCAATGACAAATTTAGTAAAAGTCAAAGGTGACGCGGGAAAAGAACAAAGTTCGTGTTCTTTGCTTCTTGGGTTTGTTAGCAATAAGCACATAAATCAATACTCGCCATTTTCAATCACAGAACGTTTGGAGTTGAAGAAATATGTCTAATGGGTACACACACACACACACACACACACACACACACACACACACACACACATATATATATATATATGGTTATCACTGTGTAGCGGTAAAACCATATTTTAAATCTATTAATTTATAATATTAATGCTCTGTAAATTTAAATTTACATTGAGCACTATTGTGTAAAAATATCTATAAGAACACCGGATTTTAAATCTTACTGTTCTTTCCTTTATATATATATATATATATATATATATATATATATATATATATATATATATATATATATATATATATATATATATATACAGGGTATATCAAAAAATATGATTAAAAACTTTCTGGTCGGATTGCTCACACCAAAATAAGGACAAAAGTCTCTATAAACATATGCACGCAACTCCTTCGTTTTTGAGTTATTAATTTTAAACTTTACGGTAGACACTATTAAATGTACAACCAGTCTTCCTCGACCCACAGTTGGTGGTGCCCGGACCCTGTCGTAGCAATGCGACGATAGATCGCAGGAAACGTTGGATGATTAGACTGTCTTCGGTCTTGAAACGAAATATGATACAGCTGTGTAACCTCGCTTCCATTACTAGTCGCACGAATGTACACACTTGTGCAAAAGTAACTGAAACAGCCGGTCAGTTTTAGACCCACTGGAGTGAGAGGTTGTAATCAATTATTTTTTCTCAGATCTGGTCATTTGCAGTGATGTGCAGTAATATGAATCCTTATTCGGAGTGTATGATGAAATTTGTTTGGCCTTGAAAAATATTGTTTCATCATATTGCTTCAGATTTTTATCACGCCCAGACAATATTTTCTCGACTGTCGATTAGTTATCCTTCGGCTATTGTATGTGATGGACGTTATTCCAAGCAAGCGTACCAAAATTGTAACGTTGCACGAAAACACTGGCAAGCCTTACCAGTGAGCAAATCAAAGAACTAAAGAATGACCCGGAAACTCCCCCGATTTAAATCCAATCGAGATTTTCTTGTCAATCTGCAAGGAACGACTTTGTGGAATGAACACACGAAGTACTAACATGTGCACTGGGCCATGTTTCCTTGGAAAAATACGAGAAAAATGTAAATGATAACGGAATTATTCATTTTGTTTCAATTAATTTGCACAAGGGTGTATGAAAAAAAATATATATATGCCTGCTCAGGATATGAATAACCCGCCATTTTTAAACGGAACACTTCCCAGCTATCTCACAATTACACACATTAAACGTTGAAGACATACTAGACACAAATGTACACGGATGGCAAATGTAACCGAGTCAAAATGGCAACATAGCGCCACCTATCGTAAACTTACTTTAAACATAACTAAAAAAAAAAGAAAAGATGTGCAGACATATGTTTATATGGACATTTGTCCTTATTTTGGTGGGAGCAACCCCCGCCCCCAGTGTTTGTAAAATTATTTTTGATACAGCACACACACACACACGCAATATATATATATATATATATATATATATATATATATATATATATATATATATATATGTATAGATAGATAGATAGATAGATCTTCAAGCCATTCAGTGCAGAGGGTTACTCTATAGGTGCTTTACGGGCGTAAGAAAAGATAAGAATACACATCATGGGTGTATGTAGGAATGGTAACGGTTATTCCTAGTCTTGAATATGTCCATCAATCGGTGTTGAAACTTGACTAATGCATGGAATAATAATGCAAACACAAAATGTAGTTAGAATAAAATGTATTGAAACAAGAAAGTGTACACAATATTTACATATAGTCTTTTGTATATTCCCGGGAAGACCGTTCCTGGAGAATGTGTTGACTAAGTCGCAGTCGGGCAGAGTCTCTAGTTGGATCTCTTGATTTGCCTCCCTGTCTTCCGGTACCAACCATATTTATATCGTCGGTACTCCACTATGCAAATTACGTGGATCCTACCACAACAATCGGGAAAACACCCCACCGGGAGGTTGTTCCACAAGGCAAGAGTCCTTGCGGAAATTTGACCAAGTGGACCATGCTTCGAACACGAATGGAATGTAGATGATTCATCCTTGTGCTTGTGGCATGGATTGTCCCAGTTCCAAAGGTCAATGCTGATGGAAATAATGATAGATTAGCGATAGGCTTGCGACTTATTGAATGAAATATTACAACGATTCAGTGTAAACATAGAAATAATAATTCCAGTACCAGCTGAATTAGCATATTTCAATGTGTGTCGAATGTTGTGCGTGTGTGTCAAAAAGTGAAACAAGTTGACCACAGTATGCATGTGGTTACTCGCCGTCGTGTTGATTCGAAAGGAAAGAAGCCAGTGACAGCTTTTTAAATCCGATACCGCTTATATAATGTTGTGTTCTATCTCATTTCTTTCCTATCTATATCGTTACCCGGCATATACTCAATTGGTTCTTTATCTATCTATTTATCTATGTGCTGCGTCTCTGAAGGACGTCAGAAATTATGGTTCTCCACAATTTCCTGTCTTTTGCTCGCTTGGTAAATTTTGTCATTTCGCTAACTCTCCTACTCACTGTTTTGCCAGCAATATGACTTAACATGCCAAGCTTGTTATCTCATGTTTTTCATTATCTATGTATATATTCATTTCTCTCTCTCTTTATATATATATATATATATATATATATATATATATATATATATATATATATATATATATATATATATATATATATAAATTTATATATATATATATATATAAAAATTTATATATATATATATAAATTTATATATATATATATAAATTTATATATATATAAATTTTTATATATATATATATATATATATATATATATATATATATATATATATATATATAAATAAAAAGGAAAGAACAGTAAGATAAAATATCCGGTGTTCTTATAGATATTTTTATTTTTACACAATAGTGCTCTATGTAAATTTAAATTTACAGAGCATTGATGACATGAATTTAGCGGATGTCAGAATTTGTTAAAAGATACATCCCTACCCATCCCTAAACATAACCCCGCTTTCAAATGTAACTATTAACTGATACAACGAAAATTAAAAATTGAACCCTCTACCACCCCTTGTTTAGATTAATGGATTTATCGGTAACCTTGGAAACCCTCAAATTATGAATCTTTCCTGTGCCGTTAACAACCGTAAATTTTAAAAAGTCAGTTACTCCAAAATTCGCTTGATGAGGAAATGGAACTAATGTCTTTGGTTTAATAACAAAATTAAATTCAGGGGCTTTAGCTTCCATTTCTGAAACATGGTTATCACTGTGTAGCGGTAAAACCATATTTTAAATCTATTAATTTATAATATATATATATATATATATATATATATATATATATATATATATATATATATATATATATATATATCCATCTCAGTTTATTAATGTTTATCACATTCTATTAACATCTGCTAAACACTGATGAGTTGATCCCACTGAATATCTCCTGATCTAACACAATTTGACTGTCTACCTGTCTGACTGTTTAACTGTCTCTATCTATCTATCTATCTCCGTTTTACTTTTATACATATTGAAACTGTTTTTGCCCCTTGTATATGATTTACTTATCAAACGCGAGGTTGCTATCTAACGGGACCGATTCTCTGATCTCTCTCTCTCTCTCTCTCTCTCTCTCTCTATATATATATATATATATATATATATATATATATATATATATATATATATATATATATATATGTTTATTCATACCTACCTATTCATCTAAGTCTATAGTTCTTAATTTGTTAATATCTATCTATATATTTTGACTATCTTCAAACTTAGCACATTTTTACCCTCTTCTTCTCTGTCGGCCTTCTGTCTATCTATCTATCTGTCTATCTATCTGTCTATCTACCTATCTCTCTCTCTCTCTCTCTCTCTATATATATATATATATATATATATCTATATATATATATCTATATATATATATATATATATATATATATATATATAAACAGCCATTTCTTTCTTTCTTTCCTTCTTTCTTTTTTCTTTCTTTCCTTTCTTTTTTCTTTCTTTCTATCTACCCCATTGATTCTCTCTCTAATTTATTATATCGCTCTATCTCATCAATAATATCTATCTATCTATCTATCTATCTATGCTTGTGGGCACACGCATACGTGGTATTATCTACAGAAAATTATACATGAATTAGAAAAAAATAACAACTGTCTTGTCAGAGGTAAACTAATTTTTCTTTTGTGAAAATATCTCTTTCTCATGGTTGGACAGAAGATGTTCCATCCCAACGGGAACTGTTCTTATGTACACTTTGACTCAGTTGCTTTTTTCCCAGTGTATTATTCAGACGATCATCTTTCATTGACGATAGTTTAAATGATGATGTTAACAGTAGAAAAGGTTCGAGTGATGAATGAAAACAATCAATATTTGCTAACTATGATTATACTGAAAAAATGTGTTAAATTATTTTATAATGTTTACCTTCATCCACAAATATAATTGGACCCTTCTCAAGTTTTTGCTACGTTGGTGCTTTCATACAGCAGCTGCACTTCACATTACTTTACGAAATAAAAATGAATCATATGGGATTGCAAATATCAAATTATCAGACATTATGAAAAAGAGAAAATTTAGAATATAAATTATTCAAAGGTATCTGAAGGTGGGGAAATTGCAATCGATTTTGGACGCGGAAATATGCAAAAAAAAACAAACCTGGAGGTAATTGAAGAAATGAGAAAGAGATGATGAAAGAATTAAAATAAAGGAAAATAATGTATTTTAAAAGATCGGGCCTAGCGGACAAGAGAATGAGAGACAACAGGAAAGACTCCAAACAAAATAGAGGCTGGAGTAGTAGAAACTTTAAACGATAAAAGAGGATAAAAAAAGAAAACGAAAAAAAAAAAACAACCTCGCACTAAAACAAAATACGTGAGATTGAGAAGAAGGAAAGGACAAGTAAACGCTGGAAAAAAATGGAATAAAACTTAAAACCAAGAAGATTGCCAAGATGTTGATTGGCCACTTCGTAACCCATTATGGATCTTGCAGTTTATTTGGGGAAAGCAAATATTTTTCCACTGGTCAAATAATATCAGACGTAAAATAAAACGACAGTAAAATAAGCAGAAGCTAATTTAATTTAAAGAAAGACATTAATAAGCAGGCGTGAAAATCTAACAAAAGATAAAAAAACGATGATAAAACCGAAAAAAATAAAAAATAACAAAAGTAACACTACGAAAAATAATAATGATTATAACTGCGATAATAAAAAACAATAAAAAAAATTATTCAAATAACCCTTATGTTACCCTGCTGGGCAATTAGTACAAATACTAAAACTAAAATGTTTTTAATTAAAAAAAAGAAATCTATTTAAATAGCAACTTTAAAACCAACTACACTGCTTCAGAGTGAATTAAATAAGAAAAAGGTTCTAAAATGTAATTCTTTTTAACAGTTTGTCATCTGTTAAATACGACAATTAAAAGAACGAGCCTCCGAATAAAAATGAAGTTAATGATATTATTTACTTAGTTTTTCGCATGCGGACAAATTTTAGTGTAACCATTGAGAATCGAAATCACTATTAATTATCTTGCAGGTGACGTAATCACAAAAAAAGTGTTCTTTTATAATAAAAAAAAATAGTTGATAATGTGACATGTTATGGAAACAAATGATTGCAAACATTATAAATATTAAGATTCTGTATATAATATATGAAAAGCAGAATGTATGAAAATAGTGAGAGTTCCCATAATTATTGGAACAATGGAAACTATTTAAAGAGCTCTTGCAAAGAACCTGTAAATCTTAGAGATCTTAGACAGCCTTGAGAAAAATCAGTGTACAGAATATTGACGTATCAGAGGATGCTGAGTAAAAAGCCGATTTCAGATTTACTATCATTTGAACCCAGTAGAGGTCACACATTATGATTGGCTTAATAATAATAATAATAATAATAATAAACGGCGAGAATTGTTTCGGCCAGAGACGGTGATCGAAAACGGCCGCGTCAAGATGATGTGTTAGTTCAACATTCAATCAGACGGCATCTTTGAGGCCAGTAAACTAGATATCACTGTCTTTGAAAGAAAAAAAAAAAGAAAACGCCTCCTTATTTATGTTGTTGTTCCTGGTGAGGCAAATATCAAAGTCAAAAGAAGTGACAAAACGCAAGAAATCCACTGACCTTCGGATTAAATTTGCCTGAATGTGGGCAGAGCAGGCCACAATTGTTTTCGTTATCATTTGTCCTTTATTAAGAAAATCTATATGATGTTTACTATAATATCGCTTAAGAAGTCAGTTGACATTTCAGATATTCTTCCTAAGATGTTATCTGTTAGATGTCGAACGGCTTGGAGAACACTCTTAATATAACGGCTTGGAGAACACTCTTAATATAAGATGTGCGGTTGAAAACGAAAAACAGAGCAGAAGTAAATAAGATAATAATAATAATAATAATAATAATAATAATAATAATAATATAGTAATAGAGTGTCGCTGCCGACACTGGAGTTTGCACACAGATCACCTGAGAGCAAACCCAGGTGATCCTATTTTGAAGTAGATCACGAGATCGTAAAGGAAATGTATATATGGGAATTAGCGTGGTGTCTAGGTGATCACTATCCAGATAACCTTGGAAGTGTCCTGGTGAAACTATCTGCCTCTGGGCAGAGAGGATACCCAGACGAGGTTATGTCGAAGTCAGAGTCTCGTCTCTGGAGACAGCTATCCGAGGCCCTTTTTTTATGGGGTTTACGGATAATTTTTGCCCTAGTCGGATACTCAACAATAAACTCGGCCTTGTGCCACATCCCACCGCGTGGGGCGGTTAGTGACTATCATCATCAATATCCGGATTACTTCGGGAGTGTGCTTGTCAAACATTCTTCTTCTGTGTAGAGAGGAAGCCAGACGAGGCTATGCCAAAGGGAAGAGTCTCGTCTGGGGTGGTAGACAGCTACTCGACCCCGGTTTTTACGGGGTCTACTGGAAATTTTTGTCCGAGCCTACGGGCTCGGCAAACCAACAATAAACTCGGCCTCGTGCTACATCCGACCGCGTGTTAGTATTTATCATCACTATCCAGATTTATTCGGCATTGTGCTGGTCAAACTATCTGCCTCCAAGCAGAGAGGATCCCCAGACAGGGCTCTGGTCGAAGGGTCTGAGTCTCCGCTCGAGAGACAGCTACCCGACGCCGTTTTTGACGGGGTGTACGGGAATTTTTGCTCGAGCCTACGGACTCGGATGGCCAACTTTTAACTTGGTCTTGTGACGATCCAAACGCTTGAGGCGGTAGGTGAATATGTCTGTATAGGGATTACTATTTGGCGGTTACTTTTCGAGCGAGTTATATCGAGCAATTTCCATTAGTTCCGAATGTTGTTAGAATGCGTCTGACACCAGTATTTTATAACATCGTTATTATAGTTGTATCTGCGATTACAATATCTCTACTACAAGGAGCATTACGAAAGTGACAACGAGTATTCGTTGACACTACAAAAGTGGCAATGAGTGTTTATTGACATCAGAAATAATAATAATAATAATAATAATAATAATAATAATAATAATAATAATTTACAATACACACAGATTGACTTTTATAATACACACAGACAGAACAATCAAACCCGATCGCCCAGACTTCGTGATCAAAGATTACAATAACAGAATTTGCTTTTTTTATTGACATGGCAGTCCCTTTAGATTGTAATGTATCATTGGGGTTGTAAAAAAATATCAAAACACAGAGACCTTGAAACAGAATTCTCAAACATTTTGCATATGAAGACATCAACAATTCTAGTAGTAGTTGTTGGAGCCCTCGGATTCATTGGAAATCATTCTGATAGACTCATTGAAGGGATGCCTTAAATAAATACAAATATATTGTACTCACAAGAAGAGAACGCATATTACGAAGAGCTTTATCTATGTAAAATGTGTGTGATCTTAGTTTTTCTTCTGTTTGTTGTTTACAAAATTTGATCAACGGTCATGAATCAGTTCTGGCATTATGTCTGTTTTGGGGACCCGGAAGGAAATGTGTATACAACAGAAATCTAACGAAATAATAATAATAATAATAATCATAATAATAATAATTAATAGATAAAGCCCTTCGTAAAGTGTGGGTTATACTGTCAGAATAATTTGTTGTATCGCTTTGAGGCATGGACTTCCAGGGATCCCTTCAATTAGTCTACTGAAATCTTTTCCAACCAATCCTGAGGCTCCAACTACAACATGGATTTTTTTTTTTTTGCAGTGTCATGATACCATTTCTAACCTAAGGTTCCTGGGCGGGACCCGGAAAGAAATGTGTAAACGGCAGATATCAAAGGAAATAAAATTAAAAAGAAATAATAATAATAATAATAATAATAAAAGTAAAAGGGGAGAGGATATGATCAATACAAAAATGACCTACCATTCATTGGGGATAATCATGACTTAAGAAGACATGTAATATATGTGAACAACTATGCTAAAATGAAAATTTCTTTGACTCGCGTGGAAGATTTTAATAAAAGGTAGGAAGCTTTTTAGGAGAAGACGGAAAGTGTGACACCAAAATCCAAAGGAGTATCGGGATAGTGAAAGTATTAAGAAACATACCAAACTTCTGTAGAAATATAGAAAAGAGTACTGGTGGCAGTGAACACTGGGCAATCTCCACACTGATCAAGAAGAGACCTGAAGCAACAGACATGTTGTTCGTCAGAAAGACGTTCTAAATAAGATGGATTGAACATTTGAGCAACGACGACGTTTTAGAGAAAATGGAAACAATAATGGATACGTATCTTTCTCATCAGAAAGCGTCAGCTGAAATTTCTAGTACGCATAATGAAGTAAGAGGGCTTGGGAAGTTTGACACTGACAGGGCATATTAAAGGCATGAGGGACAAACGAAATCACCGCATTACCCCTACCTAACGAGCTTGTATAATTGGATAACGGATCAGGGTGTAGGAGAGATAATAAACAGACAATATTTACTACGAGCTACAAAGGCCAGAAAATTGTAAAGAGCCAACATCATGAAGAGAAATGGCAGATAGAAGATTATGTCAATAATAATAATAATAATTATAATTATAATAATAATCTTTTATTTTTGTGTTTGTCTATACAAGAGGCGCGTTCGTTTGTTTATACAATTCTGAATCAACTGTCAAAATCTAAGATATTACGCAAAGTATTAATTTAGAACCTGAAATTAAAAACCCATGATGCAGTGATAACGTGATTTCAAACATATTCAGAAGATTACGGAGTTTAATCTCAAAAGAACAATGTTTTTTTCACTCTTGGATTATTGATTATAAGAAATTTAATGCTGAATTTAACAGTTTTTTGCATTGTAGAAATGAAAGTGGAAGGGATCTTAAGTCAGCAAATATTACTTAGACCAAAGAAAGATGAGAAATTGAACAGTCCCAGTCACCCACATTCTGAAGGGACACTGATAATAGAAAAGATATACCTATGATATTATTACCAGAGAAATATTTAAATAATATTAACATATTGTAATTGTTCTTATGATCTGGTTTCCTTTGTGCCTCCAATGCATGCATTCAAGCGTGCTACTAGATTGGTAATTAGGTCTCACCATTTTCCTCTTGAACTATATACCGATCTAGTATAATAGTTTTTTCTCGCATTTCTACACCGTGGAATTATATCAGATTCCTTGCTTTCCTGCTAAATACAATATCCTATAATTACAATGCAAAGGCAATCGCCATCTTCTTTCTTCTAAAATCCTGTTCCGTTATTCAATTTCCTCACTTCCTTTCACTAACGTATTCTCATTTTATTCACGTCCTGTAACCTAAGTCCTAGTAACATTATCCGTTTGCCTGGGGTGACATGATTAACAATATCCGATGTAAGATATAGAAAATATAAGAAATTGAGTTGAGTGAGTGATTTTTATTTTACCATTTATGAGAATTTTGTAGGTTATTTATATCCAGAATATATTTTTAAACTGTATGAAGTTTTTGGAGATAATGATTTTACTGACAAAAGTCCTACTAATTAATCCATAACAGACAGAGCAATCAAAGAATTAATTTAGAACCTGATCCATGCCTTTCCCTAAAGTATTTGGGCGTATTTGCGTGAAAATCCAATCTTACAATCGCTCGTATTCCCAAGGTACTGAATAGGTTCGACGTTGCTTAACTTCAGTGATCTTACGAGAATCGGTGTCTGAACGTCATACGGTAAGTTTGTATTAAACTGAAATCACAACTTTAATAATATTTACATCAGTAAGATCTCTTCCGTTGTTACAAAGAAAAATGGAAGATATATTGTCAAAATATTGGCATTTATTTACACCAAAATGTCATCTTTCAGAAACCACACCTGTCTATTGATGGCGGAGAGCCAGTTTTAAATGCGTAAATGTTTAATATCTATTCATTTCCAAGTAAGGTAAACAAAAGACAACAATATGAACAGAAAAGAAAAGCTTGCAAAAATTATGTGATATCCTGCGTTTTTTGTTAATCACAACAGCCATGAAAGAGAAAACGTTTTCTTTTTCTCAGTTTAAATCAAGAATCAAATGAGTTTCTAATGCAGACATGAAATTTTAGACGACTCCTAATTTTTCAATACGTATATTTTTTATGTTATCCGGGTTTTCATTAACTATACAGTATCATCCTATAGATCGTTATGGTTTCTAAGTACCAAAGATTTCACATTTTACACAGGCCACAGAACGAAAGCAGCACTCACCCATTAATCAGATTTCTCGAAATGCCGATTTCCTAGCGATGCTTCAGAATGAATAATACAATATCCAACATTTAATTTACGAGACACATGACCTCACTAGAGATACAAATTAAATAAATCACAAACTTCAACTCGACTTGAAAAATTATAAAAATTATATCGCAAATAGTACACCACGCCCGTTTATCTTAGCGTTCATTTGGCGTTCGACTATAAGGATTGCCTTGACACCAATAATCAATAAGTGACATTTTCCTATTCCAAAACCACTCCTAATTCGTTCCAATCATTTTCCGGACACTAATATCGAATAAAGAACAAAGACATTTCAATTTCCAGTTACTTTGGCAACATTGAAATCACAAATCGATCGCTGCTTTAACTTAAATCTTCGTCATTTGTATATAGAACGCTTTTTTCATGCAATATGCACGTACGGTTGGTGATAGAGAATGCACACATTTCGCACTTTGCAGTGAGGAGATTAAACATGGTCATCTCGTATAACTGAAAAAGATTGCAACATGGCGGGATCCTGTCTGAGCGCTACGAGAAAACGTCCAACGTGACTATCAGGTTTGTGTACAGGTTTGTGTACACTCATAACTATAGTGAAAATAGCAAATAGCAGGTCTTATCTGAGTGCTACGAGAAAACGTCGAATGTCGCTAATAGGTTTCTGTACACTTGAAAGTACTAAAAATGGCAACATAGCAGAATCTTGTCTGAGCGCTATGAGAAACGTCGAACATAACTAATAGGTTTGTATGCAGGTTTGAGCGCACTTAGTGCAATACTAATAATTGCCACATAGCAGGTTATTGACTGAGAGACACGTCAAACGTGGAAAATGACTGATAGGTTTGTGTATAGATTTGGTAACACTTGGACTGTAAATTAATGATTGTCTAATTAAGGGCGATACTAAGGAAAGTCCTGGATATTTGAAAAGATTGTGGCCAACATTAACAATCTTCTTCTTCTTCTTCTTCTTCTTCTTCTATGTGTCATGCTCTTTCAAGCAGTTGGTAATAATTGTTCTGTACAGTTTCCTGGTCTTTGTAGCTCTTATTAAATATATACTTTTTGCTTGCAAAGTCGTTAGGTAGGCTATGACCTGTTTATTTCTTCTTCTCTTGATTTTTATCTGTCTTCTGTGTTTCAAAATATACAAGACCTCTTTCTTCATTAAATGTCCTAGTAATTCCAACTGTATGTTTCTGATGTTAATTATGCGCCCTTTTATGTTTTATTTTTATCTAAAACCCATGGATCTCCAGCATCCTTCTGTAAACCTAGATTTCTTTTGACTCAAATCTCATCTACATCTTCTGTTGAGATTGTCTATCATTTACTGCCTCATGGGAGAACCGATAAAACACAGTTCTGTAATTTTTCTTCGTTTCCAAATAATCATATCTTTATACTTTCCTTAGTTTTTGGAAAGCATCATTCGCTATCTAAATGTGTCTTGTTATTTCAGTGTTGCGCATCCCGCCCTCTGTTAAGACACTTCTAAGATACATATTTGTTGCACTTGCTTGATTTGTAGTATATATATTAGGCTGCCCCTTTTGTAGGATGTTTAGTCCTTTCTTCTCGCTTTCCTTCCCAATCTTCTGCAGGAGTCCGTGTAGTTTCCTTTCTGTTTGCTATCAACACGGCGTGATCTGCATGTCTTAAGATTGTGGCCACTAGCAATGGATTTTTGTAGGACTAATTTTTTTTTCAGAAATACCTCGCTGTATAGGGTGAATAAAGACACTTCCTTATTTTGCACCCCTTTAAAGTATATATATTTCAGTCAGTTATGTGTCATGCGTTATACACGCTTAGGCAATCATATATCTTTCGAGGCATTATATCCCGCAGTAGGTTTTCATTTCTTTCTGTGGTAGACCAGTTGCCAAACAAGGCTATAGAACCCGGTCTCTCCTGATATTTACCCATAGCTGCTGTGAGAATAAAAGGATTCATACCTTTCCCAAGGGTATTAGCACATAAGTGAATGTAACGGATTCGCTTGGAATTCGAACTCGGTTCTCCAATTCCTCAGTCCGAGCCGTTATCCATTATACAACCGTATTTACTGAACTAATTTTCTATCCTTATATAGTTGCTTTGTTGCTAATATGCCTATATTAGCAACACCCTCCCAAATATGCCAAGGTTACCTAGCTGTTGCAATAGTTCTTTTTTTACGTATTATATCAAATCAATTTCACTCACAAGGCTTGGGTCAACTCGTGGTATGGCTTTCAGACACTTTCCAAAGATGCCGCACGCTTGGATCCACTGCCCTAATCCGATTACATCAAGAAGTTTCCTTCCTGACAAATTGACCCTGGTGAGTTTCGAACCCGTGTCTCATGAACAGAATGCGAACGTTCCAACCACTCGGCCACCTTCCAATAATAATAATAATAATAATAATAATAATAATAATAATAATAATAATAATGATGATGATGATGATGATGATAATAGCTATCAATACACTAATCGAAATTAAAGTATAACAGTTGAAACATTTCATTTCCAGAGAAGGAACTGAAAAATATGAAAACGATAATGTTAATAATTCTCTTTCCTAAGTTATGTAAAACAGGTGTTGTTATTCAATAGGAGCTGAATGTTGCCGTAAAATGATCATTGTAAAAGAGGAGTGTGTTTTGATAGAAAATAATGGCTTGTTTTCGTATGCTTCAGAAAGCGAGGGAAATATGAAAAAAAGTGGTTAAGTAGGAAGGAACTGTTGATATTGGAAAAGCAAACGAAAATATACTAGAAGTCTAAAAAGAAAGTTTTAAAAAGAAACATATACATAGCGTATTCTCCTCAGAACATTCTCGTTTAAAGATAAACTTACCTGAGATCACCAGATGAATTTAGATTTGAAGTAAGCCAAAGATGGCACTATGGTGGAAACGCCATTACAATACATCAGAAAAAGATCGATGGAATCCTAGAGGTGGTGTAATAATTAACAAACTTGTCTCGCTAGAACAACTGCGACTGTATAGTGAGTTCGATCCTCACTGGGTGCGCCATACTTTCGGCCTTAACTCACATTTAAGCTACGCTTAGAAAATCATCAGAAAAAAGATCGAATAAATCCTATTCATATTTCCATCCGCTTTGCTCAGGTACAATGCTCGTAGTTGTCAACATTATTCTAGATGTTGACTTCCTGTTGGAATGATACAGTTGTTGTTCATTTGTTGTACAGAACTGGTTATCTGAAGCCGATGTCTACCCATTGTGATACTTTCAGGGGTCGGAGTTTTGAATTCAGATATTTAGATTAGTTCGCAACTACATCTAAAGAGTTAAAAACTGCATCGACAAAAAGAATGCAGAATGATAGTATTCCTGTATATTCATGTATTGTCGAAACTCTTCAAAGAGAGAGAGAGAGAGAGAGAGAGAGAGAGAGAGAGAGAGAGAGAGAGAGAGAGAGAGAGAGAGAGAGAGAGAGAGAGAGAGAGAGAGATGAAGTTGTAGCCGATTTGGTTTCAAAATGTAACAACTTCCCTAAATGTGTACATGAGGCATCATAACAAACTTACCCACGTTATTGATGGCAAGTGTAAAGAAAAACGGAAAAGAGAGAGAGGACTATGAAAGAACATGAATTGAAGATAACGATTTAATTTATATTTTAATTTTTAAAGAACAAAGTTGACTGGCAAAAAACTATCTTTAAGACGTACAAAAACGAAAATTGCGAGAGGCAGGTTAGCATACACGTTATCTTTACACCTAACCATTTCAGTTGTGAAATTATGTGACCTTACCGCCAATTCAGAAGTGTTTTTAAATTATAAAGTATTGGTAACATAGATGAAATCTTATCATAATAATTACCATGTAAATATGAGAAGGCACAAGGAAGATACGTTACGGCGGTGGGAATGAGACTGAAGCTGTTATACCAGTTCAGGACCAATAACATTGCAGATTTTTTTTATATCAAAAATATCTAACTACATGATGTGGTGAAATGAACAGTCTAGTCCAACAGGGAGAACTAGCATTTGGAGCATCAGGCGTAGTAATTGATTCAATATATATTTCCACCTCATTTCTGCGGAAAACCTTTGTCCGAGAAGACGCAATGCGTCCTTCTCCTGGAAGTTAGCCTCAGCGACGCACAGGGAAGGCAGAACTGGTTCTTACACAGGCGATTAAAATAGAGCAGTTTCGTTTTGGACCTATTGAAATTAAAAAGCCATTTCTTGCTCTAGGTAGCAGATCGTTGGTCATTTTCAAATCAGCAGCTGACTTGACCATATTAAGACAGTAGTGAATAGCTGCGTCATGAGTATTTATACCGAATTGAGAACTAATGCCATCGGGGAAAGTTTTTGTCGAAAATTAGGAACAACATGAGAGAGCCGTGGTGCACACTTGCATTAATGCAAAAAGATCTAGAAGTATGTCAGTTCAAGACAATTTTGCAATTTGATAAAAAAAGTTTGAATCAGTTCAAAAAATCGCCCAGAAATACCATCACCTTTCACTTGTAAAAACAAACCTACATACTATACCCTGTCAAATGACTTCAAGATATATAAAGCAGCAGCTCGAGCTCCACTATTCTTATCTAAAGTTTGATTGACTCTTTCAGAAATAATCGTTATTACATCAGCAGTTGAAATAGAGAATAGAAAGACATATTGCTTATCTGATTATATGAAAGAAAGCACTGTGAGTTGGGATGCTTAACCAATTCTGTGTTAATTAGGAGCTCTAGTACTTTTACAAAAGAAGGTAGACGGTAAATAAGACTTTAGTTAGAAGGATTAAGCGATTCACTTGAGTTCTTAAAAACTGGCATTATAGATGTTGTGGTAGGATCCACCTAATTTGCATAGCGGAATACCGACGATATAAATATGGTTGGTACCGGAAGACAGGGAGGCAAATCAAGAGATCCAACTAGAGACTCTGCCCGACTGCAATTTAGTCAACACATTCTCCAGGAACGGTCTTCCCAGGAATACAAAAGACTATATGTAAATATTGTGTACACATTCTTGTTTCAATACATTTTATTCTAACTACATTTTGTGTTTGCATTATTATTCCATGCATTAGTCAAGTTTCAACAATAGAAGAGAATTTTCAACAGGTAGGAAGCAAGAGGCAACAAGACATTTATTGTAGGTGTGAGAGATAACAGGAGCCAGTTCAGAAACACATTTCATAAAGATTATAGCAGGGATACTATCAAATCCACATTCTTTGCGGGGTTCCAATTTAGAGATGCATATCCGAAATCTATCATACGAATGTATAAGTATACCATTCTTCCATGCTTAGAATACTGCTGCCACATAATTTACTGGACACTATTTACCTTGAGCTTTTTGATAGAATTCAAAGAAGAATCAGCAATATTATATTATCGGTGCTGATCTGGAGATTGTCTTCCCACAACCTTAATGTTGCCTCCCTGTGTCTTTTCTATAAGTAAGCGCAGTGGCATTAAGATCTCAACAATTTACTAATGAGCTGGCTAGATGTAATCGTAAACTCCATGCTAACAGATTCGTTTCTTGCATTTCCCGCTTGTGGAATTCCATTTCGGCTCCATGCTTTCCAACTAACTTTA
>OZ038486.1:55266742-55271742 GCA_964036315.1 Acanthosepion esculentum | reverse complement strand
GAGATTACTTTTTTATTTTTTAAGAAAGAGTAAGCAACCAGGTAACATCCGAAATTTTTAAAAATAAAATTAAAACTATATACAAATAATAATATATACAGTATAAAGAAAATAATAATTAAAGAAAATAATTACTAAAAAAATATTAAATAAAATTAAAGAAAATATTAATTATAAATTGTTCAATATAAATTAATATTATTAAATATAAATTGATAAATAGCTATTAAACTTAAATTAATATTAATTAAAATTAAATTTCTCATTCAGATTTAAAATAGGACAGTAAAACATTATCATGAACTATTCTCCTTCCCTCATAATGTTGTCTTCCTTGCAACTCCACTTCATTCATATCTCACCTCATTCAAAATTACTTTTTTTTACTGTGAACTTCTACTTCTTTGGTTCACGTGTTTTCCTTTGTGTAAACCTTACATTCAAGATGAACATAACCTATGATCTCGTATATGATATAGTCACTAAGAATTAAATTCATTAATGATTTTCCTGCGAAATTCCTCCGACGGCCACAATTTCCTATTATGGTATTACTAATTTTTGCTTAACCAGGTACTGAACAATATTAACAATTGAAA
Organism: Acanthosepion esculentum; assembly: GCA_964036315.1. Classification (NCBI taxonomy): domain Eukaryota; kingdom Metazoa; phylum Mollusca; class Cephalopoda; order Sepiida; family Sepiidae; genus Acanthosepion; species Acanthosepion esculentum. Next base: position 55,271,143 of record OZ038486.1, on the reverse strand, counting down.
TCAACACAAGTTTGAATATATTCTTAAGACATGTTTGTTTAGCATTCTTCTACTCTGGGCTCACTGCTGGCCGAATCTGCAAGACAAAAATTTGCTTTGTTGAATATATTTTTCTTGTAAATTTTGATTGCAAGGAAGACAGCTAGAACAAGAGATTTATGTAAACATATTATATGAGATGCTGTTTTATTATACACTGCTAAAACAATCCTTTTCCCAAGAATAAGGATCTTGAGGCAACAAAAATGTGGGTTCTACAGAAGGATGCTGAGAATGCCGTGGACTGCACTTGGTTTTAATGAAAATGCCAACAAAAGGGCACTGGTACTTATAATGAAAAAAGAGTTAAATTTCTAGGGCAGATAATGAGGAAAGAGGTCTTGGGGAATTAGACACTCGCAATTCATATTGAAGGCAAGAGGGACACACGAAAGTAGAGAATAAGCTATATAAATGTTTTTTTATATATGGTTGGAGGAAAAGCGACGAGGGTGGATAGCATATGTTGACCCATAAATGTTGTGAACCCAGCTCCGGATTATACACGGATTACAGAAGAAGAATAATCAATTCAGATTAATGCACCGAGCTTGACTTTCATCGGTATGGCGTGTCATTCAATAACTAAAGAGAAAGACTGATTATTTATATATAAACAAAAAATTATGTCCCATTATTAAAGAATAATTTTATTTTATCCTCTGTCTATATTTCTGAGATGAGGTATTGTAACTATTTACACTATTTACATAGGAGACATGGCCTTATTGACACAAAGAGTTGTGAGTTCAATATCCGGCCACAACAGAGGGAACAGAAACTTGTGAGTTGAGGGAAAGGGAAATAAATGAAACTTGGATATCCGTTAGTGGCATAGCACGTGGAATTAGAACAATCTATCCTGGTAGACAATAGAAAATAAAAGAACATAGAACTAAAGGGTTCGATTCGAAATTCCATTGTATATCATCTGAAGATGGGAGCTTACAACGGCCTAAATGTCGTGAATATGACAATAAAAATGAGGACAACAATGTTACAATATTTACATTATTCGGACTATTGTCCTCATCTTTGTCGCCATATTTATTACAACGTTTCGGCCTTCTTCAGGTGGTTGGAATGTCGAACTGAACCCTTTATTTCGCTCACTGAGGTAGATTGTTCTAGTTAAAGGAGTTGGTTAGATCCAGTGAGAGGACCCAAAGAGTGTGAGTTCATTACCCGGTTAAGGCAGTGGAGAACTTTCAGAGGGAAAAATTAACAGGAGATAACTGATAACTGACATCCATTAAACATGGCACGTGAAACTAGAACAGTCAACCCCAGTGAGCGAAATAAAGGGTTCAGTTCGACATTCCAACCACCTGAAGAAGGCCGGAGCGTACAACGGCCGAAAAGTTGTAATAAATATGGCGACAAAGATGATGACAACAGTCCGAATAATGTAAATAATGTACATGATGCCTCATCTCAGAAATATAGACAGATCCAACAATGTTAATAGTGTATTTTTTAGTAATGCTATTTTTTAAGTAAATATATATATAAACATTTTATCGTTTTATTTTAGAATTGGTGGTTGGAAAAATTGATTGCTTTGTAAAAGATTTTCTGTTTTTATTACAGATTGGTTGTTTTGTTATACAATATTTTTGCAGTAAACATTTGGAAGAAAGCAGGACATCATAAACGAATAACAAAGCAGATTTTTGCCTCATAAATCATCAGTGGTGATTATGATAGTGCGTGTTTTCTTGTAATGTTTTCTTTCGAAGATTGGTAAGGTAATAACTGAAATTGTGTTTCGTCACCTAAAAGAGAAATATATGGGTACCGAAATCTCACGTTTTTTTATTTTTCGAATGGAAATCTCTCACAGTTGGTCAGACTCTCACTGTTTGAATTAAGAATCTCTAAAGAAGAAAGATTTTTTTTTCTTTTTGTTGATCTTATGTTATTTAAATTTAAAAGAAATAAAAGGTAAGTTATAAAATACAAGAATGTTGGCTATTTTTATTTATTTAAAAACAGAACGACTTTAAGGAAAATCTGTCTGGGAAATTAAGAGATGAACGTTTTGTTGTCAGAGACATGTCAGAAAAATGTGAATAATATAACATCTAACGTTCTTCAGGTGGATGTTGTCATTATATAAGAATGTCGCAGCCTCTTAGACGTATAGTGGATTAATGCGTTCCTGGCGTGTATCTTCTTCGAAATGGTCTTTTTCTTATCCCAATAAAATGCAATTAACGCCAATACAAAAAAATAAATAAATAAAGAATACAAACGAGAAAAATAACCGATATATATTACCATGGATTAGGAGCATTTTGCCCTCGTAGAATAAAGTGATAGATTAATATTTATTTGATCATGTCACTCCATGTAATGCGAGAATGCCACAAGAAACGCAAAAGGTTACAGGGAGTGAAAATAAAAGAGAAGACTGAGAATATTGTCCTCATCTTTGTCGCCATATTTATTACAACGTTTCAACCGTTGTACGCTCCGACCTTCTTCAGGTGGTTGGAATGTCGAACTGAACCATTTATTTCGCTCGCTGAGGTAGACCGTTCTAGTTCCACGTGCAATGTTTGATTAGTTACCTCCTGTTAATTCCCTTCTCCAGGTTCTCCACTGCCTTAACCAGGTATTGAACTCACACTCATTGGGTCCTGTCACTGGATTTAACCGCCGCCTGTATCCACTGTGCCATGTGTCCTCAACGACAATTGTCCGAATAATGTAAATAGTGTACATAATACCTCATCTCAGAAATATAGACAGGTTCTGAGAATATGAGGACTGAGGAACGAACAAAAGATGGATGGCATAATGAAGACATGTATGATGGCGATTGATGTTGCATTTAATGTTGTGAAGATTGTAGTTATCAAGAAAGCAAATAAACGGAAGGGGAGTTCTATAGATAGGAAGCGCGAGAAAATAAAATTTTGGTGTAGAAGTGTCGGCTGCATTTAGCTATTTGAAAAGTAAAATGGGTGGGGGGACCGTGATGCCAATCTAGTAAGTCGATTAAATTCCTCTATTCAGACCATCAGGGAAAAATCTCGTCAGTGCATTTGCTATGAAAATATTTGTAAAATAGACAGGGAAAACACGACACGCCGGTGAGAAAGTGACTGAAATCGAGATTCCTGGTCAGAATAATTTTACCACAAATAAGTAAGAAGCAGAGAGGTAAAGAAACGATGTGACTATTACAAGTGAGAAGAGGAGAGAGTCCTAACTCATTGATGTATGCTGCCAATTTGATTAGTTTTCCTGTTCATTCTAAAGCCTATTTCCAATCTATACTTCTAACATCTCTGCCTTAACTCTGAAACTTTATTTACTGCTTTTTTTTATCAATAGGAATAGATAGGTTCGAGTATCGTTCGGTTCACAAACCTCCCGGATTTTTGAACAGGATTAATAGTTTATCCCTCGTTTCTTGTTTAGAATTGTGTTTCCAATCCCTTCTAAAGTCTACTTCAACTATATACTTCTAACCTCTCCACCTAAGCTCTGAAAATATATTTATTATTTATTTACTCAATAAGAGTAGAAAGGTTTGCCTATAGTCCGGTTTACACTCCTACCCGGTCTTTTGAACAGGAGTATAAATTTATACTCTGCGTCTTGTTTAGGATTGGGTTTCTGGTTCCTTCTAAAATCATTTCATTCTTTTTCACACCGAGTAGTCCCTTGCGTTACAGTGTTTCTTGGGATGAATTGATTAAAACGAAAGTAAAAAATGTACTACTCCATCACCTTCAAATGGTAAAATATTTTTTTTAAATATATACTTGAATGGCTTTTACTGTATACATTTATCAAATTTGTTGCCTCCTCACAAACTTGAATTAAATTTCTTATGGCAGGGTTAAAAGCAGGCATGCAAACTACAGAATCGAATTAGCATTAAATAGAGAAAATAGAAATACTTTCTCGAAAGCGATATGAGTTCTTGTAAAGCTTAAAAATTGTATGCAGTACAAATAAAATGAATGATAACTGAACGAAAACAAAGGTAATTAATGTTAATAGATAAAAATTTTCACCTATAAAAAAGTAAAGATTTTTCCCTTCTTCATTCGAGATTTTTTTAAGCTTTCACTGTTAGAAATTTTAATTGAGTTTTTTTTTGTGTAAAATTAATAACTTAAGGAAAATTAAATAATTTTATTCATCGCTGTAAACTTTTGATTCTACTGTTTCTCAGGGTGCGTGTTAATCAAAACAAATATATATTCTATAGTTTATGATCTCAGTAAATTTAACTTTTGCTCATCCCATAAATGATATTTGTAATCGTTTAATAATTACGGTACAGTTGAAGAAGTATCGTATGATAATGGATGAACTTTTGAGGAGAATAAGAACATCAAAGAA
>OZ038486.1:55214242-55256742 GCA_964036315.1 Acanthosepion esculentum | reverse complement strand
GCTTTTAGGTTAAGTCAGCCAACGCTTATTCTTAAGCAATATCAAAATGATCTCCGACCAGAACACAAATGATTTACCGTGACTCGTTTTGATTTCTTTAAATTTATAATCAATGACGTCACTTAATTTGAATTGGTAATTTTAAATCAAATTACAATGTGAATGAGTTTCCTACAGTAATCAGATATATAAAGAGGGAATGAATATTATAAATTATAAACAAAACATTTTGGCCATTATATTAGTTCGATGCAAAAGTTGGCAGCCTATTATAAAATTCTTAACAATGAAAATCGTGTACGAAATATTGCAATGGTCCAACAGATATGCAACGGTTACCGTTTATATGATAAACTGTGATAAAATCTCGATGATTGATTATATCATTTAAGAAGTTAATTATCGTCATTATCGTCGTCTCTGGTGACAGATTATTATGATCACTTTATTGATACAGATAACTTTTCAGTTTAATGACATTTAAATCCGCAATTCACACTAATTAATTTTTCTGCACTTTTACGTAGGTCACTGCGTGCAAAGGCTGGATATCTGTATCAGATTCTCATTTAAAGATATCTGACTCATGTTGAAAGAAAGATTTTACTTTATTTATCAATTTTTATCATCATATTTTCTGAGGAACGAAGAAAATTCCTTTAACAATGTGAGCTTATAATGAGAGTATGTGTGTTTGTACGTGTGACTTTTTGATTCCACATTAATTCCTTTGCCTTATGCACTAGTTTTCTCAATTAAATCTTCGGCAACCATAGGTTACTTATTTATTTATTTTTATAATATAGATGAAAATTTTTATAATAAATAATAAATAATACTTTCCTTCGATTTCAGTTCAGATTCTCGTACAATCAACGAAGCAACAAAAAGAAGCTAACACTCAGTAATATCAACAAGGAACACGGCCACAATGTGCGGACAGTCTTTGGAAAACAAAGTATTCCTATAACGCTAGATAAAACAACCCATGTATTCACTTAAAAGTAAAATAAAATTCATGCTAATGTATAGCCGAAATTCTTTTTATAAGAGAGATTCTTCCCATGAGAAAACAAACATGCAGAAAACATTTTTACATACATATATATACAGAGTAAATAGTTTCTGTTAAATCGCCATTGGTTTCAACCACAGCGTCCAGGCAACTTCGCATTCTACTGGATCTCTTCTGGACGGTCTCTTTGTTTACTTTGGTGAATGCTGTCATAATCCTTGCCTCCAGTTCATGTTTGGTGATACGTGGAGTTTTGTTGGTCAGTCGTTCAACTGCACACCACACACTATAATCAAGTGAGTTGAAGCCTCGGTAATTTCTTGGCCTGACCTAAGGGATGATGTGGTCCCAGGAGTCCTCTGACAACCATGACTGGGTTCTCCTATTCGGGGGAAGAGTGCAAAGTTCTGTTGACAGATATAGTGTCTTCCAACATTCACCCTCTTGACCCAGGACATCACGGACCTCTTCAACACACTTGATTTAGGTCTATGTTTAGTCTATAGCCCTGTAGGAAGATGAATGGAGGCATAACTTCGCCATCATAAGTGATCGCTCCATACACGTTCGTAATGACAATTAGACTCATCCAACCCTTTCTAAATAGTCTGCACTGTCCTCAGATTGACACACAGAAACTCTGAAACCTTTGTATGAAAGTTTCCGGCGCGAATGCCAAGCAGTACAGCATACGCTTTTCAAACTTCTGGTGTAGTGAATTGTGTCATGGTGCTCTTTTTCTCAGAAAGTCCCTAACTGACATCTCATCTAAATCTAGCAAAAATCCATAGATATTGTAGACGAATGCATACAAAATCTCCCCTTAAAATAAATATAAATTTAAGATAATAAATACAATCTCAGATACAAAATTAAAAGAAAAATAAACAATCTGGGGATCAGGATTAAAAGATAATCCAAATACTAGCATTATCCCATTTCATATAACCCGCAAGTTTCCTGCGAAGAAAGACCACTCAAAGAATGCTGAAACTTAATGGGAAGAAATCAAAAATACCGACTCCTTACTGTGACTACGCTTTTAGAATCTCCAAGAACTTATATATGTAGCCAGGCATGAGGAGGAGATCACGGATGTTCTGATGATATGAGGGTCAAATTTACATTTACCATTCTGTGTTGAGTTCTGTATATTTACAGTCTACATATAATTATCTCTCTATCTCTACACACACACACACACTTACAATCACACACATTATATAGTTATGACAAAACAAATCGGTAGCCGAAGAAAAACTTGGAAATAAAAAGAAGAAAAAACATCCGAACAGGGCGAAACAAATCCTCCAATGCCTTAAGTCTTTAGTCCAAAGAAAAAAAACAACCGAGTAGTAAGACTAAAATGTAGAGTGGTCAATACGCTAAGTAAAGCGGGAATAACTAAAATAAATCCTAAAGAACCAGGAAAACATACCTAGCTTTCACCTAAACGGATCTTCATGGTAAACTGGCTAAAAAGGAGATGACGAAACAGTATTTATTGATAAAACCATTAAAAACACAAGCATAAAACCACGTGACAGAAGAAGACAAAAAAACAAGCCTCTATCCCAATAACCAGAGTTTCCTATAACTACACCTATTTAGAATCTCATATCTTTCATTTAGGAAATTATTAGGTTCATTGTAGGTGGAAATTGCTAGTTTTTCCTCCATACATAATCGACAAAATTTGTCCCCTTATTCGGGTATTTCTTTGTATTCCGATTTTATAAACCACACACTCCTGTTGGCACCTGTCCTTATGTGAACAGGCGTCCTTATTTCTACAGTCACATTAAGTAGGGTTGGGGTGTGGTTTGTCAATGATTTATTAAATAAACTGAATAACATTGATAGCAACCCCAAATGTTACATAGGATCCACCCAAGGTAACTTCAAAAAACGTTACTACAATCCCAATCACGAAACTTACAAACTAAGTACCAGCTAGTCCACCTATATATGGAATATAAAACAAGATGGCAGTGACCACTTTTTAAAATGGGAAATATTAAAAGTATGCCATAAATATAAAGTAGGGGACAAATTTTGTCCGTTATGTATGGAGAAAAAACTAGAAATTGCCACATACAATAAACCTAATAAATTATTAAATAAAAGATCTGAGATTCTAAATAGGTGTAGGCATAGGAAATCCTGGTTATTGGAATAGAGGCTTGAGTTCTTGTGTTGTTTCTTATCAATAAAACTGTTTCGCAATTTCCTTTTTAGCCAGCTTACCCTGAAGATCTGTTTAGGTGAAAACTAGGTAAATTTTCCTCGCTCTTTAGAATTTATCACACACACACACACACACACACACACACACACACACACACACACACACACATATATATATATATATATATATTAAATGACAGACATGCTAATTTAGTTAAATTTTTAAGGATTTGATTTTTGCTATTAAAAGTAATTGTAAATGTTGATGATACTTGAACATGCTATTAATTCTTGAACACGGTCAGTATAATATACGAGGGTCATTCAATAAATAATGTGAATTTTTCGGTATAAAGACTTCTAATACAGTTAGAAGCTTACTCTTTTTTTTTTTTTTTTTTACTTCTTTTTCACATGGATTTAATTTCTTTTGCAGATTAAAAAAAAACTTTGAGAGTTTTGGCGATAACAAAGATGGCCGACCAAGAAGCATGCTCCAGGATGGAACAGCAGTCAGTTATCAAGTTTTTGATTGCTGAAGGGTGCAAACTAGTTGAAATTCATAGGAGAATGTCAACTGTGTATGGTGTCACATGTTTCAACCAAAAAAATATCTACAAGTGGGCTAAATTGTTTAAAGAAGGACGGAGCAGTGTTGAGGATGAAGACAGGCCTGGGAGGCCTACAGAAGTGAGGTCTCCTGAGGTGATGGAATCAGTCAATGACCTCATTCAGTCTGACAGAAGGGTGGCAATGGATGACATTGCAAGGACTTTGAGCTTATCTGACAAACGCAGGGGTCATCAGTCAGAAGGAGCCATCTTGCATCATGACAACGCAAGGCCTCACACAGCAGTCCAAACGGTGCAGACCATCAACGAACTGGGCTGGGAACTGCTCCCTCATCCCCCTTACAGTCCAGACCTTGCCCCTTCAGACTTTCACCTGTTTGGTCCCTTGAAAGCGTTCATGAGAGGCACGAAGTTTAAAAGTGACGATGAAGTCAAAAGTGTTGTGAGCGACTGGCTGAGACATCAGTCCAAAAACTTTTACGCTGAGGGAATACGGAAACTTGTGCACAGATTGGAAAAGTGTGTGACAGTGCTGGGAGACTACGTTGAAAAATTAAAAAAAGTAAGCTTCTATCAGTATTAGAAGTCCTTATACCGAAACATTCACTTTATTTATTGAATGACCCTCGTACATGTGCTCCTAGTTAATGTCATTGTTTTTATTTGGGGGATAAATGATTGCATTATTTTTAGACTTTATACGATTAGAACATTGTTTTGTGTTCATTTTCTCGATAAATATTTTGCCTATTGATGTATGTTTACGGGTTGATATTAAGGGGTCCTTGTAATGCTTTTATCTGAAAGATCTAAGATCTGACTTCGTTTTCAACGAAGCACGCATTAGAGAGTGTTCATACACCAATACTTATACATCTACCCTCCTATTTCTCTCTCTCTCTCTCTCTCTATATATATATATATATATATGTGTGTGTGTGTGTGTGTGTGTGTGTGTGTGTGTGTGTGTGTGTGTGTGTGTGTGTGTGTGTGTGTGTGTTGTGGTAGGATCCACCTAATTTGCATAGTGGAGTACCGACGATATAAATATGGTTGGAACCGGGAAGACAGAGAAGCGAATCAAGAGATTCAACTAGATACTCTGCCCGACTGCGACTTAGTCAACACATTCTCCAGGAACGGTCTTCCCAGGAATATACAAAAGACTATATGTAAATATTGTGTACTCTTTCTTGTTTCAATACATTTTGTTCTAAGTACATTTTGTCTTTGCATTATTATTCCATACATTAGTCAAGTTTCAACAATATGTATATGCATTCGTGTGTGTGTCCGTGTGTTTGTGTGTGCTTGTGTGTGCGTAACTTGTGAATAGTTTTCAACGTGTAATATTGTTTCTTTTTTCACATTGTATGCGCGTGTGTGTACATTATCTGATTATGCTGTTTTGAAACGTATGATTTTCCAGAGAAAACCTAACCAATTCCTCAATTACATCTCATATATCGGACAAGATATCTTACCATATTATATGTGAAATCAAATAGAGTCAACACGGTCTGTTCAGCCTCAAAATCATGGATGCTTACTGAAGTTTTCTTTAGTGGGCACCGGCAGAACAAAAAAAAATGGGTGCGGAAATGTCTCAATCATTTTATTACGGCACCTGAAATAAAGTATTTTCTATTTATTCTGTTGATTCCTCAGAACATCCGGATTTTACACGAACATTTATATCTAGTAATATACTGGTTAATGTGTACAATACCGTATATAGATCACAAACAAATCAATACCATGTGAAGCTTTACGCGATCATCAGATCATCTAGTAAACAGACTTATTTAAGTGCTACTAGAGGTTTTGAGAATGAAGAAAGTGGGAAACTCTTTATACTATTGATTTTAGAATTTTTTTTTATATTACTAGCGTTTATTTATTTCATTCTTTTGTTATAATTTTATAATAATCTTCATATATATATATATATATATATATATATATATATATATATATATATATATATATATATATATATGAAGATTATTATATCTGTGAAGATTATTATATATATATATATATATATATATATATATATATATATATATATATATATATATATGTATGTGTGTGTGTGTGTATGTGTGTATGTATATATTATAAACTGTTACATTGGAAAATGTGAGTTAATACGACAAAAATGCATAAATGTTTCGATGTCCAATGACGTCTCGTCAGGTGGATTAGCGATAGTGGTTAAACATCTGATGAGATATCTTTAGACGTCGAAGCAAATATGTATTTTTTTTCGCTATAAAATGCATGTTCCAATGTAACAGTTTATAATAAATATTTATTGCTCTACGTCTTGTATTGAGACATTATTTAAATTAATGTTATCAACGTTTGAATTTATATACTTTTCGTTCTTTTACACTTATATATATATATATATATATATATATATATATATATATATATATATATATATATATATATGTATGTATATATATATATATATATATATATATATATATATATATATATATATGTATGTATATATATATATATATACATATATATATATATGTGTGTGTGTGTGTGTGTGTTGTAGACTAATGAAAAAAATTCAAAAAATATAAATAATAATATTCCTATTTATTATAAATTAATAGCACATAAGACGAAATAGAAGCGCCATGAGAAGAATGTTGAAAATCGAAATTTCTCGACAAATCTGTGCCTTTCGAATTCAATTTTCCTGAAAAGAATTTAAATCAATGACTATAAATGTACAACCACAGTACTTTCGAATCTTTGGTCAGTCTGTGCCAAATATTTCCATATAATAGGAGCGCCTAGGGCATGCTGAGGTGGTGTAATCGTTAGCAATTTTGTCTCTCTTGAACAATTAAGACAGTTAAAAGTTTGATCCTCACTCGATGCCCTATACTTTCGGATTTGTGCCACATCTAAGCTACACTTGGAAACTGCAGCGGATAATCTCACTATGGTTATTAATTTGAATATTTTTGTTTTATATTCCCCGGTATTAAAATGTGTTTTTTGATTGGTAATATAGTATATTAATTTTATATCAGCGTCTATAATTTTTTAATCTTTGAAAGTAACGTACATAATATATATAGTTGATATTATAGTTTAGTTCTTTAGAAAATTATATTGATCGAGACAGGTGATTATTGTTATATTGTCTTGTCAAATATTGCATTGTTTTGGTGCTGTTTTCATATCTTATTTGTATTTTTCTCATGACTTTGTATGTTATTGTTGTGGATCCAAATGCGCTTTGTTAAGTTTGATTTTTGTACATATATTTTCTCAGTAAATTATATAAATGGCTTCTGTTGTAAGTGACCGTCTCTTATTTTTTATGTTTTCTAATTTTCCTTTTAATCTTGCGTATTTTTCCAGGAAATTTTCATTGTATTACCGTGAATCATTTGAATACCGTTTGTGTGACTAGGTCGAGAACTTTTCGGCAGCTTTTCGTATTTCAACTATCCTACACGAATGAGAATCAAATCTTAATGTACTATTATATAACCGAATACACTTTTAAATATAAAGGTATTTTCGCCCGTAATGGTATTATTTTTTACGTTTTCAGTTTTCGCGTAGGTATATATCTGTAAGTGGCCTAGAGGATGGATTATTTTTATCGGGGAACATCTATATCGTTTACCCAACTGGGCAAGTTAGCTTCAGTCTTCCCATTAAATAGGTTTTACATTCTTGCTCAAAATTCGACGACTTCCAAACAGTTTAATCGAAACAATTTCATTGGGAAATTTTGTGTCAACACTGATTATGTGTTTTTAAGTTTTACTCAACACTACCATCCCTCGCCTCCATCCACTGCGGATGATTATATGTAGAAGGCTTGACTAATCGATCATGGTATGATTCGAATCTGAGATTTGCTGTCTAAAAGCTGACGTTCTAAATTGTTCTTCCCATACCCACATTAATTATCTTGGAAATATAATAAAATATTAAATTAGTTTATATTTCAATATATGTAATTATGTAGCATACTTAATGGAAAATGAAACTAATAAATCCGATGAAATGAATTAATATAACCTTTTGTAATTTAATTTGAAAATAATAAAATAAATAATGGTTAAAGCATTTAAAATAAATTATTTTCATAGTTAACAAAACAATTGTTTGTCAAGGAAATCACCCTTTCAATCTGCAGAATTTGAGTCTATGTGAGCAAAGTATTTCTACTTAAATAAAAAAAATGGTATTAAGCTGGAAGTCGCGACACTTTAATCATAAAAAAAAACATTTTCGAAAAGGTGTTTATCCAATTATGTCGAACATGTCAACATTATTAACGCTTATGTCAAACGCGATCTTTTTCGCACATAGACAGTATTCGGGTGATTTGTTGTGATCAATTTTCATAATTTCTCACTATGCAACATTCCAAAATATGAAGTGTTTGCTGGAGACGTTAAATTATAAAGGTGGACAAATTCAATTTTGGGGAGCAGTGAAGTTACAAACGAGAGAAAGTGGAAAACAAATTCGAAGACGCGGCATAATAGACATAGATAAGTTATTATGAGGCAAGTAAACAACATTAAAAACATTTTCTTTTTTAGCAAACTATTGACTTCTCTACAGTAATATATAGATAAGAATGTTGGATATTTTATTCAAAAAAGAAATCTAGAAGTAAGTTAGGTTATTGGTTTACTAACGGATGACAGTGAATGCAGGACAACCTCCTTACAGAAGGGAATTGAACCAACAGAAATATGATTCTACAGAAGATGCTGAGAAGTCCAGGGACTGAAAGTGTGAACCATGATGAAGTTTTAGCGAAAATGAAAGCGATAGGACATTTATAATTAAAATCAGAAAGAGACAGTTGAAACTACAATGACACATAATTTGGAAAGATGACTTGGAAATTTTGATACACCCAGGATCTAGTAAAAAAAAAGACGCATAATCCAAGATTTAGTAAATGGATGGCGGAGCAAAGTTTAGGAGATATAACAAAAAGATACCATTTAGTAAGAGATACAAAAGACAGGAAATTGAAGAGAGCTATGATCACCAACGTCCTTAAGGGACATGGCACATAGAAGAAGAACGTATTTTGACATATCAAGGACTGAATAAAGACTTTTTATATTGATAAAAATTATAAAGAAAAGATTGATAACAAATAGAAACTGCAGCAAATATTTGGATATAATATGAGTAAAATCTTGGGGATATCCGCACATATTGGATACAATAAAGTCGGTAAAGCAGACGAAAATATTCACAATCCTATTTGACATGTCAGATCGAATGGATGGATAGAAAAATGCCATCAGGTTTAAGACGAATAGTAAATTTGTACTGCAGAAGTAAATATTTATCGGAGACTTTGCAAAGCAGTCGACAACTTAGAACGATTATTTTTTTTTACTTTTGCAGATCTAATACATAGCTCAAGAGTCACTACAGTTAAAACAGTTAGTGGATTAGTGTTGAGATGTTGAGTGTTTCCACGTGAGTATATGGTAATAACGAACAAGCACAGTCGTAGGGAAAAATACTGGTATATTCAGAGAGGTATTTACATCAGAGAGATTAGTAGTAGAACGAACGTAGGTTAGTAGTAACAATATGTAATAGTAATTAAGTCCAACGGTATCTTCCGATCGAGAAACGGAAGTGTAACTGATCACTACAGAAGTCTCACTCTGCACTGCACTACACTGCTACACTAGTCACAGTCTCTAGAACTACTGTTCTATTTATAATAATAGGATCAGTCTATTGTGGTTGTGAAGGTGGGTGCGCCCCAACAATTAGTTTGCTGTAATATCATAAAGCAGTCACTCAGAACATTGATACAATTGATTCTATCTGACACAATTCGAAGAGTATTCATTCAGTGTCATCTAATACCAACCTACAGAAATCTATCAAGAAAATTATTTAGACTTCATTCACCAGGTCAGACTACTATACAAAAGTTCCGAATTACTCTCCAAATGTAAGAATTTTCCCTGCTTGCTGAATAAATGATTATGAAATGATCCAAATAAGTAAGTCTTAAAAACAAAATATCATGACATATATATCATTGTCAGCAATAGTAACTCACCTGCAAGATTCAAATTACAGAGAACCATTATTATTTACCTATTTACAAGTCCCTTCAGGAACTGTGTTACTGATCAATCTAAATTCATAAATAATTATATTTGATATACTACAGCATGGCTTACAAGAAAACTCACGTTACATCTCTTTGACCATAGCAAAATCTATCTGCAACATGGTTGTTGATAATACAATGTAATAGCCTCATCATGGAAGCACTATTACTTGAAAAAAAAAATGAAAACACGCAATAGTATCGATTATGAACACGTCCACAATGTACTGAACGTGTTTGGAAAATTAGACATTAGAATAAATCTAGATACATACATACAACAATCCATACATTCACTTAAAATTAAAAATAAAATCCTTCCTTGATATTGGCTAAATGTATAGCCGAAAGCGCTCGTACGTACCAAATATTTGGACAAATTCTACATAATGTAAGCCCACATAAAGGAAAATCATGAGCACACATGAAAACTTAAATAAAATCTTTAACCGCACTAACTTTTTCTCTGATATCTATTTAGAATTTACGCAAACGTAGCACCTCATAATTTCCTCTATTTTGTTTACTACAACATTTTTAGCCATTTTATTGGAATCTTCTCTTTGTAAAAATTTAGACACTGTTCTTGCGAGATTATTCAAGTTTCTCCTCGTGTCTCCTGCATGTTCTTCGACAATTAATTTATCTAGCAGAACTATTCTCATTATATTTCAATGAATATTCAAATCCAACCGAAATTTGTAATATTCTAAGGAACGCGGAAAAAATTAGGTCAATGGTGCATGGCGAATGAACAGGTAATAGTCAACACTTGATATCAAAAAACAACCAAGTTGTATAGGCCTAGGAGGAGAAACAAAAAAAGACAAATCGATTCTTTCCAACGCCAAGCAGAGTATTAAAAAATCGTTAGAAACTGAATACTGGACTATTAAATAATATCGGTCCTCCTATATGGTTGTTCATGCTAAACAATTTCCTCACAGATGAAAAAAGAATCGATGCAAAAGAAATGTGGTCCTACAGAAGAATGCTGAGTATACTATGGACTGCAAATGTGAGCAAATACGATGTTGTAGATAAAAAGGACTCTTATAAATAACATCAGAGTCTCTTTTTTTCATTTCTCCCCACTGTATACCTAAAAGATATGTTAAGAACTTGAAAAAATAGGATTGTTATTCATTTAAGGTCTCATGGCAGTAGGTAATCTCCAGCCGACAACGCTGCCAAAAATTTAATAAAATATATACTGGTAGACAATATATATCGGTTTACGTACATGGGTCAGAAGCGGATCAGATGCAAGTCTGAAAACTACTGTGAAAATAGTTAAGGAAAATGTATGTTATACAAACCAGACGATTTTCGATTTTAGTCTAAATTATATGCAGCAACGCCGGTGGAATTGAAGTGTGCCATTTGAGTTACGTACTTACCTCTGTTAAATCCAAAAGTAAGTGATGCCTTTCTCTACAAAGAATTTAAAATCTCTATATATAGATACTTACGATCAGCAGCAGGAAGGTTCTTGCCTTGTTACATTTACTTCCTAAATGAAAAAAATATTCTATCTACAATGACAGAGAGGAATTAATATTTCGGCTTTGGTTTTCAGATTAGTTCGTCGCATATTGGTGATAAACCTAAAGAGATTTGTCAAGCTTAAGAAACTAGTGTTCCAGCTTAAACTGATTTAAATTTTATACTAATATGTTTACAAAAACTTGTATGATGGCAAAGAATAATCATTGTCATTTTGCGTAATGCTCGTTGTAGTAGAGACTTTGTAATCGCAGATACAATTATAGTACGCCGTTGAACAATACTAGTGTCAGACGCCTTCGAATAACACTCGCACTAATAGTACTTGCTCGATAATACTAACAGAGTTCTATTTCCCGTCGAATCCATTACATTCCCTTACATGCTAATAACCTTGGAAAAGGTATGAATACTCTTCTTCTCCCTTATGGGTAAATAGCAGGATAGACTGGGTTGTATAGCTTTGGATGGCAACTCGTCTACTACAGCAAAAAATGCCTTGTCAGTCATGTATCGAAAGATACATGTTCGCCTAAGCGTGTATCACGCATGGCACATAACTGATAGTCATCTGAATAGAGAAATATATAGTAAATAGCGTAGAGAATAGCGGTCCGTATAGAAATAGAGGATAGACTAGGAAGGGTTCTCTATTTTCACGCGGTCTACGTAATTCAATAATGGGATCGCCTGTGTTTACTCATTGGCGACCTGTGTTCAAAATCAAGTATCGGCAGCTACACTTTATTCCTATATAAGAAAAACATATGACGTTATTGCGCCAAAACAAAAATTCGTTGCTTTTTTATGCGAATTTTAAAGAAAATATTAAGTTGTTTGTACACAGACATATTCAACAAAAATATATAATTTTGTTCTTCTTTACCAATTTAAGGCAGGTTCATGTTTCCATCCTCCCAGATATTGGCTTCTTTCCAGGCAGTAAACTCCTCGAGGAGAAATTGAAAGTCTTCCAAGACTTTAACTTATGAAGATAGATTTGTAGGAATCGAAATAAATTGAAGCCCGCAACTGCAAGGTTAGACGATGACATCAGCTGTTGTAAAATATAAATGGCAAACAGTACCAATTTCTTCCGTGTCTGCAAAGAGACGTTAAATGTGCTGTTGTTCTGATGGAAGACGGCACCCTTCCTATTGTCCAGTTCCTGGCGCTTTTTATCGATTACTTGTTTTTATCTGTTCAAGTGGTAACAGTACTTGACTCAGTTCAATTTTTGATATTTCGCAAGGACCACAGAATACAGAATGCCGTTCAAATCTCAATAGTTACCAGTATCATCCTCGGACAAATGTCGGCTTTAGAAATGGGTAATTCCTTCATTTTGTTATCCGCATGACCTGTTTTACTATCCATTATTGTAATCAATACATATTTTATTACCTGTGATTGTTCATTTATAGTTGATTTGTCTTATTGCATTTGAGAAGAGAATCACTGATAGTAACGCAGTCAATAAAGTTTTTTTCCGGTTAATTCTTGAAGTAACCAGAAATCGGAGCGATTCATATGGCCAATTGTTTTCAGACGCATAACATTCTTCATACGAGGTATGTGATATATCCCTTCGAAACTTCGTATCATGTGACATGGATTAATATTAGAGTTTCGATTTGCTCATCATCAAAGGCTTAAGGCCCTCAACAGAGATCACTTGGTGCACGAATACGCAAATGCAGGCAGCGCAAATCTCATATGCAAATATGGGCAGAGGTCGAATTTTAAGTGTTTAAACAGAACTGAATATGAATAGGAAAATAGCACGGCCAATAAGAAAAGGATTCATTAGGATTTATTGATGCCTTGTACAAAATTCATTCAAATATGAGCCAGCCACTTTGTCTACCAAACTTCGTCAGATAAAGAAAAAAAGGACTAACATATGCAACCGACTATAGAAGTAGACTCATCTGAATCTGGTAAGCGTCTAGATTCGAAATTTAAAGCCAGTCGCAAGAAAAGACCTTTAAAGTTTATTTATCTTTTAACTATTTTTGTCGTTTTCTTATTAAACACTATTTACACTGTTCGAGCTGTTGTCCTCATCTTTGTTGCCATATTCACGACGTTTCAGTCTATGTAGGCTCCGGTTTTCCTCAGGTGATTGGAATTTCAAACGAACCCTTTATTTCGTCCACCCTGGTAGATTGTTCTAGTTCCAAGTTCCATCTCTCTTCCGAATATCTCAGTTTCAGTTATTTCCCTTTAACTCAACTCTCCAAGTTTCTCTTTGTTCACTTCTGCTGTGGCCAGGCATTGAATTCACAGCTCTCATTACTTCAACTAACGTTTTTAGCCATTGGCCTATGTGACCTTCATTCGTCTAGAGAAAGTCGGGGTATACAACAGCCGTAAATAGTGCAAGTAATTCCAATCTTATCTCAAATATATATATATATATATATATATATATATATATATATATATATATATATATATATATATATATATATATATCTTCTTCTTCTTCTTCTTCTTCTTCTTCTTCTTCTTCTTCTTCTATCAGCCCTCTTTTCGTCTTTTATACTATAAAACGGCACAATGCACCTTGCTTCTATTGGGTAATTTTTTATTGTTCCCTAGTAGGGAAATTTGCCAACTACATGTCAGTGACGGAGAGAGTGCGAGAAATTTTCCCAATTTTAGTATTTAACAAGAAAGTTTTTTTTTGTTATTTTTTTACCACGAAAGACGCCTTCTCGATAGTTGTAAATCTAAAAAAAAACTATCGGTTACATGATATTTCACAAATACAATATATTTCCAAAACCTCGTGTGATTTTTTTTGGTTTTTATTTTGTACTTCTGTTTATTATATTTTCTAATCCTTACCACAAATGTATTCTACCCATACTTCACACAGGATGCTACAAGTATGCATTTTTTGCATTTCCATATAGCCCCAAGTTCAAATCTTCATTATCCTGAATGCTGAAATTTCATTTTACATCAATGTTTTAATATTACAATGTTCTAGTACTCCCAGCACCGGTTTCAGTGCATTATCATTAATCTATATTGGAATACCTGCATTACATTTCTGGAATTGTCAAGAGATGTAGCCTATAGATAATTCACGTGGGTTTCAAATATATAAACTCTGTTACTTTAGCTATTGGCTGGTTATGCGCTAAAGAAACCGACTTTTATCACTTCGGCGATATGTCTTCTCAGTAGTTGAAAAGAGAGTTCTGCTAGCTTATTACTTTTTAATCAGTTACCACCACTGAACCGCAAATACGTTCAATGGGAAAACATGAACGCATAAAGTCTTCCAGTTTATATTATTTTCTGAGGAAAATCAGATAACTGCAGGAGTTGTTATCAGGCATTTTTTTGTAAAAATGACATTTCCTCATATTGCCATATTCCATGCATTCATTGTAGAATGAAAACTTTGCAAACAGGCCGGGCTTAAAAAGATGCATTTGTGATTGTTGTTTTTAACCAATGGATGATGTAAGTTACGACAACATTAGCTTATTGAATTCGGAGACGAATTTTAGCTATTTAAGTAGTACGTTTGAGTGACAGATTGATTTCTGCATTAATCAAAAACAAAACGTCAGCTCGAATTGAACATAATTGAAACAGAAAAAAGACAGAAAGCTAAAAGATATCAAAATTCAAAAGGAATATTTTTGCTGGTCCTTGGATGGGTACAAACTAAAAAACAGAAAATCTTCTTATGACGACGAAAAGAAAAAAAAACGAAAGAAAAAGAAAAGGAACCGCAGGGCGACCATCAGCAGACTTGTCATTACTGAGGAGTCTCATCAGAAATATTTGTTCCAGATGCAAAGCAATCTTAATTATTAATTTTCAATTTTCACTCTTGAGGATTGATTATGTTTAACCCCCCAATTTGATCTAATACAAAACTAAAGCCTTAATAAAATACTCATCCTCATTGTAATGATAAATCTAATATTAATCCTTTTTATGAAGGGATGTTGACACTTATTTATTCATTTATACCTTATTTATCTATCACGATAAAAAAACAACTATTGTATTAAATGGATTTCTTACATACGTTATCGTTAAATGGCACCATAAATATTGATTTGATTTGGAAGCGAAATTATTTGAGGAAGAATCTATGTAATTACTACTTCCTTCTACTTTTGGCTCAACCAGGTGAAACTGCAGTCCTCTCCTTGGTTCACACCAGTGTTCTCGGCCGCTATAGTACACAGGAATCACTATTTCCGGCTATACCAGTGTGAAAGTTCTCGTCATAACAGGTTCCTATTTGCCACTGCTCGTAACAAATGTAAGCGAGTCTTCGAAGGAGTGAAGTATATGTTTGCTGAGAGAATGGGGCAACGCATTGCCCCTAAAAATCTTGGCACACGGGAAAGCTGGCGTCTCTGTAATAGGGTACTAAATAAGTTGCAGGTCTCTATTCCCCACACTTCAATCGATTTGATTATTATCATCCCTTGCTGATAAACCTGAAGGCTTTGCCCGTAAATTCTCCTTAAACTCTACTCTTCACTCATCTGGAGTAACCCTGCATAACTTCCCACTTAGAACTGATTTTTTGCTGATCGATATACATATGACCCCTTTGCTGATCTCTGTTAACATATCTAGCCTTGATCCCCACAATGCATGTGGACCTGACGCTATGCCTGTAATATTTATTAAGAAGTGAATTCTCGAACTGGCTCGTGTTCTCTCTAAACTGTACAATAAATACCTTGCTGAGTCCTGCTTTCCTTCCTGCTGGAAATCATCGTCTGTTGTTTCAGCTTTTAAGAACTGTGGTGATCCATCAGACTCATCCAACTATTAGTCTTCTAACATTTTTGGAAGCTCCTAGAAGCCATAATCCATACTAAATTGGATCATCATCTTTCAGTTCAGGTACTTTACTCAGACAAGCAATACCGCTTTCTTTTCTCTAGGTCAACTGCTGAAATACAAAGAAAATTGCAGAAAGAGCCTAACAGGTTCTAGATAAAAATGGTGTAGCTCGGGCTCATTGCGCCTTCTCGGACTAACATTCTCAGCTGACATGAAAGGGTAAGTGTTGTGGATTCGGGGATGAAATCCGGTATAAAATAATAACAAACGCCAAAAATGAATATAGGAAAATAAATGTATTAACGTAATAATACAAACTGGTAATACAGGTTAGTAGTTCCAGGAATGCGGGTTAGTAGAAAAATATATATATAAAGTTTATGGTAATGACGTATCGCTGTATGACTTCTTACTGAGGCTACATGCTTGTTACTATGACTCTTACCGCTACGTTATTCTACTCGACCGACTCTACGTTCTACTGCTACTCCTGACCGACTTGACTACTACCATCTGGGTATTCACTGGTAGTAGTATATGTATACCTTGGGTGAATCCATTTGTGTAAAATGGGGAGACCCCTCAATAGACCATATCGAATCCGTTGATAAGTCAGCTGCTAAGAAAGTCATTTCCAGACTCTATCTTACATATCAATACGTCTACTATTCGACTATACGTAGAATATTGCTGCCATATATGATCCGGTGCCCCAGCCATTTACCTGGAGCTCCTTGAAAAGATCCAAAGAAGAAATAGTAATATTATTGGTTTTGATCTGGCGGATCGACTTCAATCACTTGTCCACCATCCTAAGGCTGCTTCTCTCTGACTTTTCTAGAAATAATTTTTAAAGGCAATGCCAATCGCTATCTACTGTCCTCCTGATTTCTCTCTTCTTTCTTCTCATTACTAATGTTTCTGTTCTTAATTCGTCCCCACCATTTACGTATTATTGGCCGTACTGCCTTATTGGTGTGACACTGATTAAAAAATAGATTCAAAAGCGAGATCGTCAGTAAAGTATAAAAATGCCTCTTAGAACATATCTTTATTACATACTTACATTCGTATATAGGTGACGAATTAACATCTAACAAGTTAGTACATTTGTATGTCTGCATGCAAGTTATATTTATTAAATCTCAGATTATGTAAGCATTTACAAAGCATTTATCTGATGATATAAACTTTGAGCAGGAAAAGCAAGTAGCAATTCTCCCATGTAGTAAGCATCTTACCCTCGAACATATACGTGAAGGAATAGATCAAATGCTTGTGATACAATTTCTTATAATGAACTTGTTCTAAATAATTTCCTCATCGAATTCACATTAAAGACAAATCTCGTATATTTTTTCCGTATGAAATATATCCCTGCATTATTTTCATTGTGTTTTAGATTTTATTGGAGCTTCCAGACATTCTTCACATATTTGTGAAGGACATTAGAAAAATCCTCAAACTACACTGGCAAAAGAACAATCCGGAATATATATTAGCATTATACCACCCGCATACGGATATAAAATAAATTCAGTAAAGATCCCGAAATAGAAAGATATGTAAGTCAAGGATCTGTTTTCTCACTGGAGATATTCAACGTATACAGTGATGCGATTTTGAGAGAATTTCAAGTCCTACCAGGATCCATTATTGAATGCCCCAATCCTAACAACTTAATATATGCAGCTGACACAGTGGTGATAGCTGATTAAAAAAGAAACTACACGAAATCCTACAAAAGGTAATGAAGGAAAGACAGAAGTAAGGGTTAAACATCAATTGCAAGAAGACAGAAAGTATTGTTGTTAGCATAAGCAACGGCCAGACATGAAAATCATAAATTAGAGATATCAAAATTATCTGGATGTGTTTTAAGAGAGGATGGAACATGCGTCACTGAAATCCGAAGGCGCTTTGATAAAGCGAAAAATGCATGCAGTAAGCTAAGCGCAGTAGTAAGTAACAGGAAAAACTTCGTTAGAAACAAACAAAAGTGTATTGAACTCTTATGTAATATCAGTCCTTCTGTATGGCAGTGGATTCTGGACAATCTCGTCACTGATGTAGAAGAAAATTGATTCAACAGAAATGTAGTTCTACGGAAGGATTCAGAGGATAACATGAATCGAACATGTGAGCAACGATAAAGTTTTAGATAAAATGAAAATGAAAAGAACAATTCTACTTAACATCAGGAAGAGAGCTGAAACTTCTAGGACAAATCAACGGAACATCTACTTGATGTAACGGTGACAAAGCTACCCTCGGCCGATCAATTTTATTGAATTGTGATTTCAATTCTCACTGTGTGATCAATTATTTCAGCATTGTGTCATGTCTAAGCAACGCCTATTAAATCGCAATAGGACATAATGAGGAAAGATGGGTTTGTAAAGTTAATACTCACAGGATATATTGAAAGTAAGATCGACAGGGGAAAACAACGCATGACCTAACTAGCGAGCTTCAAAAATACATGTAGTAACTAGGTTCAGGAGAGACATCAAAATTGCAAGATTTATTAAGAGCTGCAAATGACAAGAAAATGGGTCGAGCTATGATAAGCAAACTCCAGAATGGACAGGACACATATAAGAAGAGAATATTTGTAAGCTTAATTTTATCCGTCATTAGAATTCTGATAAATGTTGTAGTGATATATTTGCATGTGACCGGTTGTCAGATTTATTTTTTCGAAAAGAACCGAACAATATAAAAGGCCAACATGATGAAGCAACATCAGTAGTAATCAAGGTCACCTTAGGTGATGTACTAAATGACATTGTATGAATACTACTATATCCGCGTTAACGCCTCACATCAAATTTCTTCGGTTCGAAAGCATTCGTCTATACGTAAATCGGATCAAATTTTGATCTCCTTGTTTTTGTCTTAGGAAAGTAATCGTGATATTTCCGTATAATTCAATAGATTAATATTTTTCGTAAAAACTCGTTGATTTCAATCATTAAGGTATGGTCTACTGTAGTAGGGACACACTAATTGCCCCCTTTTTTTAAAAAGATGAATCGGTCAGAATTTAACCATATATATTACTATTATATACACCCTCCGTAAAATACGTTATTAATTGGGAAAATTCAAAATCAATATCAGGTACGCCGATAACGCTGTGTTCATAAAAGAAGCGGGCAGAAAATTATATCCAAGTTAGTAAAGTAAGACGTCATAAGGACAAGCATCAATTGTAACAATACATATTTTATGGCTTTCATAAAGGGAAGAACCCAAAATGCGAACAAGGAATTGGAGATATTAAAATCAAGCAAATACAGAAATTTAAATATTTTGGAAACGCAAAATGAAACACGAAAAAGCTTGGATACATTGGAATGGCGATGACGTTTTCCAAATCTAATCAGATGATTAAAACACAAAAAAATAACTAATGGTTGAATATATTAATCCTCCTACAAGGTATTAATATTAATTCTCCTATGAGGTAATGATTATTGCATAATTTCCTCACAGATAAAGAGGAAATTGAAGCAACACGAGCGTGGCCCTATAGAAAGATTCTGATACGATACTGAGAGAGCATAAAGACAATTTTAAGAAAAAATGCAACAACAAAAAATAGCAACTACTAAAATTTATTGCTCGAAGAGAAGCCAATAACATTATCGACATGTTGACGTTCAACACGATTCCAACTAAAAGGTTAGTAAGGAAACTACCATTAATACTGGGAAGAGCAATAAAAACTAATGAAGTTTAGTAAACTATTTTTCTGATAGATTGTTTTCGGAGAAAGATGTTATAAATTTCGACTGATAACAGTACTGGCCGCTCGGCCAATGAAAGCCATATATTTTATTCGATGGAAACGTCTAATGTTACCATTGTGCATAGGATAAAAAAGCAGATGAAATTTCTGAGACACATGAGCAGAAAAGTGAGCTTAGCTTATTTGGCACATATAAAACATCATCAATGCAAGAAGGACAAAGGGCATATTTAAGGCTAGAAAGACAAAGGACACATTTTAGGCAAGACCAAAGGACAACTTTAAGGCAAGAAGGACAAAGGACACCTTTAAGGCAAGAAGGACAAAGGACACCTTTAAGACAAGACCAAAGTACATCTTTAAGGCAAGAAGGACAAAGGACACCTTTATGGCAAGACCAAAGGACATCTTTAAGGCAAGAGGGACAAAGGACACCTTTATGACAAGACCAAAGGACATCTTTAAGGCAAGAAGGACAAAGGACACCTTTATGGCAAGACCAAAGGACATCTTTAAAGCAAGAAGGACAAAGGACACCTTTATGGCAAGACCAAAAGACATCTTTAAGGCAAGAAGGACAAAGGACACCTTTATGGCAAGACCAAAAGACATCTTTAAGGCAAGAAGGACACTTTTATGGCAAGACCAAAGGACATCTTTAAGGCAAGAAGGACAAAGGACACCTTTAAGGCAAGACCAAAGTACCTCTTTAAGGCAAGTAGGACAAAGGACACCTTTAAGGCAAGAAGTACAAAGGACACCTTCAAGGCAAGAAACACAAATACAAACAGCGAACGTTTGTTAATGTATGGCGGAACTGGGACGAAATGTATAGTTAAAAGATAATCATTTAAATACAAACAAGAGCTGCAAATCTTGGAAATTGTCGAGCTCCATAATTCCTCAAGTCCTGAAAATACACGTCACATAACGTTAGAAAATTAATCATCGCTTTTCAAAATAGCTGTTATTATTTATATCTTTCAAAAATTCCATTTATTATAAGGTTCTATTTATTACCTAATGATGCCAATAATCCGAACATTGCCAAAGGTGTACAGGATGTCAACTGTTTAAAAATATAGAAAACTTTTAATTTTCTCATCAACAATATCTTACTATAGATTTATGTAATTATTATTAGCTTGGCCTTGAGTTGGTTTTATCAAACTTCACAGAATGTTAGTGATTTATAATTGCTAATAAAGAAGAATGTACATTTAGGCAATTGCCTAAAATACATTGATCCAATGAGATATTAATTATTGGTAGACGGATGCATGAATAAAAATTTAATAAGAATTAATAGGAAATAACGAGGAAAGTAAAAGAGAATTTAAAATATCGGGAAAGTGAAGAAGTCTCAGAAAATACAATACAATCTGCTAATTTCTTGAATGTGATTTTTTGGTTCATTAGCGTTCGCGTCGAAATATAAAGAAGATCTTTTTTTTATTTCTGATAATTAAGTAAGCAAGAAAATTAATTTGGAATCCGAGCTGACAAATAGCAGCGAATATTCTATTTTCATAGATAGTCAATCTTAGATTAGTAATGAATAGAATTTTTTTTTTTTAAATCTGAAAAGCGGAAAAGGCATAAAAAGATGTATGAGTAAACTGAGGCAAATGAAAAACAAATAAAAAATATGATTGCGATTAACAATTTGGTTTCGAAAAACGGAAAGACGGTGAAATATCGAGCTTAGGGTATATTTCATATCAGTTAATTCTCAGAAGTGTTATTCAATTTTGTATTATATTTTGTTCTTTCTTTCCACAGAACGTATATCCGATGTATAGAACTCAGTATATTTTATTGAGTTTTATACATCTAAAAAGCAATATATATTTAACCAATACTTATATTAAAGCAATACAAAGTAACTAATGCTTACATACACAAGACAAACAAAAGAAAACGGGTGATTGGATTTTTCTTTCGTTGTATGGATCAATTATAACAAATTTAAGATATAACGAAATTAAACACAGGATATGTTGCACTAGATATACTTCTGTCGAACACTAAGATTCTACAAAATCAGAATAAGAACCTGAGAAATTTAAACATGTTCTTATATAACATGTCATGAATGGCGTCTAACTCGTTCGAAAATGTCAAAAGTATCAGCTGTTTAGAAGTGTTTTCACAGATCAATGATTAAAGGGCTTGAATCTAATGTATACTTTAAGTCTTAAGGAAGACATTCTTTCATGAAATCCGATAGACATTCGGTGCAGAATTACAAGAAAAAATCCGAATCCGAAGAATTCTAACAACAAGAAGATAATTTGATAGCACATTTAACTAGAAATGTTATTCCCACTGTTGCTGTTGTGGCTAGTTATTGAATTCGCAAATCTTTGGATCAAGTCATTTTAGATTACTCAACCAGCGCTTTTATTCACTCGGCTCATATGACCTTGGGGACAATATCTGATTACAGCAAATCGAACGAAGACTTGGAGAGTTATGTTACTAAACGGAATTATCTGATACTGAGATATATATAAAAAAAAGAACATGTCACGTGGAATTAGGACAATCTACGACTGTGGGCTAAATAACGCTTTCTGTTCTAAATTCTAACGAATATCATATCAACGGCCGAAACGTTGTGTATATGGCAATAATGGTAAGGACAACGATGTAAAATAGTGTAAATAGTTACAGAAAGTCATCTCAGACATATAGACAGCAACGTTAACAAAAATGTTAAAAAGAAACTCTTATCAATGCTAGAAATAGAAGTCTACTTGCCTGAAACACGTTTTAATAAATATGTATTATTAACTTCAACAGATGTTAATACTATCTGTTTCGCGAATTAATGTTATTTATTGTCTGAAAACGACTTTCTCATCATTGTCATTAAAAGCATAGAATGAAATGAAGAAGTAGACTACGGAGCGTCGCCTGAGTTGATTGAATAAAAGTTTCGATTCAGTATTACATGGTGGTTTCAGAGTCGGAAGACAGACGCCTGACGAAACTGTAAACTGTACGAATAGCGAAGCATATAATAATGAAAATTCTATATCTCAGAAAATCCGAATAAAAAGAAATGTTTAACTGGATATTCATATGTAATGAGTTTTACAGACATTCCAACAATTACTCCTTTCGCATCATATTCTTTGTTTTCGTCTGTGTATAATTAACACATTATCAAAATTATAGAACATTTTGCCAAGAATCGTTCCAAGGCAAAGCGAAAATATTCTTTTAGAAATTACCTATTTTCTCGAATGTCTACATTTGATCCTGACAGAGACCTCTCTTTTTATTTAGATTTCTTGAATGCGCACGTCATTTGAAATAATGCAAACTTTTTACAAATAAAATTAGGGCGTCTATTTTAAATACGAGTGACCACTATAGTAACGTTTGAAGTAATAAATCAATTTATAATAAGTAAAATCCTGTCATGAAAACCGGTTATATTTACTTTTGTCGAAAAGTGTAAGAAATGTTAAATATGCCATCTTTTTGCTTGCAGAGCAAATATAGTTTTTTAAAGAAATGATACTCGAATACACTGCAATATGATTAAAGCGTTATATGCAATTATATGAGATATCATAATGATTAAAGAGTAAAAAAAGAAAGTGAACTAAATGATGGTAAAAAAAGAAGTTGATTTGAAATTTGAAACCAAACAAAAAATAGCTATTATCTCATGCCTCGCTAGTTGTCCGTATTTTTTTCATTCTGTCACTTCTCTACTCCAATCTTCCATTCTCATTTTTATTTAGATGTTATAAAAACAGGCATTTGTTTCAAAAGCCTTCATGTAATAAGAAATGCATAGATATTTTCTGCTCTATCCTCTTTTTATTATTTAACTGTAAATAATTTTTTGTATCGTATCGCAAAATTGTATCTTTTTGTCCATGATTGCTATGTCACTTCTTCGCTTCTTGTCGCTGCATATCAATCCCGAAAACATATTTCTCTATGCAATCCGACGATATAAAATCTTTACCACATACACTCTGTTTCTGTCTCTATCCTCATTCTTTCGCTCTCTCTCTCTGTTTGTCTTTCTGTCTCTCTCCATCAATACATACACATATGTTTCCATTCTTCATTCAATCATTTTACAATTTCATCATTTCCTTCACGTTTATATAGATTTCAGAAAGTATTTCATTGCAACACAAAATAATCCGACATAGATACAAATTTCATCAGAATTAGTAAATCCTATCATAGACGCAGACTAAGTTCACGCATTTCCTATTGTTGTAATTAATCTTAATTATTAAGCTAATTATTGAATAAGTTTCCTGTAATTCCAGCAGAAAAACGGTTCTACTGAATTATGCTGAGAATATCCTGGACGGAGCTCGTAACCAGCAAAGAAGACTTAAGGATATTGGTCTAATACTCAAATTCAGACAGAGATTTCTTGGACACATAATGTGGAATGAGATTTAGGAGAATTTGATACTCAGAGGTCGTATCGAAAGAAAAATGGAACAGGGGAAAGCTGTAGTTCACCTACCTGACCAGCTTGTGTGAATAGATAGAGGAACTGATGTGGAAGGTTTCCAGGGATATGATGTTAGTGAAGAGCCATTAGGGCCCACATCTTAAAGGGACATCTCATAGAATAAAAGGAATAATAAATAGTACTATTACGATTAGCGCTCTCAGTAAGTATACATGCAATCGAAAGCACGATTAAGTAATGATATATTGAAAACTTTGCAGAACTAGATGGACCAATATAAATTACTGTATTCGTCTTAGAGAGTTTATCGTTACAAAATGACGTGGAAATTGCAAGAGCAAGGCAATCCTTATACCAGGCCTCTCCACAATGCTGAGGCCTGTGATCTACTGGAGGCGAACTGTTAACACGTGAAAGTTCGTTGCTGGAACTGAATTAAGAAAGTAATTCTTTTTATAAAGATTTTTTTTTTACATTTTACCTTTGAATTAATTTAATTGTATTATTTAAGATAATGAAGTAAGTATAATATTTATTTAATTTATTTGAACTTGCATCTTTTATCTTTAAACAAACATTTTCGATGCGAAACTCCTAAGTGTGATTAAGAATTCATAAAGTTAATTTAAATTTAATATTTTCCTTTATGTATTTATTCTTCAACAATGGACATTTTATGTATAAATTTAATTTTTTTATGAATAATTAATGTTAACAGAACAAACGTATTTTAAATATGTTGAATTTATCTGTCCTTCGTTAATAAATAGAAGATATTATTTTTTTAAATAACGTTTTTAATTGCGAAATTATGAAAAGAAAAGGAATGAGGAAATAATTTATAACATAGTAAATGTCAAACAATAAATTCAATAAATTTATTAATATCTTACAACTATCCTTAAAAATGTACCACAAAAAGAAAGAGGGGGATATTCATTGTTCTGTCAATATTATGTTTCACATTTTTACATTTTATGCGATTATTTTAAACAGTAACGTTCACAATAACATCTCATTATTAATAATTTTGTCAGAGAAAGTTAATTCTTTCTTTATGCTATTAGTCTTCATAATAGCGAACAACTTGATTGTAAAATCCATTTTTAAAGAATAATTCGTCTTGTCTTTATAACACGTGAAGTACCCTGATACCGTCCTTGTAAGAAAACAAAAAATGAATATAATATTTGCACTGCTAATTTTACAAAAAAATGTACAGAAATTTGCGCATTTAAAGAAATTTACAAAAACATTAACTTAATATTTTATTATGATGTTATTCTTTATAACAAAAATATTGGTTTTAAAATTAATTATTTACGGGTATTTATAAAAAGAAATGTATGTTCAATTTTACGTGCATTGTTGTTGTTATAAATGTAAGACAAAAATAAGCAGTTTAATAATTTTAAAATATACTTTAGAAATATTAAATTGGTTAATTTTAATATTGTTTAGATAATCGTATTTTATGTGGGAGCAAGTGATCGGGCCGCAACCCCCTTAACATTATAAAATACGATAATGCAAATTTTTATTGAAGGAGGTTCAGTTCGCTATGTAACTGCAGCATAAAAAGACCCTGATCACTGAAACAATTTGAAAATCATTTGGAACTATGTAATTCATTAAAGACGACGGAAAGTAAGATAAGAAAAATATGACAAATTCCCACTTTCATGCAAACTTTATATTCTTAATTCTGAATGCTAAACCCCTCCATTCAAGCTCTTTTCGATTCATACACATTTTTACAAGTACCATGTATTAAATTTGTAAAAACGCAAAAGGATTACAGCAAAAGAAAATATTTTCTTACATAACAGAACATATTTAACAATATTAGTTCTTATTTTCAAGAATATGAACATTTTTGAAAGAAATAGATTGTGGTAATTTACAAATTCCCTTGGATACCAGATATTTTTATTTTTCAATTTCCCCACTTTTTACATATATTTAATTGGTTAAGTCAACAAATTATGCTGTTAATTAATTTTGTATTCTTTTTAATATAAATTGATTTTAAATTTTTAAACTATGCATGCTGGTAATAGCGGTTATTTTTATCATAGCGAAATAAGTATGTTCTTCATTTTCTGTGAAACAAATGATATATGCAACAAGAATCACAATAAATTTTGTAAAGATTATCAAAATTATCGTTTGTCTGAAATTATTTTCAGACTTTCATGATACACGATTTTGTAAAATTCTGAAATTGCTTATTGATTGTATTATACAAATATGTATTCTGTAATCAATTGGTATTAACATATTAACTCATTATATCTACAATATCAACTGCCAAATTTATGGTGAATAATTTGATTTTTGTGTATTTAATTATTTTATGGTACTTTTGTTTTTTTGTTTTCTTTGGCACATTTTCATTTATGGAAATAATTCAATAATTATCAGATGATTCCTAACACACACACACACACACACACACACACATACATATATATATATATATATATATATATATATATATATATATATATATATATATATATATATATATATGTGCTAATTAACTAATTACTGGACGTTATTAACATGTTCTTTGCTAATGATGTTCTCACTTTTGGTATTTAGTAGTAATCTAGGTCTCCAAATTTTCGCTCAGTTATTGACACCAGTTCCATGGTTGTCAGGCTTGGTATAAGAATTGACTTACGAGCGAAACAAATTTACTCAAATTTGGATTACAGAAGGCGAAGAATAAGGTCAGTAAAATGACTTTACCTACACCTGTCTTTTGTGAAAAAATGTTGATAGTAAGCATATACAAAGGGTCATAGAAAGAGGAGCTGCTCTTTAAATAGCAATAAATACAGGATTTATCGATGTGCAGACAATATTAATGGTCACAATAAAGAAATATTAATGGATATTGATTTATAAAAAGAAGTAAATATTATATGAAATTAAATTCATTTTTATCAATATACAAACTGACGATGAATTACAAAAGCAAAGAGATTTTTGAGACACCCTGTAGATATTAATTTCAATAAACGTTTACAAATACGCGATTAACAGTTATAAAGATCTTTCTAGCAGATCCTGCATTGAAAGCTACAATTTGACATTCAGTATATCACGCGGATCAAAAACTGACCATTTTTACCAGCATGAAATACGTGTATATCCACGCAGTCCAGTTCAGTTAGAAATGACGACATTTTGTTGCTTTGCAGCGGTCATTGATTTGAACGCCATAGAGACATGCAACTGCCAGATTAAAAATAAATTTTGACGTGAAAAACAAGAATTCTAACTTCAAAATCTGAAAAACTAAACTATTTTGGATTTTGATGCATGAGGTAATCATTCCATTACTGTCAGTATCACGAGAGTCACCAAGAACACTGGCGTGTTTGGACGTTATCCCAAATTACTCTCCTTGACTATGGGTTCATTATCTTAAATGGTTGGGATTTTTGGTTATTTTTTTACAGTGGTGTAAACTCCGTACACTTCTGAGGGTCAATCGGGGAAGGAGGTTACAATGTAAAGGGAACCGCTTATGGAGATATGTGTGGAAGATAACGGTTAACCGAATACGTGAACAGGTTGGGGAAGCAACAACTTTTAAGTCGGTTGCCTAAGGCGGTGGTTCGTTGGAAGAAGCTGCTTGAATGAAACTTACATTTCATCAGGGGAATATGAAGGAAATGCGGGTGCTTCGCTACAATTTGCGTGGCGTGGCGGCTCTTAGCCGTGAACATTAGGGCTGGGGGAACTAAGAAATGTTGTTCAACTGGACACTTTCTATAGAAATAGCGATAGAGCAGTGAGAGGCTTGAGACGTCTCGTCTGTGGGAAAGTGACTGCAGAACGGAAAAAAAACTTCATTACTAGCAAGGACGTGAATACGCTTTTGAACTCTATCGAGAGTAGAAAATGAAGACTTGGCAGCTCCCGCCCATATATGTCTCTTTTTAAGTCTGATCTGGCGCTTGTCAAGGTAGACGATAGCATGAGGAGTGGGCTGATTGTCGAGGCGTTACAAGCAACCGACCATTTTTCCAGCATCTTTAGTGTTGGATTGTATGTACAAGGTCGAATTGCGTCTGGGTTGAGTTTAAGGTTCAATAGGCGCTCAAGGCACGTGACCTCCCTCCCTGAGGGATTATCCGTTCGTCACGACTGGTGAATGTACTGTATCCGATTAACAGAATTTTAGTGATAACGGGTTAAGGGATCATCCCTATCGAATTGCTTTTTATAGATCGTGAATATAAAGTTATATCGCGTGTCCGATTAAATAACAATTTCGTCTTTTTTTTTTTTTTTAGCTCACACAGGTGTATTTACTGTGATACTGAGTACTACCTGGGATGGGCATTTATTCGGGAATTCTCAAATACCATTGGTAATAAATCTTAACACCTATATTAAAATTGTTCCTGATTATGATTAAGGTTATTACGTGTACCACTTTTTCCAGTGAAATTTGGTATGCGCTATAAGAGGTTAGTTTATATAAAATCTGTTTGTAAGTTTTGATCTGGAAAATTGTTGCAATATAATTAACATTTTCTTCAATCGCAATGTTTATTGATTTTCTTATATTTTCTATTATATTTTCTATTATATGCTTTATCTTATATTTTGGTACATTTATATTTGTCAGATTTATGTCATGAAGACGATTATTAATACATTTAATAATTAAATTAATAAATCCCTGATAATTGATTTATTCCGTTCTCGACAGTCTGGCACCAATATATCGCAATCCATATAGGATATACGTTTGCTAAAGAGCTGAAAGCAAAAAAAATATATTACTATTGGTGGACGATAAAATTGCTTAGCCTTAGTGTTACAAATCCCCCATATTATTTAGTTCAACATAAAATTAGGATTTTATTCCTAGTTAAACTCAGTTTTCCTTGTATAATTTTCCACTAGAAATATTAAATTCTTTGTACAATTGGTGTAGAAGAGAATAAAATTATTAAAGAAAATAATAATTAGTGCACTCTTTTATGGGCAATACTGTAAATAAATTTTCACAATGTTGTATATAAAATCTGTTTCACTTTTGGCGTTACTTGATCTTATATTAGTGATCAGCGTAAACAAATACATAAAATTAAAAGAAACTTGCGGTTATTCGAATGTCACAACGAATAGTCAGGCAAGTAATATTTCTTTTACACCAACATTATGTTTGTTATACACAATGAATATTATTTGATAATACTAATTATTTTTTTTAAATTTTCTTAATCTATATTATAATTTGAATTAATAACATCTAATTCATTTTTTAGTAAAGATAGTTTACATAAAATTAAAACTGAATATAGTTTTGAAGTGATATATTTGTTTTCGAGTTTGTTTAAATTTTATCATCCCATGTTTTGTAACTTATAATTAATTAAATTATTTTGAATCCATTATCTTCATAGAAAAAATATAAAATCAGAAAGCAAAAGGAATTTATATACGATTAATTGGATATTACATATACTGAAGATTCGCTGAACCTGACGTTAATATTTCTATTTTTTTTAACTATATAGAACTCTTTAAATCAACATAATTTGTATTATAATGGAGGTTTGGTTGAAAGAAAACCTAGAATGAAATGTTTGGAAAAGCAGTGATCAAAAGGATGACGTAATTATGATTTAATATTTCACAGAAATATGGAAATGAGAAAACTTATTACGGATGCAAAGCTAGTAATGAATAGATTCCTTAATTGCTCCCATGAAGGAAGTTTGCATTTTCTTTGGAAAGGAAAAGTCTGGTGCTTATTTTCAAGTAAGACCATTTTTGTACTTTGTACTTCGTGAGTCAAATGAATATTTCTCATATTTTTCCTGTTATTATTCGGAATTTATCTACATAAAGATTTAAAAGTTGTTGTGAGTATATTTCAGGAAAAACATATCGGACTGGATAAATGGATCTTAGATATTCTACTATTGATGAAAATGAAAATCAATTTTGCTTACAGAGATTTTATTCAGAAAAATCTAAAAAAATTGAGCAATTAAATAAGCTCGCAGAAAAGAGTATGTCTTCTCTTTGTGGAGCGCTCATCGAGGGAGTAGCTTTTAATACAATGGGTTGAAATTTATAAAATCTTTCTCTTAAAAGAAATGTTCAGGGAAATTAGTTTCTAATGTACAGCAGCTGTTACCGTTTTTTTTTTTTCAATATTGATCATAATCTCTATCTATAAAAGCAGGATGTGCGTGTATGCGTAACGAATGCACGGCCGTAATTTTCGACGGATTTGCACCAAAATGTACATGCACATGCTCCAAGTTAGCGGAAAGGCCAAGACCGACGTTGCATTTCCCAACTCCAATCGATAGTGGAAATAATCGATTTTTCCATGCTTCTACGGCAGTTTTCATGTAGTTTGCGCCCATTTTCTACTGGCCAGAGTGAGAGCCTATAGCTGGCTGCCACGAATAGGCAGGACGATTCTGTTGGCCAGCATGAGAGCCAACAGCTGACTGACACGAATGTTAAATAGCATTCTAGCATGCAAAAAATCGATTGCTGCATTCTTCACAAGTGGGAAAAATTTAAATCTGCATGGCACTTTACTCCAATTGGCTCATTCGTTTGCTTAAACTCAACGTTGATTCTGATTCCGCAGAACTGGGTTGGGTGTGAAAATGTATTTTTTGTTAACATTCTTTTTTCATTCGGTTTTTTACAGTTACGAGTCCTTTTAAATCTGTGTTCATTTTGTTTAGTTCTTTTTTCGTAACAGATATAATGTTTAGTATAGAGATTAGAAAAGATTCACAGTGTCAGATAGGCATGAAGTAAGGCATGTAGCTGTTCTTCCAGCACTCGCAAATGTGTATAGTTACAATTATATTGCGAATAAGGGACACTGTTCAAATGTTCTTATTCATAAATTGTCGATCTTCCTGTGAATGTCTATAAAAAACAACATTCGTCATGAATTGTATATTTTTAAATCTACATCATGCCAAGTAACCCAGTATTTAACTGCCTTGCTTCTCTTAGCGTATAGTTAAAAGGAAAATTCTCATCCTAACGTCAAGTGAAATTATGTTCGTGCATCCATGGCGGGAATATTAGCTGGTTATAAGCGAAATATTGCGAACGTCTGCCAAATTATCTCTTAGCTGTCTATCATCCTTGCCAACGAGAGAGTAGAGCAAATCAAAATTCGTTATGACTGCCAATCAAAGATTCTGTTGAGAAAGCTCTTTTTCAGATTGTATTTTATGTTGTTTTTTTTTAAATAGTGACGTAGCTAAGAATAGTAGTGTGATTTTGCTGTTTTTGTTAATGTCTACGTTGGAGTTTCATTTCATAATATCAAAGCAAATAAAGGAAACTTAAAAGGTAGATTTTCTTTTGTTACACGTTGTAATATAGCAAGAAATCTAAGTAGAAGCTAATGAAGCTGTATTGGATTAATTATATGTATTCTGGGAAATACAAATATGTGGCAGGATGCCAAAAGAGGGGATGGAAAAACAGGTCTTCTGTCTGATAATTAAAGCTAGTCAACATTATTGAATCAATCATACGACAGCATTCCTTACGCCAAGAAAACACATTCTTAGTTACCATTCTTACTACAGCCACCATAATAACTCAAAATCCCTATGAGTCCGAAATGATTTTCTAAGATCAGCTTAGATGTGGCACAAGACCGAAAGTGTGGATCGAACTCACTACTCAGTCGTAATTAAGCTGGTAAGACATGCTTGCTAACAATTACACTACATCTAAGTGACAAGGTTGATTTGACACATCAATTTTATTTTTGGATAAATGCAAACAATGTGTCACTAGGACAAATGTGATGATGGTGAAGACCGGTGTTCAACTGACTTATCTTAGCTAGCTAATATCACTGACCCAAACAAACTATACATCAATTCTTCCACCAAAATACAGAATTTTACTTACCATTTTTACTACAACTAGCATAACACATAAAGTTCTAATTATTCATCATATATACAATTTGTTTGTGGGGAATGGGAATAGAATCACAACATTTAAAAATGAACACCCCAATGAATATTTACAATATGCCGAATACTATATATATATAATAAACTAAACAAAATAATCTTAGTAATTAAAAAATCACAATCATTAATTGTGGAAGAAGTATCAGTTAACTGGGCGAAATTAATGCGAGACTTAGATGAATTAAAAACCAGTCATTCGAACATCCACACATAACTAAACATTCTTTCAGATACGAATACAATTACGAAAGAACCCACTCGAAAAGAAATTCCCACATACAGCAAAGAACTGACATTTCTGGTCACGTAACGGAGGAGGTTGGGAAATTGAACTAAAGAAAGTGGGACAAACTTAAAAGGGTCCAATAAGCATACAACCCCTGGCTAAGTTAACAAAAAAATAACCTTAAACTTAGTTATTTTCAGAGGTTTGCCAGTGTTTAATACAGGGCTCCCAACATCCTGATACCTAACCAGCATCAAAAGGCCTCTCTAAGTGGGCTCCTTTCACACGACAGATCGCACAAGTCCCACCTACCTTTGACCGAATCCTGATTGAGGGAGTCCTTGCCTTTCCCTCCTGATCTTGACTTTAAGTTGATACTTAAAGAACAAATCTGTTGGGAAAAGCTAATCTTTTCGTCTCTATAGAATTCCTTCTGTCGCATCATCCATATTACGACTCACATAACACATATTATGCAAAAAAATGCATGTTGCTCACCTTTATTTAATAACGTTACCACATTGCTACAAACAGAACTGACCTCAAGGACAAAGATCTTCCCGTGCAGAATGCGAATTACTATGTCTTCAATAAACTTGCAAAACAGTATTATACGTTGCAGTGGAAGAAGGCTTGACAGAGGGTCTCCACCGAATCAGCGCCGAGGACGCAGTTGGGAGAATTTCCAAAGCCCTCTGAAGAACGTTTTTGTCGACCCGGAGGGCCATTCGCATCCCCAGCCAGGTATATGATGCTGCATCGTTAGTGAGGCATTTAGACACAGTTGCCAAAGGATATATGAAGAGAGGCTCGTGCTACGTTAAACCGAGCTCGCCAATCAGACCATTTTGAACTGACTCCCTCACTAACACCTGATATAATTCCATAGAGAACAACGCCTAGGAATCGGAGCGGGCATCCGTCGGATTGAGAGCTAACCGGCATTCACGATCGAAGCAGCACTCGCAACGAAGTAAACGGTGGGACTCCTCCTCGCACGAGTGCACACTTCTCAGGGAGAGGAAGGGTGGAAATAACAGGTCTCCCGACATACCATGTGAGACTTAGCCCTCCATAAGAAGGAGAACAATTCCCTAACTATTGCATTGGTATTGCATACGGCAGTGGAGGCACGGAGAATCGGTAAAGGAGAATTTTGTAGATATGCGAAACACATACTTCCGTCTTTCTCTTTAAGGAACGATACCGCCTGCACCACAAACGAACTACGCCCTCGAACCTCCCCCTCACCCCTAACCACTTTATTTCCAGCAAGAGAACGGGACTGAACCGGACGGCGAATAGAAAGAAAGCCCTGGAAGAGAATATCCAATCCACCCGCCGAATCGCAAGCCTTACAGATATTGCGTTTAATCTTAGCCCCTGTCCTGATTCGTATCCGCTGATCTATTTGCCACCTTCCTCCATCTCGGCCCTGCTCGACACAAAAACCGAAGCGTCGTCAGCAAAGGCAGAGTAACTGGCCGAAGTGATAGCACTAGATAAGGAGATTTCGCTTAGGACCGGATTCACATTTGACATGCGAAGGAAAAGCTCCAGTACAAGAACGTCGAGAAAAGGAGAAAGCGGACAACCTTGGCGAAGGGAACGGGACAACACGAAAGGCTCCGATCGTATCCCATTCACTTCCGCCAGCGTACTAGGGGACTTTTACTGAAGTCTGAACTAAGTGCGAAAGTACGGCCCAAACCTAGCATCCGAAAGGACAGACTCGAGAAAGCGATGGTCAACCCTATCGAATGCCTTAGACGGATCAAATTTTATCAGAGCGGCTTCACTGGTGGCTTGCTCGTTGATCAAACCTACCAAAGGAAGATTGTTCTGAAAAGACCTACTCTTCACAGCACAAGTCTTCTCAGAGCCAGCCAGACTAGACAGGACAGTCTGCAAACGGTTGGCTAAGATTTTCGCTAAAGTCATCAACATCGGCAAAGGCCGAAAGTTAACTATCCCATCCCCAAAGTTCTTGTTTTTGTGTAGAAACTTGATCACACTTCTGGATCCAGTTAGTGTAAATTATTTGCAACTACGGAACCAGAACGGACGACTGCCTCAAGTACAGTTCGCAAGTATCCCGGAGTTGTTTTTCCCACTCAACCAGCTACAACGCTTCCCATATCTCATGCTCTGTAACAGGGCCATTGCACCTGATGTGGGAAAAGTCGGCCAAATAGGTATCAAACTGAGCAGGGCTCAGACCGGGCTCCCTGGTGAAGAAATCCTGTAAGTAGTCACGATAAGCATATGCCAGTGTTTGTAGTCACGGTCCTCTTATCCAGGAATGGGACGTACGCGATATGTCTATTGGATGCATCTCTAACTTCCTCTGCACGCAGTTCAACGGTCATATTCCTTTCCTCGGGAGACATTCTTTTTAACCTAGACCTAACTGCAAGGTCTTGATCTTTCTTGATGAGCAAGAAAGCCCAGTTATCCCCACTATCATGGAATTTAATCGACCGATCAACTTTTGCGTTGTATGCCGTTTGTACTGCTAACCTAGCTGGATTGAGTCGACAACTATAATGAACAGCAACCGACCTAACTTTGGATTTCAATAAAGCCTACCACTTATTCCCAACTACAGCTCCCGTCAACACTCGCTGTAGCATTAGTAGCAGCTGGTCCTGGAAATTGTGCACACCAAATACTGATACGTCCACTTTCCAGTAGCCAGTAATTCATGATCCTATGATCCTAGTAAACTACAGAAAGGAAACTTGAACGCTCTGAGAGTCCTACATAGACTCTCTTAACTAGAAACCGACCGAAGTAGATAGAACGCACTACTGAAACCGAGCTGCCCTCATTACGCCAAGTTCACATTACCTCAAGTGGATACTCCGTACGATATTTATCGACAAGATCGAAATTGTCGATAAATTCCGAAATGGCTTCACATCTGGGTTGTTAGTACCTAATCATTCCCCTGTATGATCTATATCGGGGTTGAAAAGGGCATTCCAATCACCCGCTAAAACTACTCGACGAGACGTCGTCAGAAACGGCTCGGTCCGCCTAAACATATCATGGCGTTCAGTATGATCTTTGGGCGCATAAACCCCAATGAGACGAGTCACTTATCCTTGTGGTAAGATCCAGCATGCAGATCCTGCCCACTGGATCTGCGAAACAAGAGCACACGCCACATTCAAAGACTTGCTCACTTTCTAGGAAATATCTATCGAGCGTCCATCAAAACATGCTGAATTGAGAACAAACCTCTTATACAAAACGTGTCTCCTGTAAACAACATACATTCACACCCAGACGGTCAAGGTCTGCGTTTATACTAGCCAACCAGGGAGGCATGATCAGTCCGGTTTCGGTTGGGTATCTGAATTAAACTTGGCCAGGGTAAGCACACTTAAGGCTTGTTCCATTGAACCATGACCTATCTCAATACTGATAGTGTTTTCAAGCAACAGAGAAATGTTAACTTCAGAGCTCTTTACAGGGAAGGGTAAACAAAAAGCTTGAGTCTCCCTAACCAGAATTGATTCATACGCCAGAGGAGGGAATGTTCTAAAGGCCTCATTCGCTTCCTGTAGAACAGTCCATATTTGTTGGAATCCTTTTCACGATAGAACTACGGTTAGGATCCTATTAGCGTTTGGGAAGATTTTTGGGCTTTTCTACATTCTGGAAGTTTTCTTTCTTAAAATACAATAAATATTTTATTTCCTTTATCTTTTTGGTTTGAGTTAAGGAATTTATCCCAGTGCTCTCTCCACCCACGTCTTCCCCAGTTTTAAAATTGGTTTAGATTAATTATCTCCTTTGAAGAATATTCTGAAGTGTGAGGCGAATGATTTAGCTGTCCTTTTTGTTGATCCGGTTTCTATTTGCCAAATACCAGCCATTCCCATTTTTCATTCTCTGCGAGCTCACATGCGGCTGTCAAAGTCTTTTTGGTCCCAATTGTTGACAATCCTATCACAGTCTTGATTGAACTAACAGACTCGACCAGAGGGAGATTTGGGTCGGCGGTGTAAAGAACTGCAGACGCCTTCTTCTCTGGACAGCAAAAGTAGAAGTGATCTGTCTCTCCACATTTCCAACAAGT
Organism: Acanthosepion esculentum; assembly: GCA_964036315.1. Taxonomy (NCBI): domain Eukaryota; kingdom Metazoa; phylum Mollusca; class Cephalopoda; order Sepiida; family Sepiidae; genus Acanthosepion; species Acanthosepion esculentum. The sequence continues at coordinate 55,219,940 of OZ038486.1, read as the reverse complement.
TGGTTTACGGCCGGTCACGACGACAGGCATATTCAGTGCAGATTAGGAGTTCATTTGTGAATAGGTCTCGACTGAAGTCGTACTCATACTCGGCAGGAATCGGTAACAGTACTTCCCACATGAAATAACCATTGTCCTTGATCACACTTTGGGGTTAAAATTTTGCGCGAATTCTTGTCGACCACAAAGACTGACACAATGTTGTTCTCAACACCCTGTAATTCCTGGAGGTCCACAATTCCAAGAGCCCATTTCTTTGATAAAATGTTCGTAACTCTTGGCTCTCTCCAGAAACTCCGATATCTTGATTATGCAAGTGGGGGTACTTCTAGCAGGAGGGCGATTCAGAAATCAAAACAGAGATATTTTAGCGGCCAGAGAATCGCCCTCCTGCTCCTGTTGTGATACATTTTCCTTTTTCGTAATTTAGGCCATTTGAGGCCACCATATTTGGTTCATTTTTGTTTTGGTCGTCGCTGGTAATGTCCTCCGGTTTTTATTTTTTACTTCTTTATCAGGCAGTTTCTTTTTTTAAACCAAAGAGTTTCTTTTTGACAGACCGACTTTTTGTCGCCCATCTTTTTAAAGATTGTGACTGTTTTTTTTTTATTATATTTTTTTTTTTTGGCGGAAGGAAAGGCTAGGGATTCTTTAAAGATAAATAATTGACAAAACAAAAAGAAGAGACAGTATAAAGTAAAGAAGAAACAAATTAAAATATTTAACGTACAGAAACAACGAAAGACGAAAGACAGAAACTGGATTTACCAACAGACAAGGGAAAAATGTTTAACGAGTGAAAATAAAAATTACCTCAAAGACACAAACAAGAAAACAAAGCAAAATTGTGGTTATTTAAAATGAACAAATAAAAAAAAAAAATGAATGCAAAATATTTAATGAGGACGATTGGAAAAAATAAATCAGACGCACGTGTAGCAAAAAAAGAAGGTTCGCTTATGTAGAAAACAAAATAGTCGAATAAAAATAAAAATAGTTAAATAAACAAGTCTATCGCTTAAAAATTAAAAACTAGACTGAGAAATAAAATTAAAAAATTAGGCTTAACGCCGAAAGTGTTTAAGAATAAGGAAAGAAAATAAATAAACACTTACAACAAAATTAAAAGCAAGCGAAAAAATAATTAAAAAGACAAGTGTATGAAATAAAAGATGTTACACTTTGAGAAATAGAAAATAAAATCGTTTTTTTGCCGGGGTGGGAATAAAAAAAACTAAACTGAAAATTAAAAAAACAAAAATTGCAACAGATGCAATCAAAGTAAAATAAATGTAATCAAACTAACTTCACTTATTTTTTTTTTCAGTCTTTGAAAAAATAAATACGATTTAAGACATAATCAATCAACACAGAGAAAAAATGAATTTATTTGATTAACTCATCTTTAGCGTTGAAAAAGTTTATTTTATTATAGTAAATGGTTAAAAGCGAGAGGGGAGATGTGATGGTTTTATTTTATTTCCATCGAAAAAAAACATTATATCTTTTTATAAAACGGATAAACCAGCATCTTTATAATCACAGCTCTATAAACCTCTCCCAAGAGAATGATCCACTTTAAATATTAATTTATTCCTAAAAGGTCCCATGTGTCTGTATTTAATCTTTAGTAAAAGTCATGTAATATCAACTTTCAAGAGAGGCTTGTAATATTATCTTCAAAAACTTGGCGTAAAACATTATTTCTATATTTCTATTGACGCAATCGTAAACGAAGATGTTAAGTGTGAAATGCAATAACTCTTCCACCTTTTTCCACCTCGAAATTTGCAGCTATTTCTGTGCTTGCTGAAGTAAACTGCCTTTCCTTTTAATGACAAGTGCTGACAGCTAATACTGTCCTGTCTGGCTTCTCTTAGTTCCGTTCTAAAAAGCAAATTCAAGTAGAAATATAGTAACCGTTTCTCTATTTGACGTCAAACTGCTTTCTTTTCCAGATTAATGGCACCTGTAGGAAGAGTATTAAGAGACGGAAAAATTCCTTAGAAAGAAAGAAAAGAGTATTGTATTGTTATGTGATATTAGAAATATGCTGAGGATAACGTGGACCGAACATATGAGCAAAGTCGTGGATTTGGAGAAAATGGAAACAAAAAGTAAATTTATATCTAACATCAGGAAAAGGCAGTTGGAATTTCTGCAGCACGTAATGAGGAGGGAGGGCTTGGAAAATCTGACACACACAGGGCAGATTGAGGGAAAGGGAAACAGAGGAAAGCATCGCGTAACATGCTTTATGAGCCTGAGTAAATGGATGATAGAACAGGGTTTGGAAGAAATAAGAAAAAGAGTAAACTTATTAAGAGCTACTAGGATAGAAAGATGTGGAGGGCCGTGATCGTATACATCCTGAAGGGACACGGCACATAAAAGAAAAAGACGATATACGAGCGAGTTAAGGAAGATTAACATAATCTATAATAGATAATAAATAATTGTATAATTAACATTTCTTTAAGAACTTCATCCCAAACAAGGCAATAAAGACTCTAAGAATTAAGCGGTTACTGAATGACAAAGAATATATGTAAAACAAAATATTATTCTTTTTTGAGAACAATAAACGAAAATGGCTTACGTGCTACAGAAATTCCAACAGCCTCTTCCTGATGTCAAATATAGATTTACATTTTGTCTAACGATTTACATTGCAAAGTTGACTGAAATCAGGTATCCAGGAGCGGCTTCCAAAAGAGAGAATTACGAGAGAAGAATCTGTTAGAATAGAGCTTACGGTCACATATAACTATTTCAAGTGTAAAATGAGGGGACAATAACGCCAATGTAGTAATGCGTTTAAATTCTAGATACCAAACATGAAAACACATCAGGACAATTACCTGAAAATATTTATAGAAAACGCAAATGGAAGGGACCTTATGGTGGGGGTATGCGTTATTAGAACCACATCTTTATTGCTTCAATCTCGTATTCATCAATCAGCAAATTATACAACATTCAATAACATACAAAATATTGTCTATTACATAGAATTTCAACAATTTTATTTGGTTTTAAAGAAATTTTCCTACCTTTGATTAGATTCTGGATGACATCTTCATCTCTTCCTACTATTCTTCAGATTTCTCGTATTTTCTGTCGTCTGTTATTACAATAATCAGATAGTTAAATATTTGCAGTATAATATTTTCACATAGTACGTCTTGTTAAAAAAATGATTTCGTTTTATAAACAGTTAGAAAGGTTTATCGCGGTATCCATTTGTCCCCCTTGCCTTAATATGTTTAGTGAATGTCACATTCCCCAAGCCTTTTTTTCCTCATCTCATAGCATAGAAGTTCCAATTGTCTCTTTTTGAATCTAGGTATAATACGTAGTTCCTACCTTGTGTTGTTTCTTTTTCTAGCAATTGAATTATGTTTTCGTACAATTAATAGTTCATTTTTCTTACGTTCGTTTACTAACTTATCAAAGAATCTCTCAGTATTCTTTCAGAGTCTGCTATCAGTTCAGGGACATCCGCATATCCTATTTTGTAAGATTATGTCAATCTATTAAATATCTTGTTAGTTCTAGATCTCTGAGCATCATCTCACTGTGTTTTTCAAATGTGTCTCCATTTTTGTGCAATCGGGAGCTATCCAGTGTTTACCTTCCAGTTTCGGTAGTGTCCAAAATGAATTTCTCATCCTTATGGGTGGCGGAATATTTTATATCCTGAAACTCTTTTCCCAAAGACGAAACCTCTCAAGACTATCGCTGATTTATCGCTGTTTCTATAGAAAGTGTGCAGACGAACTACAATACTTAATTCCACACAAATATAACTTTCACGGCTAAGACCAAACATGCCAGGCACAATATAGCGAACTACTGTCTTTCCTTCCATATTGCATTATTCTAATCGTTTAAGTCTACGGTCAACATTTATTTTCCCACATATCCACATAAACTGTGCATCTTACACTATAACACTCTACCTCCAGTGTCTGTTGGGCCTTGTACTTCACGAGTTCTCTATCCTCGTTGACTTGGCTTGTTCTCATATAACAATAATAAGATAAAATAGATTGACAAATAATGTAAATAGGGCAGCCAATCAAATCCGAGTACGTCACTCTACTACGGTGGTTAGCTAATCCCCATTTCAGATGCCTGCTCAGGTATAATTTGTGGATATTCAACAACTACGTAGCCCCCCTGTTGTTTATACTCCTGCTATGCTGGGCGGACCTTAATTACAGTTTCTGCGATAGAGCACGTCTTGTGTAATTAGCATTCTGAACAATGCTAGCAAGCACAAACCCTCGGTCACGTTGTCTTGCGACTTCGTGCTAACACAACCACCGAAGGCTCCCAAGAGTTACGTTTACTCATTTTCAATCACAAGTCTTGGGTCAACTCGTGGTATCGTTTCCAAAATTGCCGCAAAGGTGCCTCCTCCCGACCTATAACATCTATAGCATGTATTGGAAGGATTTCATAATTATTAATGAGGTTGTGTTCTCGGCTAGTGCAAAAGGTTTAGAAGCTATGTTAGAAAATATATAACTGTGACCGAGAAAAGAAATGTTCCGGCTGACGCGATATTATAGACTGGCTAAAAATTCAAGTATTCTTTCAAAGAACTTTTATTTCCTGTGCAGCTACCGACTATAAAAGAAAGTAGCATGCATTTGGTTACTGACTCCTGAACGAAACAGAGGATATCTATCAAGCTCTACACGTTTGAGGAGTTTCTCTGGTATACATGGGCGTTTCGTCGATGGTAACGGTCGGCATTGAAAAGTTATCTTAAGACACATCGCCGCTCATGACTAAAACAACCAATGCCCAATCGGTACGATTTTGACAACGACCACAGTAGGGGAATACTGTGGAATCATCCACTGTGGGGCATTTGCGTCATTGTCTAGCATCTACGGCGCGATGGACTCTATTCTCTTCATAACTCTTTGATCCCAACAGCAGCTCTCTGCACCGATCTATCATGGGCAACCGCATGCCAGTTCGAAAATTCAATAACGAACGTTTTGCACTGGTAGTTGAAGTGAAGATTTAGTTATCCAACGTTACGCGTACTCTCTTACAGCTCCCCTTACAATATCAGTTTGGAAATTCTAGAGTTATTCACGTGCGCAACGTGCCAAAGCCACCTGAGAGGCCGAGACCGCAGGACGAGATATAGTGACTGAATGCGTGCTCTTCTGCTGAATCATTTTATTATTCTGAAGCAATCTGATGTTTAACCTTCTCAAATCCTTGGGATCCTTTCCACCGCACCACATATAGTATTTTTGTTAATGTCAACCCAGTTGTTAATTCTTGAAAGAGAAGGCGCCTCTAAATTTGCATCTAAAAACAACATAATATGGAGAATTGTTACGTTGCTGATTGATGCAAACCTCCATTCATTCTTTTTACATTTTCTCAAGATCAGTGATGATGAAAATAGATAATAAATGAAAGGTTACGTACTAACATCCCATCAAATGAACTTGAAAGTGACTCTTCGTGAAATCGATAATCGCTCGGCATATTGGTTCTATTATTTTTCTTGCTTTTTATGCTAGCAAATCTTTTCTGTCTATCGATTCGTCAATTTCGTTCACGCGGAGGAAGGCCAAAAATTGATTAGGACAGAACGGTATCCTAACAAGAACGCCTAAAAGAAAAAAAACGCATAAATCAAACAATAAGATTTGTACGTACGAAG
>OZ038486.1:55184242-55209242 GCA_964036315.1 Acanthosepion esculentum | reverse complement strand
TCTTTTTAATTTACTTTTGTTTTTCTTCTTTTTCACATGGATTTAATGGGGAAAAAATGAGAGTTTTGGTGATTAACAAAGATGGCCGAACAAGAAACATGCTCCAGGAATTAACAGCAGTCAGTTAACAAAGTTTTTGTTTGCCGAAGGATGCAACGCAGTTGAAATTCATAGGAGAATGTCAACTGTGTATGGTGCCACATGTTTTAGCCAACAAATGTCTACAAGATTAACCGTGATCTCGGCCTTCCCTTGTACGCCCGACCAATTCATTTCCAACTGGAGCTCAGGACTGAATCAGACGCCGAGTATCTTGATCGGCCCATCCGTCCAGAGTAAGGTCCGGGAAGAGAAACCCCCTACCACGCACACAACCGCAAGCCAACAGACTTATTGCGGTTGATCTTGCCGCCTGTCACAATCTCATACCCACTGATCTCTTTGCTGACCACGTCAATCTCGACTCTGCTCGACACAAGAACCGAATCGTCAGCATAGGCAGAATACCTGGCTGAGGTGGCATCGCCAGACAGGGAAATTCCGCGCAGGGCCGGATTCGCCTTTAACTTGCGAAGAAATGGTTCCAACTCAACTACGTAAAGGAAAGGCGAAAGCGGACAACCTTAACGAATGGAGCGAGACAATACGAAAGGCTTCGATCTTACCACATTCACCTCCACCAGCACACCGGGGGTCGCATACAAATGTCGGATCCAGGCGCGAAAGTCGGTTCCGAAAACGGCCACCGAAAGGGCAGCCTCCAGAAACCGATGGTCAACTCTATCTAAGGCCTTGGACTGATCTAAATTGATCAACGCGGCTTCACTGTCGACTTGTTCAAAGATCAAGCGTACCATATGCAGGTTATCCTGAATAGTCCTGCCCTTCACAGCACAAGTCTGTTCGGTGCCAATCAGACTAGACAGGACAAGCTGCAAACGGTTGGCTAAGATCTTCGCCAAAATCTTTAACACTGTGTTTAACATAGTCAAAGAGCGAAAGTTATTTAACCCATCCCCACCGTTCCTGTCCTTACGCATCAACTTGAACACATACCTAGTGGTCCGTTGGGGTATAAACCTCTGATTCATCCAGTTGTTGAAGATCAGTTCCAGCAAAGGAACAAAAACGGGCGACTGCCTCAAGTATACTTCGTAGGCAAGACCATATAATCCTGGAGATTTATCCAGGCCAACCTGTTTCAGCGCTTTCCAGATTTCCGACTTTGTGATGGGACCCTCGCACCCAGCCGCTTCAGCTGGCTCGAGGCAGAGAAAGTCGGCCAAATAGACGTCGAACCGAGAAGGGATCAGACCGGACTCCCTGGTGAAAAGATCCTGAAACTAATCTCGAAAGGCCTCGCATATGCCGGCGTTTGTAGTCGCGGTATGATTATCTGGCAATGTGACGCACGCGATACGTCGCCGAGCAGCGCTCAGATTTTCCTCTGCACGCAATTCAGCTGCTTCAAGCGTCCAACATCCAGACCGTTGGGGATGGAGTGGAAGGCTTCTTGGTTCAACATGATTTCAAAGCTTCACCCCCCCCCCCGTTCAGGCTATCGCAGGAAGCGCCCAGTATTTCGTCATACTGGGCCAGAAAGGCAGTGACGTATTCCCCGATAACCTGAGGAGGGACATCATATATAGCTATGTCATCCTTCTTCACCTTCGTACTCCGTGCGCAAGATCAACTCTTTCGTTATTAAATCACGGCTCGGTGCAGCAACACAGTCTTCCGGTGTGGGTAACAATACGTCCCACATGAAATATCCGGGTCCCTTAACTACTCTGAGGGGCTTGAACTCCAAGGACTTCAGTGATTTTAACACTGTGTTTTTCGTCAAGCGACAAATCTTGCGCGTACGCTTGTCCACGACGAAAACTGACACTATACTTTTGTCAATTTTTCTCAATTCTATGGAGTCTTCTAAGATTCCACCTTCTACGATAAGGTGAGTGTAACTCTTAGCTCGCTCCAAGAACTCGGCTAAATTGATAATACAGTTTGACGGGGACTTCCACCAAGAGGGCGATTCCCCGGCCTATGAAATATCCTTACTCTTGTTTTTGTTTGGCCCACCGTTGGCCTCCATGTTTTTCTCATTGTGGCCATTATTGGCCTCCATGCTTTTTGGACCTTTTGGACTTTTTGGACTTTGGCCATTTTTGGCTTCCATAGTTTTTTTTTTCCATATCTTCATTCAGAGCTGTATCTGCTAAGACTGGGAACTCCACTGGATCATCTTTGTCAGGTGTTTTTTTTCTTTACAGAAAATAAATGTTTTTTAACTGACTTCTTGAGATCAGTTATGATAGGCTTTTTCTTCTTGATAAGGAAGGATGTAACTTTACTTTTTACCATTTTTAAAAATTTAAACAACGGGAAGGGAAGCGGAAACAAAGACCGCCTATAGGCGAGGGAAAAATGCTAAATAAAGTTCGCCTAGTAGCGAAAATTAAAAATGACAACAAATATAAAGCATTTAAATAAAACACAAAACTCAAGCAAAAATAATTAAAAAAACAAAGAACAGATAAATACAAAAAAAATCACATGACAAAAGAGAGAAAAAATGTTTGAACTAACGGCAAGAAAAAAATTAAAACACGTACAAAAAATTGAAGAACAAAGTATGCCTAACGGCGAAAAAAATAAATTTAAAAAAAGAAAACACGAAAGAAAAAACGAAAACGCTTGTCAAAGAACAAAGGATAAAAACAAAGAAAATACAAAATTTTCAAAACGAGATGGAGCTAATTACAAAAAGAAAATCGCTGACGCCAAAACAAATAAACAAAAGAAAATAGACAATACAAAGGTTAGAACAAAATAAATGGACAAATATACAGAACAAGTGTTAGAAAAAAAAATAGACAATACAAAATTGAAACAGAAAAACAAAACACGAAAGACTTAAAGGATATCAAAAGGAAAGAATTACAGAATTAACGGTTAGTCAAAAATAAAACGAAACACAGACAGGGATTACAAACAAAAGAAAACGAAGATATAATTAAAAGAGAAAATCAGGAAAAAGAAAATTAAAAGGAAAACTGGAATAAAAAGAAAAAGGAGCAAAAATTAAGGGGCTAAAATATAAAAATATGAAGAGGAAAAAAAGGAAAAGCAAAAATCATTTTTTTTCAAAACAGTCGTAAAAAACACAAAAGACATTAAATAAAGTAAAACTTAACCAGAAATAAAGTTCAACACAATAAGGGTAATATCCAAAAAAATCGGTCGGCAAAACAGCAGTCAGAAAAGTTAAAAAATGTCAACAAGAGTTTGGCAGTGAATATTCGGAGAAAAAAAAACATGGCCGCCTTTATACACGTTGAATTGAATATTTTGAGCTTTCTGATTGGTTAAAATCTTTTATTGGTGAACTATAAAATGAGTCAGCTCATATTGGTTGTATCACTAGTACACAAAAGTAACCAAAAACTGTAACATGTGCTGTTGTTTTTCAACAACAGGTCTCTCTTTCTCTCTCTCTCTCCCCCTCTCTCTCTCTATATATATGTATATATATATATATAATATTTTTCATTATAATACATTATAATAAAATCATTTGATCCTTCAAACGAGGAACGGGTATATAATTATGAACTCTAGAAAATCTGTCCATATCCATAACAAAGAACAATGGATAAAAATAATTCTGTTGACCAATTTGATATTGCCATAGGAGCATTAGACTCTGCTGAGTTTTCCGAGCTTTTTGGTTCATTCATTTTATATAACCTTAGTGCCCACCATGATATCAACATATACGTCATAGGATTATATAGCGATGACAGCCTTATGGTGGTGAATAATCCTACAAAAAATAAAAAATAGGAAATTAATAAATAGGGAATTTAAAATCTGAACATTAAAGTTCAAATCAACAGAATTTTTAAAAAGGTAAAATTCCTTGATGTAACACTAGACTTAGAAAATGATACATGCCTACCTTACATGAAAGCTAACGCAAATCCATTGAATGTAGAATTAGTAATAACTTTTCCAGTGAAGATGTATTTTATAAAAATAGCATATTTTACACGAACGCCTAAAAAAATAGTTGCTATAAAAGCCTTGATATTCAATATAGTAAATATAACAGTGATAGTAAAAAAAAAAATGTAAGAGAAAATTAATTTCATACACACCCTCATTTAACAAAATTGTTAGTACTAATTTAGGGCAGATGTTTCTCAGTTTAATTGAGAAACACTTCCCCAGAACTAATCCACTGAGTAGAATTTTTAATAAAAATACATTTAAATTAAGCTAGAATTTTACAGATAAAATTATTTGAAAAAAACGATAATAAAATTGTGAATCAACTTTTAAACATAAATAGCAATTGCCATTCCAAAGCAGCAAAGAATAATGTTACTATCTTGTGTAATGGTAGAAATCCTAACGTCTGTGCATTACAAAATAGGCCAAACTGATTCCCTTCATCTAGAGAAAATATAACAGTTAAACAAATTTATATCGGCAGTACCAAAAATTCCTTAAAAACTCTGTGTTCTCAACACATTATCTTTCAACAAAAATGTAAAACATAATAGAACTTCTCTGACGAAATATCTTTAAAGAAATTAACAAAACTCCTACGGCAAAATGAAAAATATTTTTAAAATATACTAGAAATTTATAATCCTTACAAGACCTATGTTCCCTGTTTTTACAAGAAAAATTGTATATTATAAAGTTTGCGAACAAAAAAGCTCTATATACCAAAGAAATGAATTAACAGTGTTATGTCGGCAGTCTCTATATCTTAGCTTAAAATATAGTTAAAAAATTTCATAAATAATTACATATTACAGTTTTATAGCCATTATTTTATTAGTATATAATGGTCCACACAATATTTATTTGATTTTTTTTTCAACTTTAATATTGCCATGTTTTCTCGTCTATTCTATATAATTAGCATCGTATATAGATGTTTCACATTTTTAATTTTACCTACTGGCCCCTTAAGATGCTTGCGGAGTATTATTAAAAAAAATGTCTCTGATAAGTTTATGTCTACTTCATCAAATCGGAACATCTTACTTGGCTACATCCATAATACATTTGTCGCTGTCATTTTTCCTAAATTCATTGGAAGACATGTCCATGCGTCAGTTCATCTTGACATGAAAAAATAACCCACCCACCTCTACCCTCTGACCTTATATTTTCTATTTTAGCCTAGATCTCATTTTAATTAGTTACTCTAATCATACTCACAAGTATATTTTAATTCTGACCTGATGCCCCACCTTTAACTTCGGAACTTCCATTTGTTTTCCCCTTAGTTGTAAATGCCCCTCTTCTTTCTTCTTATTTTCAAAAACATTGTGATTCTTTTTGTATCTAACTACTTGGTGTGGACTAGCCCGTTCTGGGTGAAATGGCCATATATCATATGAGGTATTGAGTATTATCTCCATGTTATTTATATATGCTCTGTAATTAACTACCTTGAGCTCTCTTCTGAGGATCAGTTTTAATATTTTATATTACTAGGATTCAAGTGAATTCCTTACCACCTATTTTTGCTCATATATATATATATATATATATATATATATATATATATATATATATATATATATATATATATATATATATTATGAAATGAACAAAGTCCGACAATTATTGTAAGATATTTTTATGTTTATACATTATTTTTATAGATACAAATATTTAAGTAAATGCTCTGTTTTATAATAAACAGTATTAAACAACGATTAGCAAGGTGGAATATATGATATGAGTGTACGTGAAATATTCATGGAAGATTAAATCTTAAAGACAATAAAATCGACCTTGCTAACCGAACGCTCCTCTGTGGCTGAAAAGGTTAAGGCAAGTCAGGCTATATGACAGTTCCGTAAAGGATACAGTTTCGGTTCCTGTCCATGAAAATTCCTCGGATATTCAAACCGGTAAATGTTGTTTTATACTGTTTATTATAAAACAGAACATTTACTTAAATATTTGTATCTATAAAAAGAATGTATAAATATAAAAATGTCTTAAAATATATGATACAGTTTCTTGTGTACCGATTTACTAGTGAGCCAACCAAAATGATCTGACTCATTTTATAGTCAGAACGTTAGGCATAGAAATTGTAAGAGAGTCGCGAGATGTGGTGTCGATACTTTTTACTCTTTATAAATCGGAAAGTGGGGGCTGGTTCGCCCCAGCTCCGTGAGGTTATTATCTACAATATGATGAACAACATTATAAAATCTTAGATCAGCACATTAATTTATTGGAATTATTTTTATTACAAAAAAAAAACACTTGTAGCCGAAACTAAATATTTGTCATATAAATATGAGTATATTCTGAAAGTATTGCTGAAAGTATAGTTTTCTTATTACGAATTTTATTATGAAAATGTTAATTTGTACAATAAAATTTGCGTTAGAATGGACACTTTTCTATTAAAAAAAATGTTGCCTAAACAGTAGAATGAATAGTAATATAAACCTTGTTGACTTCGTTCTTTCGTCCAATTGAAGAAATTATTATATAAAATGTAAGAATGACAGAATCATATTTTGTCCTATGAAATAATTCTGAAATTAAAGTTTCGTCTTCGTTCTTGACTGCTTATTGTAACTATGAAGGCCATAAACCTCATACAATAAGACGGTTTTGTTATTATAATTACATAGGCAAGTAGAGAAATTATGAACAAAATACGAGGTTATTTTCCCTGGAGAGAAAATCAGATCCAGATAAAAACTGTCTAGAGTTTTTTTTTTCTATTCTTTTTTTTATCGGACATTAATTCCAAAATGATTTCTCTGTAATTAAAAAAATATATAATGATTTATCCGAAAGAAATGCAACAATTATTATAAAATATACAATTTTATATATACTAGCAAAATAGCCAGCCTACGAATAGAGAAATGAAAGGTATCATAGATGTTCAAATTACTTCTCTAACTTTTCTGTAGAAAGAGTCTTCTTATCTCCATTATGTCGTGTCCACTCAGTCCATAAACGATCATGGCTATCCACAACTTGATATCCTTCGTATCTCATAATATTTTTTTTATTTCTTCTAACACCTGTTTCGACATCCATTTGCTCAAGTTCTCTAATTATGTGATGCATTTTCCTCTACATCTCTTACATGCAATCTCTCCTGTGAGTTTTATAATACTTTCCAAGACCTCTTTCCTCATTACGTGTTCCAAAGATTTCAGCTGTCCTTTCCTGAGGTTAATTATAAGTTTGGTTTTTGTTTCCATTTTCTTAAAACGTCGTCGTTGTTCCTATAATAGGTTCATGACATGATAAGAACACTTCTGTAGAACATAATTTACGTTGATTCAAGACCCTTCGTCATTGTTTAGCACTCAATACTATACAGAAGGACAGATATCACATAACGTATCTCTTTTCCTTGTTTCTGGCGTAGTTTGTTTTTTGGGGTTTTTTTCTATTGCTGAAATTTTTGCTTATCTTTTTGGGTGCATCTTCGGTTATCCAGTGCGCTTTCGGATGTTTCAGTATCGAAAGTTCCGTCTTCTGTAAAACACCTCCCAGATATTTAATTTTTTTTTTTCACTTATTTGAACTTGTCATCTCCTATGTGTACGTTGCCCTTTGGGCTCATCCTTTTGCTAATAAACATGCATTCTGCCATCTTGCTGTTGCTATTTGATTCTTTCTTCTTCCTTTCCGTTAGTACATTCTGTCGGACGTTTTGTAGTTTTCTTTCCTTGCCTGATATCAGTAATGTAATCTGAATATCTTATATTGTTAAGATTCAACCCGCCAATAATATATCCTGGTAAAACTTCTAATTCTCTCAGAATTGCCTCGTTGTACAGGTTGAATTAGTCCGATGAAAACAATCATCATTGTCTTACATTCCTTCCTATTTTTGCTTACTCTTTCCTATTTATCTATCAATATGCACGCGGTGTGTTGCCGGTATTATTTTTATTTTTATTCTAATATCCTTCCCAAATATGTCAAGGTTACTGAGCAGTACCAACTGACCTTTGTGAAGTACATTATCGAACGCCGTTACGTAAACTACAACACACAGATACACGAACTCTTGCATTTTTATTGTTCTTTCTGATAACATTTTGAACATAAATATCGTGTTCTTTGTTCTATTCTCTTTTACAAACCCGGACTGTTCCTGTCCTATTTCTCTTCAGTTTCCTCTGCGCGCTCTGTTCATCAGAATTCGGATAAAATTTATTATATGGCTCATTTGGCTAATTGTCCGATGGAGTTCACATTCATTTGCACCTGGTTTCTTTTTCAGTGCTATGAAAATAGATCTACTTAAGTCTTTGGTTATATCACGACTGTTGTAGATTTTATTTATTATTTCCGTAACCTTGTCTATGCGGAAATCATCTAAAACTGTCAGCATCTTTATTACAATTCCGTCTGGTCAGTTCAGTTTAGCTAATGCAGATTCCACTTCAGATGTTAATATTTCTGGTCCGTCGATATTTCTGTGTCACCGGTTGTTCTCTTTCATCCTGGAAGTGTTCCCCGATATATTCCACCCATCTATGAAGTATTAGCACAAGATTAATTTAATATCAGCTTTCCCTCCTTCGATTTTATGCATCCTGTTGATGCACATGTTATTGTCCTATTTTTTTATGCATATTCGCTTTATTTTTGATACTCATCCTTTCTATTTCTGCACATTTATCGTTGAGTCATTCCTTTTTATCGTGCCTGCAATTGTTTCTGATTTGTCTGCGTATTATCTTATATTTTGTTCCGTGTCTTGGCATTGCCTTTTGTCTCCTTTAAATCTGACATCCATTTTCCTTTGGGATCATCTCGATCGTTTGATGTTACTAAAGCTTTTCTTAATATGTCCCACCTCGAATTTCCATTATGTTAGCTCCACTTGAATTTCATACGCTAGACATAGCAACATAAAACTGGCCATTTTCTAATGTTTAATTAAAAAAAAGAAGTAAAATAGAAGAAAAATAAGAAGATTTATTCAATAAACTTTTTTTTTCACTTGAGTAAAGAATTCGTTACATTTTAAGAAAAATCTATGAAACACATTATTTTGATTTGCTTAGATAATTTCTGTATTGTTTTCATTACGTTTGGCTAATTGGTAGTAACCTGAAATATCAGACGACAATAATGTTTAAGATCGTAAAAAATTGAATAACTGTTGTGGTGGGATCCACCTAATCTGCATAGGTGACTACCAACTATATAAATAATGGTTGGTACCGGAAGACGAGAGAATAGGAATCACGAGATCCAACTAGAGACTCTGATCGACTGCGACTACTCAACACATTCTCCAGGAACGTCTTCCCAGAAATATACAGAAATACTATATGTACTTATTGTGTACACTTTCTTGTTATAATACATTCTTTGTTCCAAGTACATTTTGTGTTGCATTATTATTCCATGCAATAGGCGAGATTCAACATTGAGTCAAGACTCAACAATAACACATACATATAAAATAGTTGAAATATGTATTGAAATAGACTTTAAAATCTGTTATGCAATTTAATTTTTAAAAAGGGCACGTTAACGACGCAAAGTCCTGTTAAGACACGTCAAGCTGGTGTAATACTTAGAAATCTTCTTTCACCAGATCAATTACAACTTATTTTTGAGCTTGATCCTCACTGAGTGCTTCATACTTGCGATCTTATGTCATGGGATTTTTTTATATTGGCCTTCAGGCTGCGATCAAAATTCAGTATCCATTCTTTACCTCTCTCTCGTGTTTTCATCTTCGAATAGTTTACGGAAATATTTAAGGGTTGCCTAGTTTAGATACCATCTATGCAACAGCACCTTCCTCGTTGGACCTCAGAGAGGTGACTTCGTTATAATATCGACGCCAGCGTGTCACCGGTCGCAGGGACAAGGTAATTTTTCTTCTTCGCCTATAAGTGGGTGGGCATCTTACATAAGAAGACTTTGTGCCATATCCTGCTTTAGTAAGGAGGTCAGATAAATAGATAACGACACGGCTCTCTCCTTCTCCGCCTTCTGACAGGAATCAAAGAGCGTTATCCGTTATTATTTTCCCTGGTGTGTTTCTATCTCCAGAGGGTTATCGGAAAAAAAATTGAGGAATGTCTGAATTTAGGGATGCACCTGCTTCATTGTACTAAAGTTGCTGGTTGTGAAGCAAGAGTGATATTTGTCACAGAAGTGGGCAATATTTGCCTTGCAGAAATGTGTAAGCAAAAGGGCATCCCGCATTAAAGATTTAATCTTTCATATCGCGCTAGCGTGCATGGGATTTGCGTAATTACTGATAGAGAGTGTTTAAAGACGAGTAAATATACAGAAACAGAAAAGGGTGTAAGATAAGGATATGTCTTATCTCCGGACATTCAATATTTACAGCAAGTCGATTGTAAGAGAATTGTAAATCTAATCATGATTCATTACTGGCAGCCAGAATCTTGACAACATAAGATACGCAGAGGACACAGTGTTGATAGCTGTAAGGAAACTAGAAGATATTCTACTGAATTCTGTGAAGAATGGCCAACAGAAATGACTAGATCATCAATTGCCAGATGACAGAAAGCATGGATGTTAGCGAAAGGACCAGTTCAACATGAAAATTACAATTTGGATATAGCGAAATCAAACACTTACAGCAATTTAGATAAGTCGGAAGCAATTTAACAAAGGACGGAGAGCGCGACACTGAAACCCAAAAACGCATTACGAAAACGAAAGATGCCTTCCAAAGGCTAAGCAAAATATTTAGAAACAAAACAATTCTGTTAAGAACATACAAAGATAACGGAAATATGTAATATCGGCCCTAATGCATGGCTCTGAATGCTGGACAATCCCCTCACGGACGATAAAGAGACATAAAGCAAGTAGAAATGTATTTCTACCGAAGAATGTTTAGAATAACATTAACCGAACATGTGAGTAACGACAATGTTCTAGATACAACACAGGAAGAGACAGTTGAATTTTCTACAGCACATCAGTAAGGTGAAGGACTTGGGAAATTTTATACTCATAAGACAGATGGAAGGCAAGAAGGAAATAGTAAAACAACGCATATCCTACCGAGGGACCTTGAGTGTATGAATGAGGGAGCAGTGTTTTGGAGATAGGGCAAAAGAAATATTGACAGCATCAAAGGGCAGGAAGTTGTGGTGAGCTTTGATCGCCAACATCCTGAAGAGACACGACACATAAAATAAAGGAAATTAATAACTCTGTATTGCTGATGGTATAAAATTAAATCTGTTTTTACATATAATTGCCTTAATCATGTCCTTAATTTAGCTTCTGTGAAAGATTACTTAACCTGAAGCATAATAATTGCATCGAAAGACATTATACATTTCATATTATTTAAGACTACTACAAGTAACGAATATATTCCTATATTTCTCCGAAGATATATAACAAAAATACTTATCAATCGTTATTCATGACAATTTCAAACTCTTAATGCTGGTTATTTAATTGTCTTATAAGACTAAAACACAACAGTTCTTGAAAAATATACTTGATAATATAATTTCTATGCTCTCTTTCATAATAGAATTATGCATTTCTAGAACTAACAAAGACATGTGTTACAGAATTTCTGCATGACTTTACTAGAGAATATTAATCCTCATAAAACAGACTGACATGTAATATCCAGAGGAAGTTTTAATTTTTTACAATTTATATCTCAGTTCTTGACAACAGAACTCTATCATGTGTTTAAAATAAAGTTCATGAATATGGAAAATATTGTAGGAGAAAACTTTCCAATGTTATGAAAATTATCTTTCTAAGTTTCATTTATTTTATACGATGTTGATGAATATTTTTGCAAAATTTCAAATCACTATCTGATGGATGTATCAAGAAAAAAATAGAGTTAATTAATTAATTATATAATTAATTAACTAAAATAGATTTAAAACACGAAGCATACCAAATTGAATGCAAATGTCTTGGAATTTCAACCCGAGTCGTAGTATACAGTTTCTGCCCGTATTTGAAAATGGTAGAAGTCTTTGAATGGTTTATTAAGCAACATGGCGTAGTCTATTTCAATGCAAGAACGTTAGAGATCTGCTGTCATCTGAGTACCTAGTGCATGGGCCCAAGCAAATAAAATGCGATACTGTTTGGTAAGGATTGCATAGGGAATGGGAAAAAGTTGTCGTACTATTCTTTATGACTGGTTCTCTGATTTTTAAGGCCCTGTTAGCACGTTACTTCACTTTCAATATACCTAGCTAAAAAAGTAATGCTTAAATTTGACTCAGAATTGATAGTTCTTTGAGTAGAAATACACTGAAACACTATGAATCACTTCTGGCACTAAATCTGTGTTTCCTAGTTGTCATGCTGAGCCTATTGGCTTCGTTCAGGTTTAGTCTTGGTAACACTCTCCTTTCCTACTCTCTGGCTAATACTGGTGAACCCAGGTTTAATTTTCTGTCACTGTTATAATAAGGAATGTGTTCTCGGGATTGTGTGGTTTTAGAAGGACTAGAACAGCAGCAACATTTTGCTCATTTATAGAGTTTCAGAGAATTCTATGAAGCTATACTAAACTTCAGACAATGTCATTTGTCAATTTCGGTTTTTGGCTTTCATATTTTTCAATAGTGATTATTCTGCCAGTATGAAAGTATGACGAAAGTGTCAGTCTGTACGGTTGTATTCTTATTCCTACAATTAGCTGTGCTTTCATTAATGTGTCTCCACTTTACTATAATGGCATGTACGACTACTTACGTCAATCGCAGTCTTTTTCATAAACCTTAACTAGAGAAATGTAAGTGTTTACAGTTGGATGGTTGGTTCATTGGTTTTGTGTAGAATCATATCAACCTCTTTGGATTATTTAATATCGGAATCTAAACATTTTTAACGCAATTTCAACTAAATATAATTTGAACGCTATTTTATATTCCAACTACAGATAAAATGTATTTTTATTCATTTTCTATGAAATATAGTTCGTAATTTTACTATAAATATTTATTGTTGGTAATTTTACTATAAATAGGTACTGTTGGTAATTTTACTATAAATATGTATTGTTGGTACGTTTACTATAAATATGCATTGTTGGTAACTTTACGATATATTGGTTTTGTTTGTAAATTTACAATAATATAAATTGTTACCAAATTTAACATAAACATGTATTTTTGGTAATTTTAATATAAATAGGTATTACTTGTAATTTTGCTATAAATAAGCATTGTTAGTATTTTTACAATAAATCTGTATTTACTATAAATATGGATTGTTGGTAATTTTGATACAAATATGTATTGTTGCTAATTATTTTATATAAAATGTATGGCTGGTATTTTTACCATAAAATATATTTTTATACTTTCAATATGTTATTTTATTTTATCTTTTTGGTGGGAGGGGTCACTTGCAAGGGACCTAACAGGTTCTCCCACCTCGTGTCTGGGGAGATCAAGGAATAACAGTAATTAAGAGGTGGTTCCACGCACCTCAAAACCCAATCAGGAGCCTTGCTGAAGGATGTAGTGTATCGTCATACGCAGGACATGTGTCCAGAAGTATAGGCACATTAAATGTATTAATAGGAGAAAAAAAGAAATCAACTCTGGTTACTGCACATTTTAAAATTAATAAAGTTGTAGGAATGAGTAGTTAATCTTTAACCGACATCTCTCTATATAGACAAGACTTCTCAAAATGACTTCGAGGAATATGTAAAAATATAAATGACGTCACGCACATGTGACATCCCGTCTACAGTCACATTCTCGCAGACGTGTCGTCTTTTCTACAAGTATTTCCATGGTAACTGCTTCGACGAGCTTCTTTCACTGGTTTTCAAACTGCATCAATTTAAGCGTGTTACTAGGTTGGCATCTCGGTCCCCATTATTTCACTGCCGAATCGGCGAAATGCAGCCATCTCTTCTACTCCAACAGCTTATCTGGCACCTCCCTTCTGTGGAACCTCCTTTTTATCACTTGCTTCCCTGATAGCTATAATCTTCAAATATTCAAATATAAGGTCAATCGATATCTTCTGATGTCTTGACCTTGATCCCTGTCCTTCCCTTTATCCTTTTCCCAAACAGTCCTCTTTACTCTTGCTCTCACTCTCTGTAACCTCTTGCGTGCTAGTGGCATTCCCGCTTTTCTTGCGGTAATTTGCTTTAAAAAAATTCTGTTCAGATCCTTTCTTTGACTTGTACTATAATCAATTGATGATGGTCGCTGATTATAATATCCAATATATTCTAATCATTTCTTGTAACCAACAAATCCACTTACATATTTTATTTATGCTTGTCATTCTACTGTGCCAGTCATTTTACTATGAGTTCTGCAAAAGTTGCAAAAAGATTTGACATACCCTATCAGAGAGGACATTTTAAGTTGAACCCAAAGGTTATTCAATTCTCATTTCCATGAAGTGGGTAAACAAAAGACGGAATATAATGAGCATCAACATTCTTATTTGCAAGTAAACTAAAAGTTTATTTCGATTAAAGTGTTCCTTCACAACATGTCATCATCAATCCGTCTCCATGGAAATTAGAATTCGCTGATAAGTTATTATCATGAAACATTAGATAGATAGAAAGATAGGTAGATAACCATAATGATCTATTCATATCAGGAAAATATATCTTCAGCAGACAAATATTTACAGACACATGAAGGAAGGACATGAAATTTTGTCGATATTATTTCCTTAATACTCATATCGACCATATTGGAAATGAAACTAAAAGAGAAATAAACACACACACACACACACACACACACACACACACACACACACACACACACACATACACACACACACACACACACACACACACATATATATATATGATTTAATGAAAACGGAGAGCATTAAGGGTCCATCGGTTATAATTTATTTCCCCAGTGAATTTATTTTCCCTAGCTCATCAGGCCACACTTCCAAGGGTGAAAAAATGAATTTAAATTTATATATATTGTTACACACTATTGAAGGGTGGTACTAAGTTGATGTAAGGTGATATCGAGTGTGGGGAGAGATGGTGACAGACATGGTCGAAATTGGAGACGGAAGGGAGAGATAGGAATGATTTTGAATTTATTACAATACTTAATAGTGAGGAGGGCGAGGTAATTACCAGACATCGACCTATTTAATACGTCATCTGACAGGAAACGATATAGAGAGAAAAAAAGAGAAGTAAAGATGTAAGAAATAAGAGGTGGAATTAGGGGTTTAAGGAAAGAAAGCAGAATAGAGATTTGAAAACCGAAATTAAGAGAATTAATATATTTGGGCATATAGCGGCTCATTTGGAAAAAACTCAGATATATTTTTCAGTTAACGTTTGATAGCAATTTAAGCGTTTTAATTTTACAACCAATTAAACTAGGAAATAAATATAATTTGAATGTAATATCATTAAACAAAAATATTAGTATTATTAATATGTTTTAATATTGTGAATAATAGTTAAGAATTAATAATTCCTAATTAAAGTCTAAGTCTTCAAATCTAATTTGAAATCTATTAAGAAATGAAACAAGATTTAAAGGTAATAATAAAATATAATCTTTACACTTAATCTATATATACACCTACATACACACATACCTATATGCATATATACACACCAGATACATATCTACATATATATATATATATATACTTATACCCGTACACATATACATATACATACACAACAATATACACATGTATCGATACACATACATATACATACATAACCTTACATACGCTCACACATATATATATACATACACATACTTATCTACGCACGTATCCATATATACATATACATGTACATATACACACATAAATTTATATACATATACATATATACACATGTATGCACATACACGCGCATATACATACATATACGTACCCACAGACACACGCACATACATGCGCGCGTGTGTGCATGCAAGCATTCTCACATCTAAATACAAGCAAATAAATACTTCCGTATATAACAATGTATATATACATGCATCAACATATGTGTATTTTGTAAGCATGTAATTGCCATATTCTCACCTATAAATATTAGCCTAATTATAAGGTAATATATCAACAAATATATGTCCATAAACAAAGGCATATATATTATAATATAAATTATATAATTTGTATAGATAGACATGGAGTATTATTTCAAATATAGATAATTTAGACTTTCAGAATTCCATTGGACAGGGGTTTATTGTGTGTTTTTTTTTTTTGTAAATGTATTTAGGTATTTTGAGATGATTTCTGTCTCTGAATTTAAAGATCATCTCATTGAATTGGTTGAGTAATGCTTCAGGATCATTATGCTTGATTATCAGGATTTTCTCATTAATGTAGTGGTCACATCTGTCTCTAAATATTTTAGGATTTCGGCTCTAGAGATAATTCTCCATTTTTCACCTTTGGGGGTGAAACCATTTTCCACCACATAGTATTTCAATAGCGCGGTTAGGTGTCTACGGGATTCATTAGTGAAGGGATGGCGATTTTTGTAGAAGCTCTGTTTCCAATTCCCTGCAGATATTCCAATATAGATCTTTTTTTGTTTTAAATTCTTTGGTGGAGATTGTGGCTTCATATACCACGTTTTCAGTCATGCAAACTCCTCTAAACCAAAAAAAAAGCATCTACATTGGATTATCTGCTGGGAATTGGAAACAGCGCTTCTACAACCATCGCCATTTCTGTTTCTCCGTAATATTCTTTCTGGCAATCATTACATGCAATAGAATATATTCCTCCTTCAAATTTTACCTTATTATTTTGTTTTCCATTAATTATTTTATTGTTTTAGCTGCAGTTGCGACAAATTTTATGTTCAGTTTCGATGAATTATTTCAGTTGTAGTTGTAATTGATTTGTTTTGCAGAAATATTAAAGCACGAAACGCGATACATGATAACTTTTTCCGCTTTGTCATTTTCTTTCCCTATATATATATATATATATATATATATATATATATATATATATATATATATATATATTAAATGAGTATTTGTGAGAAGAATTTTTATTAAAGGAGTACTGAATTTTTACTATTTGAGAAATAGTGATGTCAGATAAAAGCCAGAAATAACTTTCATATTTGCATTTTGAGACAACTTCTGATATTTTAATCAGGGAATGGAACTCTGTTTAATTTCTTTACTAATCTAAGATTCCGTTTCTTAATTAATTCAATGCAAGAAAGAACGCTTTGTATTTAGATATACTTCGATATTGTGGAAATTCTTTTGACCTTCTCTTATTAAATGATTTCATATTATTTTATATTTTTAACATTCGATGCCAATTGGTGGCCTCTATTAGGTAATTCGGAAAATAATGTCCAATTTCAAAAGCAACTTCACTTCCTGAACCAATTCATTTAAATTGTGTTAAAATCTGTTAAAATAGAAACACTGACCTGAACATCTACACATTTCTGGAATTGAGTTACAAGATTATGTACGCCTTTAAGATAAGTCTCTGACAGTTTCTGAAAGTAATTTCCGGCAGTGATGCCCTAGTAAAATTTAAGAAAGCTTCGATGGATAAAGCCAATGGTGGATGACTATATAATTGCAATAATCGTCAGTTCGTTCAATTTCAGTTTTGAAAAGTGTTTTAGGTCCTTCATCATGATCAAGCCATAGAACCGATCGTTTGGGATTTACTTCTAAGTACAACTTATTTTTCAAAAAGGAAATAGATTTTTCGAATTTCGCAGATGCATCATCGAATACACTTCTGAAATCGAGCACTTTGAATTTCACATTTTTCGAGATTCTTCACCGTGCATATTTTCCTGTGATGGCCCCACTTTGTTGGAATGTTGAAAGCAATTATGTGCGACATTTCTCTGAAACTCTTTGGTGGGTTTGGTTCGACCAGTGTTTTCATATGTTGATTATCATATAACCGTCCGCTCCCAATGTGATGATGAAGACACCCACAGTGGAACTACAGAAATCGGCTCCATACTCTCCAATCACTAGAAGATCTTTCACCTCAAGCTCCGTTAATGTCGACAGCAGTTTAGGAAACTTTATGACCAGGCTTGAACTTATGTATTAAAGTCGACTGATCTCCACTTTTTGTCATTCTCAACATAAAATTATTATAATGCTAAAGTTAAATTCTAAAAGCGATTGATATAAAATTAACAAAGAGTACTCTATAATAAGTAGCAGATGATACTGTGTATTTGTGCAGATATTAAAATAATATATGAAAAAAAAATTTTTTCCCCGAGCACACTTATATACATATAACATATAAGGTTTACTTTTTCGATTTCATAGATGTCTGCTATACAACTTTTTCAAACTTTCCCGAACGGACACCTTTTACGAGAGCATTTTTAGATGTGATTAGAATTACAATTATAATTAGCATCACAAGTTTTCTTTTATTTCTTCACCACCTTAAATATATTATACAAACCTTACTATAAGAGTTGTTGCTAAAGAAATTATGAAATCTCCAGTTTTTACTGAATCGATTGTCATTTAAAATGATCAACATCCCACTTTCTTCTTGACAGCCTTGACAAACGGAAATTATATTCCTCTCCGTAGGTAGACATACTTTTTGTAATGTGACTGCATAGTTTATTTTCACTTGATCAAAAAATTGGATTTCACCGAGAGCTTGTAATCGACTGGTTTCTAGACCATGTTAAAAAAAATTCTGATGTTTGATTAGACGTAGTAACTGATTATATTTTTTGTAATTTCCACCTCAAGCAAGGCGATAATGCAACCCAGCTGCAATTGGCAGTGAAAAATTATAAAGTGATTTTTGTGATGAGAAAAGAAAAATCAAAGAATCAAAAAATCAAAGAAAAAGATTCAGAAAGAGGGAAAATGCAGATTGACGTTGGAGGAGAGAGATATTTATTTGTAAATATTTACAAAATGTGGCACAAGGCCAAAATCGGGAATGGGGAAAAGGACGTCCTTCATCTATTTTAACTTTAAACTTAGCTAGCTACAAACACTGACCCAAACATACCAAAATATTCCTTACACCAAAACAACACATTCTTACTTACCTTTCTTACTACCTTCACCATAATACCTCATTGTCTCCATCAAAAATTCTAACTAGTCCCCATGTGTACCATTCATTGTCTGTGGGGAGAGGGGAATAAAACAACAGTTTAAAAACTAGTACCAAGAAGGATAATTGCCATAAAAATATTTATAGAAAAGACAGAGGGATTTCAGTCACAGTGGTGAGAAAGTGAGAGAATTTGAAATGCTAGATAAAGACCGATAATATTACAGGCCCTTCTTCGGATTTTTTCGATAATCTCAGAATATATGGCAGTGGAAGCAGACAAGACCAGACACGGCAGCAATATTCAATGGACAAATAGTGGATTTATATATTCGCAATATGGATTCTAACGAGCCATGACTATCTAAAATAATTGTAAACTGCACTACTTATGTTAAATTTAAAATCTAAGGTATTAAGCTCTTGGAAGTTAGTTCCAATTTCAATACTTTATTTCGACTCGTTGAAAAAATAAAACAACATTAATTCTGATAGCCTCACGCAATTTATCACTGCATTTTCTGAGATCCATCTGTCGGTTTTCTCTATATCCCAAATCCCAAATCCGTTTGAAAAAAGAAAATTCACTTAACATCCCAGAAGAAAGGAAAACTCAACAAACTCTCAAATCATAGCCTCATTATATTGACTCATGGTGAGATCAAAGCGGCCAGATAGCTCTATGTTATCGCTACTGCAGCTCAGATAAGACTGGTTATAATCATTAATCACGGTCTTCGCCTCATTCCATGGATTTTCCCCATTTCCTTAATCGTGATGAACCATTCACTTGTTCTCTGATGTCTTTCCGATTCCCCCATGATTTTTCATTGGATTTAACAATATATATATATATGAATCAAATTTTCTGTCTGTCATATTGAACGATATATATATATATATATATATATATATATATATATATATATATATATATATATATCGTTCAATATGACAAACAAGGGAAAAAATTATATATATACATATATATATATAGATATATATATATATATATATATATATATATATATTATATATATACATATTTATATATATATTTTTTCCTTGTTTGTCATACTGAACGAGATATATATATATATATATATATATATATATATATATATATATATCGTTCAATATGACAAACAAGGAAAACAATTATATATATATATAACAATTATATATATATATATATATATATATATATATATTATATATATACATATTTATATATATATTTTTTCCTTGTTTGTCATACTGAACGAGATATATATATATATATATATATATATATATATATATATATATATATATATATATATATATCGTTCAATATGACAAACAAGGAAAACAATTATATATATATATATATACATATATATCACATATGGGAATATATATATATATATATATATATATATATATATATATATATATATATATATATATATATATATATATATATGAAGTATGTTTGGGGAAGATCGTTTATTTCAAACATGTTTCTT
The DNA here is from genome assembly GCA_964036315.1 of Acanthosepion esculentum. Classification (NCBI taxonomy): domain Eukaryota; kingdom Metazoa; phylum Mollusca; class Cephalopoda; order Sepiida; family Sepiidae; genus Acanthosepion; species Acanthosepion esculentum. Next base: position 55,188,645 of record OZ038486.1, on the reverse strand, counting down.
CGATTATGGTTGACAAGCTTTAATTAGTTTTTCTTAATATTCTAATAAAAATTAATTAGATTTTCTTTGGCTGTAATATTCAAGGATATATATATATATATATATACATATATATATATATATATATATATATATATATATATATATATATATATATATACACACAAATATATACACACATGTATATATATATATATATTAACACATATACATACATGCGTACACACACAGGCACACGCATACACACGCGCGATCACACACAAACACACACACACATAAATATGTATATATATATATATATATATATATATATATATATATATATATATATATATATATATATATATATATATATTTTAGAATTGGAAATAGCCCGACAATTTATTTAAAGACATTTATATTATGTTTAACGTTCTTTTTATAGATTTATAGATTGCTTAAATACATGTATCTATAAAAAGAACGTTAAACATAATATAAATGTCTTTAAATATATATATATATATATATATATATATATATAACCATTACAATAACGCAGATAAATGTTTCACGAATCAAGCGTTACTCAGATGTTATTTAAACTGTACTATTCATCATATACATAGATTTCGGAGTAACATAATATAACCTTAACGCGATTACATGCACAATTATCAATAATGGCGCAAAAAATCATACTTATTGATATGTTGAAAGTATGAATGTGCTTTTTATTTATTATTTTTTGTATCGTCTGCGCCATAGATATTTACCAATCGTTCATTTTATCATAAAATATAGTATTTTACATTTTGGTTAATGAATGTTTATAGGTTGTTTGTTATATTCTTTGAAAATGTTTTACCTATATTTACAATTAAGAATGACCTGCCTTTGATTTGACCTTAACCGTTAAATTCATCTCATCAAAAACTGTTGCGGACAAACTTGTGTATGTGGTAAGGGATTTATCATTCTCCAATATAGTTTATATTGTAATGTCCATATAATTAATAGTGAGGCTTGATTCAGTGAAATTAACTCGTCATAAATTCCACGGAAATATCGCTTGCACCAGTTCTGCGTTAAATTTGACTGTGGTTTCGGGAGCACCGTCTTGGGTGAAGGTATAGGATTCCCATATGTGATTGACAACCAAACACACTTCTCTCTTACATTTTCTTGTAGATTAACTGTTTTATTCCCTTTCGCTCCGTCTTCAATTAACAATAAGTGTAATTCTGACCCATCGGAAGCAATAGCAAATCTAAACCATGACAAAAGTTTGCTTAATGTACTGTACTGACATCTTCAGGGATATCTACTGGTGACCACAGCCTTCACATTAAAAATCTCCTCCGTCCCAAAAAATGACTTTGTCTGTGGCATGTTGCATCTCCTCCAACATTGACTTATCAATGCTAAGCCGTTCTTGATTGAAGACTCTTGAGCTGCCGTCGTTGAATCTTGTATTGTTATAAACATATATCCTCTTTCCCAATACAGCTCGTATCCTGTCTTTCTTATGATTCTACCTGGAGTTTTCTTCACCCTTTTCCGGTTTCAATGTATTTCCTGATACGGTCTGACCGGATTCTTCCTGGAATTTTATTTATTCCCCTCTTCATAGTTTTTGCACATATCAACAATAATTTGACTGCAAATATTAAAATATTTTATTACCTTACGTTACTTCATACCAGCCATTTTCAATGCGACAATTTGATCGCCTTTCGTTGGAGCCATATTTGCGTAAACTGTAAACAATAAAAGTAAAAAAATGTTAGGAAGGTTTATTTTTAATTTATGTTCTAATTTATGTTCGAATAATGGGTAAATCTTTATGTTTAATAAAGAATAAAATATTTATGCCGCACTCTGAATTTTGTGAATTGTTAATAACTACATAGAATTACTTATAATAACGTTCAGAATGTCACATAACAAGATTCCTGGTGGTTAACATTGGCGATAGAACTGATAGTAACGGCTGTCAAATAGACATAGAGTGCTTCTTTGCAAATTCAAATTAGTTCTAATAATAAGTTATATATAATGTGATCAAATGGCGCAATCTTATTTCATTAAAATTCAGGTATATATATATATATATATATATATATATATATATATATATATATATATATATATATATATATATATGGATAAAACAACTGAAAAGTTGCAAATTAAAAGAAAAAAATTGAGTGATTTTTTTAGAAAGTATTTATTTATATGTTTTTATATATTTATATTTGATATTTCAGATCACTTCGATCTTTCCTCCGAAATTAATTAAATAACTGTATTCGGAAGTTTGTTTACAAGTAGCGTCCGTCGCGACGGACGCTATTTGTAAACATATTTTTTTCTTTTAATTTGCAACTTTCAGTTGTTTTATCCATATTATATACATATCAAGAAAGTATACGTGGCTTCTCATTATGCTATATATATATATATATATATATATATATATATATAACTATATATATATATATATATATATAACTATATATATATATATATATATATATATATATATATATATATATATATATATATATATATATATATATATAATCGGTGTCACCTCATGCAAAGCAGTAAAGCCACTAAGGCACAAGGTCTTATTCTGTGTGGAAGAATTCGTAACAGAAACATTGATGATGAGCGGGAAGAGGAGAGCTTTATCAGCAGGTCAGTAGATAGCGATTGACTTTAATTTTTGCAGATTAAATTTGGCTGGAAAGCATGAAGTTGGAAGGGATTTCCCCAAAAGAGAATTTCGAGAAAATATACGGTTAGCATAGAATTTACAGTTACATCTAGCCACCTCAATTTTAAACGGATGACATCTCAACGCTAGTCTATTACTGCGCATAAATTCAAAAAAGTCTACATACCATATCGAAGATCTCATCCAAACAATTATCCTGAAAGTATTTATCGAAAATCACAGAGCGGAAACCTTACAGTGGTGGGAGAGGGACTAAAGCCTTGCCGTCAGGATCAGGACTAATAATATTGCTGAGTCTACTTTGGATTTTATCAAGTAGCTCAAGGAAATATATACGGATAAAACGCGTCACAATTTTTTTCCAATTTCTCATATATATATATATATATAAATATATATATATATATATATATGGGGGGTGGAGGGGAGTGTGGGGGGAGTGTGTGTGGGGGAGTGTGTGTTAACATGTATATAACTATGATGAGGATAGTATCACATCTTCAAAACGTTTGGTGCTGGTGCTGTTGCGGCTGTTTCGATACTAATTGACCTTTGAAACGGGTTAGATATTTTAGCCAGACAGCCGACTGGCTTTGATTTTAATAATGTTTTTTTCTCTTTGACTGACTGGCGACCATATCTAGAGAGGCCAGTCAACCCTAATATTATCACCTATATCGGAAGAGAATGCTATGATATATATATATGCGAAAGTGGTCGGAACGTTTTCCGTTTGTAAGTTCAACTCGACGTGCCAAAACGAATTTCTCAGCCTGTAACCATTGCCCTACACTACATGCCCATCCAGACCCTGTTTCTCCTCACCTCTCCTTATATTTTTCCTCTATTTGCCTGTCCGTATGTCTCTCCCCGCTCTCTCTCTGTCTCTCTCAATTACATAATAATTCCACTTATTTGTTGCAGCGTTTTAAGCATTATTGAATAATGATTGATCGATTGATCTTGATGATTGGTTTTCCACATTTTGCACGTTATTTAAAACCCTAAAATATTTTTGGTTTGTAAGAATATTTTTGAAATAATGTTAATTTACTGATACAAATCCTGCTAATTAGCCCATAGCAGCTGGGGGATAAGAATTGTATTCATACTTTTGCCAAGGTTATTTGCGTGTATGCAAATAGAACACACCAGACTGGAATTGGAACTTGCCTCATCGATTTCCAATTTCGAAACGTTATCCATTAGATCCCACCGCTTATCAAAGCTTACAGCACCTACCATTACCTAATGGTCACCCATCTAGATAATAACCAGCTCGACGTTACTTAACTTCGGCATTCACAAGGCGCATCATCTTACAACCCCAACAAAGGCATGATAGAAAAGTTTCTATTTTCCCACGAACTTCTAATTAACATAACTTCAGTTTCATGCGTTTCTAAGCGGGCCAAATACTTGAAACACGAGTCATAGTTTTAGGTTCGAGATTTTTTTTTTACTGTACTTTGTATTTGCTTCAACATTTCAATTTCATACTGCGATCTAATAACACAGCTACATCCAAGATCTGACAGCTCTTTACTTTGGTTGCGACTATTAAATTCACATTTCATGCTTTTACATGGCGCTCAGAGTCTTAGATTGTATCTTTTTCAAGACAACTTCTAGTCCCCATTGATATTATTTGATTACATTGTCAAGCCAAAGTCGATTTCAG
>OZ038486.1:55151742-55179242 GCA_964036315.1 Acanthosepion esculentum | reverse complement strand
TCAACCCCAGCTAACACCAAACGCCCTCTTGAAGCATTTAAAAGCATAGAATCTCTCCTCAGGTGAAATGTTATCTGCAACTGCTGACGAGTCCATGACACTTTATCTCTCCAAATTTCAACACCAACTTTTTGCCATGAATAATTTTAAAATAACTTCATGATACTCATTTTGTCCTCAATATAATGAACTATATTTTGTTCAAAATTTTCTATTACTGTGATTTTAAAACTGTTCACAGCAACTAAAAAAATGGCAGCAATTTTAACAGACATTTTTGTCGCGTAATCTTCATATATTATGATCCATTCGTTTATTGAAAAATCTATTTAAATTAAAAGTTATTTTATCAAATAATTCCATATTTTATTGCTCGTCGAGATATCACCGTTCGCGTGGCATATCCTTCAGTAGCAAACAATTTAAAAGCGGTAGATATTCTTCCATGTTCTTCTACCTCCCTATTTTTATTCAACTGCTCACAATACTTCTAGATGTGTTAGCGACGGACCAACGGCCACGGACAGTTCGCGGCTGAGAGCCCAACTTACCATAATCTTTAGGCCATAATGAGCTTTTTGTTTTCGCAACGTTATTAAATTTCCGCTCAAAGGACGTTTACTGGATTGAGTTGTCTGGAATCAGAACATTCCGATTTTAGTGATTGATCATAGATGCAGTTCATTATACATACTACATACACAGATGGTGACACACAAAAATCCATACACACATACGTATACTATATATATATATATATATATATATATATATATATATATATATGTGTGTGTGTGTGTGTGTGTGTGTGTGTGTGTGTGTGTGTGTGTGTGTGTGTGCGTGCGTCTCTGTGTTTGCTTGCACTCGTTTGTACATATAAGTAAACATATATATATATATATATATATATATATATATATATATATATATATATATATATATACATATATATATATATATATACATATATATATATATATGCATGTATGTAATTGCATATACTTTGGAAGAATTTTTTCATTAAGGCATGTCTCATTGAATAATTTAGACAAGTTTTGTCTCCTTATTTTCCATAGGATACTCTAATTTTCACGGACAAGCTTCCTCTTTCATTTTATCTCCCATGTCTTTTCAGGACGTAGGCGATCATGGTTCTCCACCTCCCTCTATCCCTTGCAGCTTTCAAGTCAGGTATGTCCTGCATTGTTTCCCCTTTTCTCTCTTTCCCTCTATTCGATCCCTGAGTATCAAATTCTCCAGACCCTCCTTTCTCACTATGTTTCCCAGAAACTTCAGCTGCCTCTTCCAGATGTTAAGTAGAAGCCTCCTCCTTGTTTGCAACCTCTCTAAGAGCTCATTGTTGCTCCCACGCTCGGTCCATGATATCATTAGCATCCTTCTGTAGAACCACATCTCTGTCACCTCGAGTCTCTTGTTCATCTTGGAGGAAATCGTTCACCATTCGCTGCCGTAAAGACGGACAGATGTCACGTAACAGCTCCTAGTATTCTTATTAAAGGAAGAGAGAAAATTAGCATGTTGTTACATATTCATTTACGCCGATCACTTTTGATATTAGCAAAATGCCATCATCAGGGTGTTGTTTTCTCAACCGTTGAGACAACGTAGTAGTAGTATGACCAACGCATATATTATTTTTCTTTTCGAGATACAATCATTCAAGTGGCATTTTAATTTATATACAATGTTGGTTTTCTGCAACCGGATTTTTGGAGGGTTGGAATCATTCCGAAGGATTAAATTGGATATATTGAATTTAGTATACTATATAATATATATATATTTTTTTTACAAGGATCTGAAGTGGATATATTAGTATTTATTATTCTTTTCTTTTGGATATAACTATCTTGCCTATAATTAGAATGTATTTGATTGCGATATAAAAGATGAATATGTTTAGGTTTAATTGAAGCAATTTTATATTCTATTTGCTTTGTATTAAAATTTCTATTACAACAGCATATTTCCTCAACAACAACATAATTATGGAAGGTGTTGTGGTAGGATCCACCTAATTTCCATTAGACGATATAAATATGGTTGGTACCGGAAGACAGGGAGGCAAATCAAGAGATCCAACTAGAGACTCTGCCCGACTGCGACTTAGTCAACACATTTTCCAGGAACGGTCTTCCCAGGAATATACAAAAGACTATATGTAAATATTGTGTACACTTTCTTGTTTCAATACATTTTATTCTAACTACATTTTGTGTTTGCATTATTATTCCATGCATTAGTCAAGTTTCAACAGAGGGTATTATTAATAAGAGTTTGTTTTATATTTTTAGTTCACAGTAAAAAAAAACCTGTTTTATGGATGAATTAATTTTTGTACGCTTTGTTAAGTTTTATAGTTGCTATATTTTAGTACACGAATATACGCTAGTAGGTTTCTTATATAGGGAGATAGAAGATTATTGTTATTAGTGTTTATCAATATATCTAGAAAGGGAATTTAATATTATTAAGTTCGTGTGTAAATTTAAGAACAGAATTTTGTTGGAATAGTTATTGGAGTTAATATATTTCATCCATATTCTTGACTAACACAAGAATATCATCAACTTATCTTACGTAGATGGAGTTTTTATTTTAATTTATTTAATATATTATTTTCAAGAATAGACATAGAAATTTCTAAAAGTTGGGGTCAGGACTGAACCTATAGAAAAACCATCTAATTTCATGTATATATCATTTTTGTGATCCGAGAATGGGACTTCAATCATCCAAGTTAAAAGTAGTTTCCATAAAAGAGTGTTCTAATTTTAAGTGGAGGTAGATATGGATTATGTTTCTTATAAAAATATGAATCGTTTAAATAACTAGGATATTAGTGAATACATTTTGAATATCAAGTGAGGCTATTGTTTCAAAATTAGGTTTTTCATTTTTTTACAATTCGATTTACTTCAAAAGTTGATGTTATGCTATATTTACTGGGAATGTATGGTGTGATCAGTTGGTTTATGATTTTTGTTGATACAAAGTAGTGGGAATTTCAGATATCGTACGTTGGAGTGGATAGTTTTCTTTGTTTTTTCTTTTATAGTGCCATATGTAACCGGCTCTAAAATGTGTAGACAAAACTTGTCTAAATTATTCAATCTGACATGCCTTAATATATATATATATATATATATATATATATATATATATATATATATATATATATATATATATGTATATATAAATAAAAAGGAAAGAACAGTAAGATATAAAATCCGGTGTTCTTATAGATATTTTTATTTTTACACAATAGTGCTCTATGTAAATTTAAATTTACAGAGCATTAATATTATAAATTAATAGATTTAAAATATGGTTTTACCGCTACACAGTGATAACCATGTTTCAGAAATGGAAGCTAAAGCCCCTGAATTTAATTTTGTTATTAAACCAAAGACATTAGTTCCATTTCCTCATCAAGCGAATTTTGGAGTCCAAAATTTGCTTGATGAGGAAATGGAACTAATGTCTTTGGTTTAATAACAAAATTAAATTCAGGGGCTTTAGCTTCCATTTCTGAAACATGGTTATCACTGTGTAGCGGTAAAACCATATTTTAAATCTATTAATTTATAATATATATTTATATATATATATATATATATATATATATATATATATATATATATATATATATATATATTATTAAATATACCAGACAATGATTGTCTAATATGCCTGATCATGAGCCGTTTTAATGTTCATACGCTTGCTTTAATATGGGTGAATATAAAGACAAAAAATGTCCACAACATTTGGATATTATTTATTAAGATGATCCTTGATCTAAGCTTTCGGCTCATATGAGCAACCTTCAGAGTGCATATACGGACATTTTAACAAAATTAGTCACCGTCGAAGATAATATTTCGTTACGTTGACAGAGAAGTTTGCTATGCGGTTATGCGGAATAGCAAACGCATTTCGTAAGTTCGAGTTGCGGTTGTGTGACGTCATACCACCTGAGAGGCTGAAATATTAATGTTTTGAGACCGATACTTTCCTACATCATGGACTCTCCCAGTACTATATTATTATGTGAATGGTAGTATCATGGGAGTAGGACCAGTAATGCGCAGCCGCGTACGATACCAATATCGGACACCACTGGATAGTAAGCTCTGCTTATTCTTACACTATTCTTTGTAACTTTTCTGTTTAATATATATTTCTTACCTCTAACCCGTATTCCGTGTTTTCCTTCCGTGGCCCCTACTTCGGGTCCACATCAATTAACAAGAGAACTATATGTCTAGACGCAATGTAATGTTATGTGACTAGTTTGAAATGTAATTTTGTTGAGTGACAGTTGCTTCGTTTTAATTTAGATGACCTACAGTATCTGAAGGCTATTTTTACTGTATGTGTGAGTAATATTGTGTTATCAACTAATAGCTGTCTAATAGTTTATACATGGCTATGTTTTTCAAAGAAATGTTGTTTAATAGAACTAAGATCAGAAAGGTGACAGGTAAGTCTACAGGAGAACGTGGTTGTAGTAAAACCAATATATGTAGTGGGTTTATTAGTGTCAGATATAATCACTGAACAGGCATAGAAATTGATACACTACATTTTTTGTCGAGTATTTAGTTGTGGTTGTAGGGTTATTAGAGTCTATGACGTCAATAGTTTTATACATATAGATATCGGTTGTAACAGCAAAATTCTCCACTTCGCATAACGGTATAATTTTCCATCCCACAAAATGTTTGATATCTAAAATAAACACTAAACATATTAAGTATCTTTCTTCCGTTTTTCAAAAAAGAAAAAGTGGCCATCTTGAAACCAGCTGTCGTAATAATCAATGAAGAAACTCTTTGCGTTATTCCGCTAAGAGAACGTTGTTTTGTATCAGACCCACTGTCTTACCAAATGAGCAATTTTGAACGAAAAAGATCACTCAGGCCTTCAGCAACGGTACCAACATTCATACTCCGGCTCCCAACTTCAAAGTCCATTTAACTATCAACAAGAGAACGGTGAATAAGTTTTAAAAAGTGTAAAAATAGAGAGAAATACTGGATCAATAGGTAACAACAGGAAGAGGGATCATCACTTCATGTTAGAGCTAAAGAGGTCAATTAGAAAAGATCCAACTCAATCCATAAGACTTTTGGCACCTGAGATATATTTCATCTATGAAAGTCCAAAGAGCAGCGACAAACTTGGAAATGTAATCCTACGTGATACCTTTGTGGCACATTGTTACTACAGGACAAGAGGTTAGTAAGATAGAGAGCAAAGATCATCTTGAATAACTTGACAATGATCCTGGAATAATATATACCTATTTGAACTTTATGTCAGTTCTTCATGAGCTACCGATCTTTAGCTGTGATTATGAACATGTCATATTCGTTTATGTTCTATTTCATCACGATATTTCTGTGAAGCTGAGAGAGTAATTATACATTGTTATTGTCCATCTCCACGTGAAGTCGCTGCTTTAAAGATAAATAGGTTGTCTGAATAGCTTTCCCCAACTTGTCTCATTATCTCTAATTTTACTCAGATATTATTCTACATTCTACGAACACGCAGACATATATATGTAATAAGCAAATTGATTTGGACGGCAATAATAACTTTGCATTCTGATTATAAAATAATTTTGAAATATACGTTGTATTAAAAAGAAATATACCAATATACGTACGAAATGAGGCGTCAAATATCAATCAGTGTATATGTGTGTGTGTGTGTCTGTCTGTTTAAACCACCGCACATATAATATATATATATGGAGAGAGAGAATTTAGATATATGTATATACAAACATATTATACATATACTCCACTTACTCATAAATTGAGCACTGCCGCTGTTCAACACAAAATCGTTAAAATCGACATCCATTCAACTAAATATATTAGCTCTATCACTGATATTGAGCGCTTTCAAATAACCACCGTACATATATAAAATATATATACAATTTATATATATATATATATATATATATATATATATATATATATATATATATATATATATATATATATATATATATATATATATAATTTTAATATTACAAAGAGTTAATCATACATTGAATCAATTAGCAATATTCATGCAATTATTGGCGAAATCCCTTCGTTAATAGCCATAATTCTAAGCATTATACTACTAATAATCCACTGAATGATGATATCCTTATGTATAAAATGGATAAAGTGTATTTTTTAAGTCAGCTAGTACTTTCAAATTCTTCACGCATTCATCTTCGGGCTGTATTTTTTCCTTTAGAATCAAAACTGGAAGACGAAATAAATGTTTGTCCGACCGAAAGATGTTTTTAAGAATGAGCTATTTATTAACGGCTATGTAGTGTTGGAGCGTGCAAATCGCAACGCTAAAGTTCAAATATCACAAGTGAGAATTTTTTTGAATTTTGTAATTTGGTAAATCCACGAATTTTTTTGTTATAAGTGTTTTTCGGTTAACATAGCTTGAACTAAGTAGATAGTTCAATTAACAGAGAAATATCTCTTAGTTGTTTTGTTTTTTCTCGAGAATTATTTACTACAGATCAAGTGAAGCAAGAAATGTGTTATTGTTAATTGTAAGAAATTTTGGATAGTGCTGTCGCAATGCTGAGGTTTAATTTTTAAATTTTAAGATTGTGCTTTTTTGTACTAATATGGTAATAGGAGAATACTTTTGTACTGGTATATATATATATATATATATATATATATATATATATATATATATATATATATATTCAGCATCCTTAAGTTTTAACATAACTCCTTCAAGTGTAAGTATGTAAGGTGTACTGACTTATTCCTACAAAAACGAAAAAATAATGAATTCTGCCTTGTCTGGGGTATTAACTGAACGATTTTTAAAAGCCCAAATATACATTAGCTTTCAAACATATATACATACATACATACATACATACATAAACAGACACGCACTCACGCACGTACACACACACACACACACACATACATATATACATATATATATATAAACAAATAAACTAATAGGCAGAACTTGTCGATATTATTTAACTAAATGTTTGAAATATTCATTGCTGCCGAAATACATGTGATATATATATATATATATATATATATATATATATATATATATATATATATATAATTTTTTTTTCAGTATCAAACATATTCCTCCAAGTACTAATGTGTTGGCACTCCCAGGCTGTAGCTCTTTTTCGCGAGGGAGTCACGTTTATTGTTTAGCGCCTGTGGCTTCCCCAAAATGGGTAAGTGTCGAGAGGACTTGATATTTTTCTCTCCGATACTGCCGATATATCGACTTGCCCTTTCTTCCACATTTCTTTGAAAAGAATGGAACCTGGAGCACGTCAAATTACAATGCTACTTTGATGTATTTATTTGGCTCTTTTTTCAAATAATGAAAGTTTTTACAAAATTGTGCTTTATGTATAAATCTTTGTTTGGACATATTTTATATTCGTTTAAATAGCTTAACTATTTTAACATAGGCAAAAGTTAAATTATATATATATATATATATATATATATATATATATATATAGAGAGAGAGAGAGAGAGAGAGAGAGAGAGAGAGAGAGAGAGAGATTGGGATCCTCTCCAATTCTCTATTCGTCTTCTTAATGTTGATATTAAATTCATTAAGTTTTGTTCTTTTTTTATCATCATTTTAATTTTCTCAGGTACTTTCAATCTCACCCAACATAATCTTCATGGGTGAATTTCTAAAACAAATAATCAGTGTTACTGATAGTTGTGTTTTTATTGTAAACATGCATGGACGCGCTCTGTTATAATTATTTTAAAATTAACGGTTGAAGCTATGCCATTTGTACATGTTATCATTTGTATAATTATATCTATTCGATTTTGTTCAAAAGCATTTTTTAATAACATTGCTATTATAAACATATTAAAACTGGTATTCTTATAACTAAACATCTAGTGTTGGTTGCTTCCTTCTTGTATATAGGGCCTCAAGAATTTGAAAGCTTACATATATACTACACAATGAAAATACGAAAAACATTTTTATACAGGTTAAAAGTGAAATTTTTATATTGCTGTACAAAAATAGATGTATATAGAAAATAATGACACAGAGAGAGAGAAAAACAAATATAAATGATTCGATTTATATAATCAATATAATTATAAAATATAAAAAAATCAATAAATTTTTTGTATATCATTAGTTTACAATAAAAAATAAAAGCATTTTAAAGAAGTAATGAAGTTTTTTTCAAAGTTTTCTATGGTGCAAAAGATACAGCCAATATTTTCATAATATTTATCCTCAGGGCGTAGACGATCATAGCATTCCACAAATTAATTTTCATTATTATCTGTGAATTTTCCACGGTTTGGCAACCAGTGTTGTTTTTCTATTTTATCGGCTTCAGCGCAAGTCTAGAAATTTCAATCGACTCTGCTATTTTACCCAAAAGGTTTTGATCGATTAATCGATTTTTACGCGTTACCAACACTTTACTGGATGCCGTAAAGTGGAAAGAATATTTTGGATTTTACGAATAAGTCATTTTTTATTGAGTATTAGATTAATAATGATTTGAAGATAACAATGACTTTCAAGATAAAAGTCCTATTATTTAAACCATAGTGCGGTGTCAAGCGACAGATTCATACCTTTCCCAAGTGCACGTTGTCTGATCAAAATGTATCGAGACTTTTCCTAGACAACGCATTTAACGTACGCAGAATGAAGCCGCTTGGCACAAATTGATCTTGAACTCACATACGCACTAAGTTATAACGTCCTCGTTCACTTTTTTGTTTATAGCAATGCTTGTAAAGAAATTGTCTAGAGTGTGGTCGTCTCCACAACAAAGAGAACTGATATAGAAGGATAGTGCCAAAGTCTACACGAGTTTCGCTGGTGAGTGACCAGACCGATAGAGAACAATTTGATCCGACTGCGGGAGGATTTGATCCGCAGTTGATATTGTTTGTTCTCATTTACGTCTTGCCCATCAGATCAACCTTGCATTCATTATTGAAGGAGTAGGCAGCAATATTAGATCATTGACGATGAACGATATGAGAAGTGCTGGGAGATTTCTTCCGAGATAAATTTTGTGCGCCTCACTGTCACGACAAACAATGGATGATTCACAATATAGAACAGTGTTGGTCAGATGTTGATCGTGAATCCCGCAGGAAGGAACTACCCAGCCAATCTGAGTTTTCAACAGCAGGGCATAAATGCTAGTGATTTCCTCCGGCGTAGGTCGTCAACGTTGGATTGGGGCTGTTGTCTAGACAACACAATTCGTTGCGGGTGGTGAAAATATAGGTGACTGAAGTCCCCGAAACTTACAAGAGGATGTTCAGTGCGACAATTTCGACCAAACTGAAATTTGTAATTGTATACACTCGTATGAGCCACTAGATCACCTGTTAATGTATCTGGTCTAGTGATAAAACGGCCTTGAACGGTTTAAACATATCAGCATATCGAGTCAAGTTTCTCGTTCTTTCTACCAAATGACCGAGTCAATCGTTTGAAGCTATTCATGTAGTTTTTGCAAGCTGGCGATGATTTTCTCGTGTTATTCGATGTGTTTTGCTGGGAGATGTTACTTATTGGCTTGCAGATTTTATGCTGTTAATTTTTTTTTTTTGTGAAAGTATTTATTTATATTTTTATATATATATATATTTTTGATATTTCAGATCGCCCCGATATTTCGTAAGAATTTAATTAAATAACTTTCTTTTTAATAATAATGTGTATAAAGTAATTAATAATAACAAAACAAAAGTCATTGAAACAAAGCAAGTTAAATGTTTTCTGTGCACAGCTAATCTGTTACCAGGGACCTTCAACCCTGTTTCCATTGTTTTGTATTTTTGAGGTTGCTGCATTTGTTTTTTTTATTAGCTGTATATCAACATCCAGGGGTTATTTAATGCCGATATTTGATTTGCGTTTTTGATGTTCCTGCAGTTTCGCGCATTTTTGCGTCGTTCAACGATGTTTTTGAAACTTCTCCATTTACGAGGACGTTCTCTAGTTTACCTCAGGAGCTTAAGCGTCTTAGTATATTATTGTCGTTTACTGATCATTCGGATTTCGTTCTGCAGTTAAATGTGGAGTTTGTAGGAGCTTATAGTGTAATTTGATTTTTACTTGTGTTTTATTTGTGATTGACAGAATATTTTTTCAGTACAGTAGTTTTGCAATATTTTTGTTGAATAATTTGTGCTCTTTATTTTCACTTTGGAAATTGTTTGTCGATGAGATTGGTAAACATTTTACCTATATGCCTTTTTAAATATCTACTAGACCTCCCATTGATCCATTAAAAGCAGTTAATGGTAAGAAAAATGATGAATATATATGGCCGGTGTATTTAGTATATTTAGTAATTAAACAAAGAGACATCCGCTGTTTTAACCTTATTTTCGAAAATTATAAAAACAAAGTTTCAGAACGAACGATAAATTAACAATATTTGAATGACATGGGCCTAGCTTTAGAAGGCAATGTTTCAAAATAAACAGCCCGAATCATTTAAGGGGATTCATATTTATTGAAATAACATAAAGTATATACTGGGTTTCATTTTTTCTAGGTAAGTTTTTCAAAATAATGATATTTTTTTTATTTTGGTGTTTTGGAATTTATACCTTTTTAGAGTTTTGAGTTTTGGAAATTATCTATATATTTTTTTAAGTTTTAGAACTTATATTATTTATTATATATATACCTGTCTCTTTCTCATGTTTATTTCAAAATTTTTAAACCACACAGATTGCTTTACATTGATACACCAACAGAAGCATCATCACCGACCAAGTACTTTCCAAACATACGCGATAATTTTTATAAACACGTTATGCAGAGTAATTTATAAATACGAGGGTCATTCAATAAATAAGTTTAATTTTTCGGTATAAGGACTTCTAATACAGATAGAAGTTTACTCTTTTTTATTTTTTTTTGTTTTACTTCTTTTTCACATGAAATACTATATTACCTATAAAAATTACGTTAAAACCTATAAACGGCCCTAGCTCAAGAACCCCTTGTCTTAAATGAAACACTTGGATTTAATTTCTTTTGCAGATTATTGAAAAATAAAAAAAGTAAGCTTCTATCTGTATTAGAAATCGTTATACCGAATAATTCACCTTATTTATTGAATGACCCTTGTATATGTTGTACTATATATATATTGAAAATTATTTAATAGACTTGGTATAATGTATTATATATGTTTATTATATTTCACACACATAATATTTGAAATGTAGCAGTCAAGTATTTGTTTATAAAGGGTGTTCCAATAACTTGGACAGATTTTAAATGAGAATTAAGTTTAAGCGTCTAATGACTTTTTCCTTTTACTCTCAGATTTGGCAGACATTTGGGCGAAACTAATTTTCACACATAATTGCCATGACTTACATAACATGATCCAATAGAGAAATGAATAAATCTTCACCAATAACTCGGATTTGTTTAGTGCTGCATTTGATCCGTCTTAATGAAACACCCTTTATAATCAGGTTGACATAAGAATGTGTATTTAAAACAAATACTAAATTACCTATAAAATGACGTTAAAACCTATAAACGGCCCTAGCTCAAGAACCCCTTGTCTTAAACGAAACACTTATTTAATCTAAGATTTTAGCTTATTCTCCTTTTGCTCTTCATGTCTAGGGATATATCTTATTATTATTTTTCAGCACTGTTAAGCTACTTCTAGTTCTCTTTCAAGCTGGGTATGTACAGGTTTGGAAATCAAAGTTAACATGCCACCAAATTCAAAATGTTTAGCCGAGAACTTGGAGCATTAAGCATAATTTTATGTTCGATGCGCTCCGTCCTCTCAAAGCAAATGTAAGGATTTATTTTGTTGCACGTGTTTATATACAGGGGCATGGATAACATTGGTTCATCAATGCTTTTACATTTGAGAAGATTCATGAATATTCATTAGGTGGCTGACAGTTCTGATAAATATGTGCAGGTCACAAAGTGTCATAATTAAAAGTCTGGCAAGACAAGTGTTATCAAGTAATATTCAAATTATATAGCGAAACAGTCTGTCTGTGGATGACAAAAATATTGGCCCCTGAAAAATTAATTTCGGTTGAGCTCTTTGGTTTGAAGTGTGAGTTTGTAAACAGTGACTATTTAAGCTAATATTGCATGACGCTTCGGCAGAATTGAGTCACTGTGTATTTATCTAAATCTAAAAGTAAACACGCTAAAATTCACCTTCATCCCTGCCGTTAGCCGACGGGACTGACGCCAATTCACTCGGGTTTCGATCCTAGCTAGAGGCAACCGGACGTCTAGCCACACTGATGAGCTGTGAAACAGCGAAACAGTCTGTCTGTGGACGACAAAATATAAATATATATATATATATATATATATATATATATATATATATATATATATATATATATATATATATATATATATATATATATATTTGTGATGTCAACGTAAGTGTGTGATGTCAATGAATATTCGTTGTCACATTTGTACTGCTCGTTATAGAAGAGACTTTGTGATTGAAGATAAAACTATAGAACGCCTTTGAACAAAGCTGGTGTCAGACGCATTCCATAAAGAGTACTTACTCGATAATACTGCTCGAATAGTAGAGTGATCCGAATAGATAAAATGTATAGTGAATTGAGTAGAGATTAGCGGTCTGTATAATCATAGATGATAGAGTAGACATGCAGAATCCTATAGTAATGGAGGGCGGATTAGGTATGCAGATACGTATATTAATAGAGGATAGACTAGAATTAGACATCACGCGATTTCCTACATATGCGTTTCGTCTATGTTCATGTTGGTCTACTTAATTCAATAATGTGATCGCCTGTCTTTGCTCAATGTCGATCCATGTTCAAACTCAAGTGTCAGCAACTGCATTTTCGTATAACACACATACACACACACATACACACACACTCACACACAGATATATATATATATATATATATATATATATAAACATATATATATATATATATATATATATATGAAGAAACAGACGACTCAAGGAAAATGATAGCCGTATAATACATCATCAATAAATGTATCTTCTCTCTCTTTCTCCATCTCCCTCTGCCTGTCTCTGTCTCTCTCCCACCACACACACACACACACACACACACACACACACATATATATATATATATATATATATATGTATATATATATATATATATATATATATATATATATATATATATATATATATATATATATATATATATATATAGTGGGAGAGACAGACAGACAGCCGGGGGAGAGACGGAGAGGATACATTTATTGATGATGTCTTATACGGCTATCATTTTCCTCGAGTCGTCTGTTTCTTTAGTTTTATCTGAAATTAGTAAATTCAAAATGAACCACACGCACTTGAAGAAAACCTGAGCCTTCAGCATCCGAAATGTTGTTACAACGAAAATCATAAAGACATTATAGTCACTGTAAATAATGTCATGGAAATTAGTCTTTATCCTGGTAATTCGGGCAACAACAAAAAACTTATTTTCCAGAGGTAATTTTGTTCTACGTATTTAATATGATTGTTTTGATAAAATCTGCTGATTTTTCTTGCACTTTCCTAATAGATTTTTGATAGGTTGAAAATACTTTCGTCTGGTGAGTTATCAGATAATCTGCAGGGGATTGATTGTTCGATTAGCTTGTTAGGCTGATGGTTGGAGATAATGCGTGTTTAGAGGAGGACGTCGTTCTGTTACCTGAATGATTAGAGTTTGAATGTTGGATACATAAAGTTTTATGTTGATTTAAAATTCTATTTCTTTTGTAAATGCTTATTCGTTAAATGGATTTATCTGCTTTTTACTGTCCTAACTCTACAAGACCGCATCTTTTTTATTAATTATCTTCGCTCGGATAAGCAGTACGTCTATTCAGATGAGTCCAAACGTTGACACTCAGGCATAACCTTCATATCGTAACGTCAACTAGTTCCTCTCTACCTTTCTTTGTCAATTAGTAAGAATTTTCTTGAATGCATTATAATTTTTAGATTTATAATTTTATAAGTCAGGACGTTGGAAAACATGACTCCCCACTACTTCCTGTTCTTTGTAGATCTTAGTTTGGCTTTTCTTTGTGCTTTCCATCCTACTCTCAGTTCTGTATATTAATAAACTCTTGAGGTTGGTTATTCGCTGCTTTCCCTTTTCTCTCTCTATCTCTTTCTTTCAGTAAGTCATATGAGTATCAAATTTTGTAAGTCCTCTTTCCTCATTAATTACCCTAAAAATTTCCAGCTCTCACTTTCTGATTATAATATAAGCCTTCCTTTTCTTTCTATTTTCTTTAAAACTGTATTGTCTTCCACATGATCCGCTAAAGATTTTTCGTCATCTTTTTTTTTGCCGAACCAAATTTCTGTTGTCCCATTTCTTTTTTCCATCTGCGAATAGATTGTCTCGAATTCATTGACGCGGATATTATATAACGATTCAGAACTCTTTTCTATATTTCTCTCGAAATGTTGGTGTTTCTCAAAACTTTACTTAACCATCATCCACTATTCCAATGTGTCTTCGGATTTCGGTGTCGCATTTTCGGTTTTCTGTGTGAACGCTACCTACCTATTTAAATTTTTGTACTTGTTTAATTCTAGTGTCTCCAAATCGTTGTTCGCGGCTTGTACTCTTTCTTTTTCTTACAAATATCCATTCTCTACAAATCATGTAAAAACGCAATATTGTTAAAATAAAAAAAAAAGTCAAATCCATAGAAATACCAAAGTTGAGTTGATAGCGCAAACATTTGCTAATTCAAACGTTTTCTTCTCCTCGACTGATTGCCAAGCCAAGCACATACTATTGTCTGATTTGTTATTAAGCGTCGTCTTCTGAGAAAAGAGATGGATGAATACTTTTCCAAATGTATTTGAACGAAATATTTGAACTCGATAAGGCAATCTCATTTTCTGCGTCCATAAACACTACGTTTCGCACACATGTCTAAATTTAGCTCTCAAAATAGCTGGTATTTCAACATAAAATATAGTATAGCACAAAAGTGAAATATGCAGTCACACTCACGCCAAAATACATACATATATAAATATACCAAAAATTTACATGTATACGTGGAAATAAGGAATAGTATGCAAAAACACAAATTCAATGGTGCGTTAAATTACATATTAGGATTTAAAACCTATTTTTTTGCATTTTTTGTATAATATTAAATTTACATGTGAACGCAAGTTTATTGCACAAAATCTGGATGTGCATATAATTGCATATTACTAGGCATTTTTGTTTCGCTAATAAAAATCTTCAGTGTCAGAATCGAAAACCCGTATTTATACACTATCGGAAACGAAAACCCGTTCTACATACATACATACATACATACATACACACGCGCGTGCGCGCGCGCGCGCACACACACACACACACACACACACACACGCACATATATATATATATATATATATATATATATATATATATATATATATATATATATGAGGTGCATAAGGTATTTGTGGACAGATTAATGTTTAGAGAAAAAAAGATATAAAATAAATGTATAATAGAAAAAGTTATAAACATAAAGTACATTATCTTTTTATATATTTTTTTAAATATCTTTAATAACTGCCTCTATGCTAGATCGAAATCGTATACATTTTCATATTAAATGACGTTATGGTTTTACCTAAACATGGTTGACATTATTCTGTCTATGGCGGCTTTCAAAGAATCTTTGGTTCTACCGGGGTGTCTCAACAGCGTTAAACACTTAGTAGTCCAATGGATTGAGATCTTGGGAGTTAAGTGTTCAAATGTCAGGGGCTATGTGAACATGAAAATTTTCAGTCATCCTTTCTCGCGTTACTTTATGCTTGTATGATTGTGCAGTCTTGCTGAATCACAAAAGGCCTTTCATTGCATACACTGTCTATCCAGGTGTAAACAACTGTTTCCAGGATTTCAATATTGGCATGCAGATAACTTTAAGAGTCATAATATTAATCTATATTAATACCATTAGAAAAGATATTAATAAATGATCAGAAATACAATAAAAAATGACTATAACATTAATTCCGCATCAGGCATATATAAGATAACCTCTACCGTCACTCCTTGCAGTATATTGCCCAAATTTAGAAAAACGTATTCATGAACACATTCAGAACCTGGATAATAATACATCCAAAGTATTACTTACACGGAAAAGTAACTTCAACGTTAACTTTGATGTAAGAATGTTGAAGTTAAGAGATAAAATAACTTACTAAAACGAAAAGTTCCCGAAAGTCTATTAATATAAGCTATACAAAAGATTAAAAAAAAATCACTTTATTAAAATGAATACTATTTACTCAGACAACCATATTTAGGTAAAACCATAAATTTCTTTTTAAATTAAAGGAAATTGCTCAACTGAAGTCTTTATTATTATTATTATTATTATTATTTTTATTTCCTTTGATATCTGGCGTTTACACATTTCTTTCCGGGTCCCGCCCAGGGACCTAAGGTTAGAAATGGCATCATGACACTTTCCACTGCAAAAAAAAATAAAATAAAATAAAAAAAATAATTACATAGATAAAGCCCTTCGTAAAGTGTGGGCTGTACTTGTCAGAACAATTTTTTGTATCTCTTTGAGGCATGGACTTCCAGGATCCCTTCAATCGGCCTACTGGAATCTTTTCCAACCAGTCCAAGGGCTCCAACTACAACAGGAATTGTTGATGTTCCCATGTGCCACATTTTTGAGATTTCTATTTCAAGGTCCTTGTATTTTGACAGTTTTTCGAATATCTTCAAAGATACATTGCAGTCTGCAGGGACTGCAATATCAATAAGGAGGCACTTATTTTCTTTGTGGTCTTTAATAACAATGTCTGGGCGGTTGGCTTTGATTGTTCTGTCAGTGTGTATTGTGTAGTCCCATAGAATTGTAACAGGTTCTATCTCCGTAACCGGGTCAGGGTGGTGTTCGTACCAATTTCTTCCAGTTTCCTTCCCATAGGAGTTGCAAATTTTCCAGTGCAGATATTGGCCCACTCTGTCATGCCGGGTTTTATATTCAGTGGGTGCCAATATCGTGCAACATGATATAAGATGATCAATGGTTTCTGGATATTTGTCACAGAATCTGCATCTTGGGCTAACATAGTATTTTAGTATATGTGCTTGATAATTCCTAGTTAACAAGCATTGGTCTTGTGCAGCAATGATAAAACCTTCAGTTTCACTTTTCAACCCTGCACTACGTAGCCACTGATGGGTGCAGTTTTTGTCTACGTCAGCTTGTTTGGTACGGGCAGAGTATTGGCCATGGAGCGGTTTATTTTGC
Organism: Acanthosepion esculentum; assembly: GCA_964036315.1. Taxonomy (NCBI): domain Eukaryota; kingdom Metazoa; phylum Mollusca; class Cephalopoda; order Sepiida; family Sepiidae; genus Acanthosepion; species Acanthosepion esculentum. The sequence goes on along the minus strand of OZ038486.1, from coordinate 55,161,842 downwards.
CATTGTTTCTTTATCTGGTCGGTCGCATTTGTCTTTGCATTCTTTTTTGCAGCTTCAGCCGGTGTACAGTGATGTATTTGAATTTCTGTGCCCATTTGAAGCTCCTTTTTGAATTTGTCGGCTTCCTTTACTACAGAGTAAAGACACTTACTACTTTCATGTTCCTTGACACATACCATCATCCAGTCTTCTGTATTTTCCAAGTATCTTTGGAGGTCAATTGTTGTACTTTTGTAGGATAGTTCTAGTTGAACTAGTCCTCTGCCTCCTTCGGATCTGGGCACATACAGGCGATCAATATCAGTTTGGGATGATGCATGCGGTAGCAAGTGAGGAGCTTTCTCGTTTTGGCGTCCATTCGCTTAATTTCAGCTATGGTCCAGTTAAGTACATTAAAGCTGTATTGCACCACAGGAACAGCTAAAGTGTTTATAGCTGATATTCGGTTTTTTGAGTTTAGCTCGGTATTTAGTACCAGGCGTACACACCTGTAGTACTCATTTCTTACCTTCTCTTTCATTTGGGAGTGTTGTATGCCATTTCCCTCACTAATTCCTAGGTACTTATAAGCTTCATCATGCTCCAATTCTCTAATCTTCGTGGCAAAATCTAAATCTATTAAAGGTGCTTCTAAAATTAGCACATTTATCTAATCCGAAGCTCATGCATATTTCGTCACTAAAGCATTTTACAATATTAAGTAGGCCCTTCAACTCATTGTCGTCTTTGGCAAAGAGTTTGAGATCATTCATGTAGAGTAGGTGATTGAATATGTTGTTATTTATTTTGTAGCCATAGCTACTGTTGTTCAGTTCATGCGTAAGGGGGAGTAAGGACAAACAAAACAGAAGGGGAGACAAAGAGTCTCCTTGAAAGATTCCACGTCGGATATTTAGTCTGTTGGATATGGCAGTGCCCCTGGTGTGACTAAGGTATAGTTTGATGTTCCACATTCCCATGCTGTGCTTAAGGAAATTTAATACCACAGGGGAGACTTTGTACATTTCCAAAGTCTTAAGGATCCAAGAATGTCAAAGGCTTTACGATAATCAATCCACGCTGCACTGAGATTTCTACGTCTGCTCCTGCAATTTTCCAGAATCATTTTATTTATTAGTAATTGGTCTTTGCAGCCATATGAACCCCTCCTGCATCCCTTCTGTTCCAGTGGAAGAATGCTGTTTGTTTCTAAAAAGGAGTAAGCACGGTTCGTCAGGACAGACGTGATCAACTTATATGTTGTGGAGAGACATGTTATCGGTCGATAATTTTTCGGGTCATCTGTTTCATTTGTTTTTGGTATGAGGTATGTAATACCTTCAGTAATCCATTCCGGGATTTTATTGGGTTTATTTACAAGCGTTGATAATGTTTCCGCAAGTATTTTGTGGATAGACGAGAGATGATAAAGCCAGAAATTGGGAACCTTGTCATTTCCTGGGGATTTCCATTTTTGTGATTTCGTTAGAGCTTGCCTAACATCATCTGTGGATATATTTTCCCATTCTTGCAGAGGTGTATCCAACATTCGTTCTTCTTCACGCTGGATTCATACAGCTCACCTTTTGGTTTATATTCCTTCGGGTTTGCTCCAAATATTTTCCCAAAATGTCTGTACAGTATCAATCGATGGTGGCCTTTCGACATGTATAGGTTTTTTCCAATTTCCCTGTAAAATTTCTTAAGGTCCGTTTGGAATATTTTATTTTGGCGATAGAACCTACAACGTTTTTCGTATCGCCTTGTTCTCTGTGCTTTTAGCTGAAGTTTCTGCTTCAGCATTTCCGTGGTTGGTGGAATGTCAAGTAGTGATTTAATTTTGTGTTTCCTCTTGATCTTTTTGCAGTTGCGCGTGGAAACATTAGGGTTTCTGGTGAGCTCATCTAATATAGAAAGCTCACATCGATTTGTTTTATTTCTCGTAACAATTTTGCTTTCCAAGCTGGTTCTCTACGTCTGTTAACTTTATTTATTGTCTTGATCCCAAGCTTCAGAGTCGCTGCTAAAGCTGTTGCGTATATTACGTTGTTAACTTCTGTGATGTTTCCCGGTGGTTTATCTGTTAACAGTGTTTCCATAGCAGCGTTGTATATTTTCACAATATGCTTGTTGGAATTCGTCATATGGATTTTGGGTAGCTGGTCTCTTTCTGACAACTGTATGAAAGTTACTTTGCTGAGTACTTGGATTACGTGGTTTTTCGCTTCGGTGATTTCCGCTTTGTGGTTTTCAAGGAATTCTAACATAGTGTACCTGGAGTCATTTTCAGAAACATTGTCTGGAGAACTGCAGGTCGTGTTTAAGATAGAGTCTTTGATTTTATTTCCTGGTAGGAATTATTATTACTATTATTATTATTATTATTATTACCACCACTACTACTACTACTATTATTATTACTACTACTACTACTACTACTACTACTACTACTACTACTACTACTACTACTACTACTACTACTATTACTACTACTACTACTATTATTATTATTATTACTATTACTACTACTACCACTACTACTACTATTATTATTATTACTACTATTACTACTACTACTACTACTACTACTATTATTATTATTATTATTATTATTAATAATAATAATAATTCTTTGGAGTTGTGATGTACACACATTATCCTTCTGGTCCCAACCAGAGACCTAAGGTCATAAATGGCTTCATGACATTTTCTACTCATCATATTCTTAAAATAGAAATTAGCTCACGCACATTTTACAAAGATGAAGCTCTTCGTAATTTGTAAGCTGTACTTTTGTGTACAATCCTTTGTATTTCTTTAAGGAATGGGGAACAAGAAATCCCTTCTCTTCGCCTCTAGAACCTATTTCCATTCATTCAGAGGACTCCTACTAGAATTTGGAATTAGTGATGTCCTCATGTGCCATGAGATATCCATTTCAAGATCCTTATATTTTGATAGTTTTTGAACATCCTCAAATGTACATTGTAATCTGCACGTTTTACCATGTCAATAAATGCATTCTGTTCTAGTGATCATTAAAAGAGAGTTTAATCAAAGAGTTTGATATAATACATGTAGAATAGATGTTTAAACTCTTTATTTTTTAACTTTGTATCGATAGTTATTATTGCTCCGTTCATGTGGAAAGAGGATTAAAACATGCAGAACAAAAGATTGAAAGATTCCTCGTTGGATTTTCAAATAACTGAATGTATGATGTCGGTATAATGTGATTTTGCACAGTTCATGCTATATTAAAGGTAATTTACTATCACCGAGGAGACTTTGTATATTTCCAAAGCTTTAAGGATCCAAGAGTGTGGCCCACTATCAAAGGTTGTACCTGTAACCTATACAAGCTGTGCTAAGATTTCTACCTTATTATTATTATTATTATTATTATTATTATTATTATTATTATTTTATTTCCTTCTGATGTGTACTCAATTCTTTCCGGGCCCTGCCCAGGGACCTAAGGTTAGAAATGGCATCATCACATTTTCCACAAAAAAAATATTTTTTTTTACATAGACAAAGTCTTTCGTAAGGTGTGAGCTGTACTCGTGAGAACATTTTTTTGTATCTCTTTAAGGCATGGGCTTCCAGGGATCCCTTCAATTAGCTTACTGGAATCTTTTCCAACCAACCCGAGGGCTCCAACTACAACGGGGATTATTGATGTCTTCATGTGCCACATTTCTGAGATTTCGATTTCAAGGTCCTTGTATTTTGATAGCTTTTTGAAGATCTTCAAAGATACATTGCAGTCTGCAGGGACTTCCATATCAATAAGGAGGCATCTTTTTGTGTGCGATCTCTAACAACAATGTCTGGGTGGTTAGCTTTAATTGATTGTTCTGTCTGTGTGTATTGCGTTTATTATTATTATTTTTATATAATCTCTTTCGTGGTCTCTGAGTAGAAAATGTACTGTAGAAGATTTATCTGTGAACATTTAGGACGTTTAGTTTAGATCGAGTGGGTTTGGGGTGATAGTTACATGCCCGCACAAAGTAATCTTTTGTAGCCCTGAGATGCTGATGTTTCCAGGAATTTTACTCATTTTATTTTCCGAACACGTCTTTATACTACCTAATGCTCTTATCCCAGCCGGAATAATTGCAGTTTTAATTTTTATTATTATTATTATTATTATTATTATTATTATTATTATTAATAATAATAATAATAATAATAATAATAATAATAATAATAATAATAATAATAATAATAATAATTTATTTCTTTAGATTTCTGGTGTGTGCACATTTATTTCCGGGTCCCGACTAGAGACCCAAGGTCAGAAATGGCATCATGAAATTTTCCACTGACCAATAAAGAAACATATATAGACGCATATTTTACATTGATAAAGCCCTTCGTATGTTGTGGGTTGTAGTCGTGAGAATTTTTCTTTGTATTGCTTTAAGACGTGGGCTTCCAGGTATCCCTTAAATGAGTCTACTGGAATCATTTCCAACAAATCTTATGGCGCCACATACAACAGGGATTGTTGATGTTCCCATGTGCCACATTTTTGAGATTTCAGTTTCAAGGTCCTTGTATTTTGATAGCTTTCTGAAGATCTTCATGGATACATTACAATCTGCAGAGACTGTCATATCAATAAGGAGGCAAATGTTGTTTGCGGTCTCTAATAATGTCTGGGCGGTTAGCGTTGATTGTTCTGACTGTGTTTTGTGTAGTCCCATAAAATTATTACAGGTCCTATCTTCATAAACGGGCATGGGTGGTGTTCATATCAATTCCGTATTTGTTTCCTTCCCCCAGAAGTTGCAGATTTTCCAGAGCAGATATTGGCCCATTCTGTCATTCCGGGTTTTATATTCAGTGGGTGCCAATACCGTAAGCCTGATACAAGGTGATCAATTGTTTCTGGATATCTATCACAGAATCTGCAGTTTGGGCTAACATAATATTCAGAATGTGTGCTTGATAATTTCTAGTTACCAAGCATTGGTCCCCTGTAGCAAGGATGAAACCTTCGGTTTTATCTTTTAACCCTGCACTACATAGTCGTTGATACGGGGTAAGGGGTTTGTCTACAAAAGCTTGTTTGGTACGGCCAGAGCATTGGCTAGGAAGTGGTTTATCTTGCCAACTTTCTCTGTATCTGGTCGGTTGCATGTGCTTTTGCTTTCTTTTTAAAATATATTGCAGCTTCAGTCGGTGTATTGTGCTTTATTTGCATTTCTGCACCCATTTGAAACACTATTTTGAACATTTTGGCTACCTTTATTACAGAATAAAGACGCTTACTACTATCATGCTCTTTGCCAGATATCTTCATCCAGTCATCTGTAGTGTCTAGGTATCTTTGAAAGCTAATTGTTGTAGCTTTCTAGAACAGTTAAGTTGAACTAATCCTCTGCCTCCTTCGGATCTGGGCACATACAGACGGTCAACACCAGCTTTGGGATTATGCATACGTTTTGACGTCAATTTGATTAACGTCAGGTATAGTTTAGTTAAGGGTGTTAAAGCTGTATTGCACCACATGAACAGCCAAGGTGTTTATGGTTGATATTCTGTTTTTTTATTCTTTTTATTCAGCTCGGAATTCAGTAAAAGATCCACACGCCTTTACTAATCCTTTCTTTCTTCTCCTTCATTTGATTATGCTGTATACCATCTCCTTCATTAATTCCTAGATACTTGTAGGCTTCATCTTGTCCCAGTTCCCTAATCTGTGTAACAAAGTCTAAATCTATTGAGTAGTAGGAGGAGGAGGAGGAGGAGGAGGAGTAAGGTGAAGAAGAAAAACAATACAACATTAATATTTTTTTAAATGTCAAAATTTACATTACTTATTACATATTTACGTCATTATCTTAACGTTTTCAGAGTTGCGAATGTTTTTAATGATTTTTATTTTTATTTAGAATTTGTAAGTTTATTTTTTCACATGATATTTTATCTGCGTGTATAAATATGGGTTTCTCAATAAATCTCTGTGTTTAAGTTTGATAAATTTACTAAGAGGAAGAATACCCCTTTCTTTTACTTATAGTGTGTTTACAAATATACTTATTTATATTTGCATCAATCCTATATATATATATATATATATATATATATATATATATATATATATATATATATATATATATATATATATATTCTTAATTAAAGGATATCAAACAGTTAAAATCACATAGGTAATAATTGTTATTTAATGAGAGTTATAAAAAGACACCAGCTCTCAATTTACAAGACCTACAAACAAATCACAAATGAAATGAAAAAAATATTCCCGGTTAAAACTATTGCTATCTTCTTTAGAGAGTGGAGAAAAAGCAGATTAGTATGTCATTTGAGGATGTTTGAAGTGTGAATCTGAAACTATCCAGTCTTTTTCTCTCACTTTTCAATTCTGACATATTTCATTAAGTAAATTATTTGTAAATAATATTAAAAGTGAACATTTTTAAAGATTTTGAAATTAGCGAAAAAGGTTTCATAAATATTTTATATAATTAACCATGAAATCTAAATTAAAATACCTAAGCAATTGGAATTAAATGATTATTAATGGCAGAGAGTGTTGACCTATTTCATTTGTGATTTGTTTGTAGGTCTTGAAGATTGAGAGCTGCTCTTTTTAGACCTCTCATGAAATATAAATTATTACCTATGGGAACTTAACTGTTTGATATTCTTCAATTAATAATAATTTTGCTCTGACTTTTGACATAGAGCTCTCCCTGGATCTATTTTCCTGGAAATTCCATACGGATTACTATATTATATATTATAATGAGGCCCCCGACAGAATTGTAGAAAAATGCTAACTAACTCGCAATCCTGGAACTACTAACCCGTATTACCAGTTTGTATTATTACGTTAATACATTTATTTTCCTTATCCATTCCTGGCGTTTGTTATTCATTGATATCGGATTCATCCCGGAATCCACAACACTTATACGAGCTCCAAGTGTGTTTTTTTGGGATTCATAGTAAATAGATTTTGTATTACAGGTGTCTAATATTCTTAATAAGAGATGAGGGATTTAAACTTAAACCCATTAAGATTAATGTAAATTAGTTGAATTATAGATTTGTAGATTGTGGCTAATACTAGAGCTGCCCAGTACACTTATACTTGGTCTACAAATTTTACATTTTAGATGTGCTTAGTAGAATCGTAAAACCGGAACTAGTAGGACTGTATCGAGATGACGAACTCATCCTCATCCCTAATAGTAATGGTCCACTAACAATGAAATTACAAAAGAAAATTATCAGCGCCTTCAAATTTCTAGGGTTTAAGATCAAGATTTCCTCTAACCTTAAAATAGTTGACTACCTAGGTATCACCCTTGACCTTAATGATAACGCCTTTAAACCTTAAATAAAGAGAACGAAACCCCAACTATATTAATATCGGTTCTAACCACCACAATGCAATCCTAAGACAAATATCCTCTACAGTTTTCCCTAGGATTAGTGAACTATCGTCTAATGAAAAAATGTTTAATAAGAATCAAAAACTATACGAAAAGGCCATCCAAAAAGTGGTTTCAAAAGTAAGCTGTTTTATGCGACCCCGATTAGTAATACTGATACACGAAAAGTGGAATGTAGATGTATAAATAGGAAAAGAAAAATTATTGGTTCAACCCCCACACGCCTTCTGCAAACTGTCAAGTATCAACATCGGACAGTACTTTCTAAATTTAATTATTAACACTTCAACAAAAAAACACTTTCTAAATAAGATGTTCAAGAGGACGTCAATCGAAATTAGCTACTCATGCACTGGTATGTACCAAATGATTAATTTCCATAACAATTACATTTGAAGTAAATTCCATAGGAAAAATAAATAAATCTAACATGGAAACCGCCTGTAATTGTAGAATTAAGGAAAGCTGCCCAGTAGAGGGCAAGTGCAGATCCACTATGGTAGTATAATAGGCAACCATTACCCATAAAGAAAATATGACAAACAATAATATTTACATCGGTATTTAAAAAGAGAATTAATACACATAGACACTCATTCGCCAACCCGAAATTAAAACACCAAACAGTCCATTCGAAAAAAGAAAATTAGGAATTGAAGGATAAGGGTCTGAATACTCAAATAAATTGGAAAATTCTAGGTTTCGCGAACAGTTCCAATAATTTTAAGAATAAGTGCAAGCTATGTTTAGAAGAAAAAACAGGATAATAAAATATAAAGATCAATGCAAACTATTAAATCAACGGAGAGAACTAATCACGAAATATAGATGTAGAAATAGATTCAAAATTACATAAGAATACATGTGTATATATGTGCGGGTGTATTTGTCCGTATAATGGCCTGTATATATGGACATGTAAATGTACATATATGTATGTATGAAGATATGTATAAGTGTGTATGACAGCATGTTTTATTCCATTGAGTGCTTTGGTATTACCCACAATCTATAAAACTATAATTCAACTAATTTACATTAATCTGAACTGGTTTAAGTTTAAATCCCCCATCTCTTATTAAGAATATTGGACAGCTGTAGTACAAAATCTATTTACTGTTAATCCCAGAAAAACATAATTGGGGATCTTATGAAAAACGCCACATAGGAGGAACTGATATTAAACTACAAACAAGGAAAGGCCCTAGCCATAAATAAATTCCAACCCAAGACCGCTTCCCCCGGGTTAAGATACATTACGCCCCCATCAGTCAGTAACACAAACCCATTCTCATTAACTAGGTGTCTATCAGCGGAGGACTGACAGTGAATATAAATTGAAAACACTGGTCTGTGATAGTCACTTAGGGGCTGATAATAGCTGCGTACGGAACAGCTTGAAATAGTCTATACCTTGTTGAGGTAATTATTTTTGCAGTAAAATATATATATATATATATATATATATATATATCTATATATATATATATATATATATATATATATATATATATATATATATAGTTGTGTAACTCTACCGAGTGAAGATAGCTCTGGCTGACTCAAAATTAGTTGTGTTTCAATCCTGGCTTGAGGCATTCGGAAGTCTAGTCGCACTGAGGAGAAGTGATACAGCGAAACAGTACTCTCTGTGAATGACATACATATATATATATATATATATATATATATATATATATATATATATATATATATATATATGATTAATACAGATGTAAAATTTGACACTTAGTTGATAAATCCAGCATCTAAACCCCAGAGTTTCGTAGACGAACACTTTAGAAATTGTTCAGAAGGTGTTTAGCAATAAAGATATATACAGAGACAAAAATTCGCGTATCACATTATCAATGTAGGTAAAAAAATTGAGGGGGACCTGCGTAATATATATTTGATTACGAAATGAACGGAGTTTTCTTTAAATATTGTCAAAACTTTTTTTTTATTTTCATAGTAGCTTCATTCCCAGTTATAACTGCTAAATTGGACACGAAGCCTATTTTCTCTAGAAATAAAAGCAAACATGCATTTCAGAGTTTCTTATTCAATTTTTTTCAAATGTAATATATTTTCGGATAAGTGAAAATCTTGCCTAATTGCGATTTTATAATATAATTTACAATTGCTCTTTGATGCATAATTGTCTGGATTGATTTTTGAATTACGAATTCGAGAAATCTAATTGCATGTATGTCTGCTCGTTTCGAAAATAAAGATGTACCGAGAAAAACCAATAAGCGATCTTCCACCTGCCTATTTTCCATTTGCGTTTTCGTCTTGTATTTTATGAATGTATTTTACCTTTGTGTTTAAAGATATTTATTAAACGAGTTTTCAAATAACTTTTACCATTCTTTCTGTGGCTTAGCAGTTAATGATGCTGTGAATATCACACTGGACTGAAACGTAACTACGGTTTGACAGGTTTTTTTTGTGCTCTGTAACAACGACGTAAATTATCGATCTCAAAAACGAAAATATAAAAGGAAAATGTCTCCAGATATAATGGAGTCTGTTTAAGATTCATTTTTACTTCAGACATTTTGTTGAAATGGGATTGGATTTTTGTCGCGATTCTTTGAAAACTTACTGTGGTATCATCTTAAGAAATGTGTTAACTAGACTTCTTCATATACAGCCTGGAATACAAACTGTAATACCATCTCA
>OZ038486.1:55024242-55146742 GCA_964036315.1 Acanthosepion esculentum | reverse complement strand
GAGAGCGTAAAGCAAGTAGAAAAAAATTCATTTCGTATTTAAAAATATATATATTAATTTTAACCAGTCACGTTTTTCCTATTTTAATATTCTGATGAATTTTAATTCTTAAGTTAGTGATTGAATCAGATCAGCACATGCCGAATATTACGATAATGAAATGTCCGCAGAAACCCCCCTATCGCATCGTTAAATATTTGAGCTTAACAACTTTAACAAAATATTGCATTATATAAATAATCGTCGTTGTTTTAAGAAGTAAGTGCAAAGGAAAAGATTTGAAATTGAGATTTTTGGGTTTTTTTTTTCATTTCACTGGAACATTTGTTAAACAAGTCTAACTTCCCTTCTTTTTTTTTTCTTTCTTTCTTTCTTTCTTTCTTTCTTTCTTTCATTCATTCATTTTCTCACTGAAATAAAGTAGTGTCTTTCCCCCCATTTCCATGTGATCGAAACAAAATAGTTCATTGTTTATGAGGTATTGCCAGGACGTAACGGCCGTGGGAACTAACGAGTAGAGGCACAAGCACAATTATAATGGGATATTTAAGATTGTTTCTATTCATTTTGAAATAATTTCCTCTTCTACGCGCCCTATCCAATCAGGATGTAAACGCTCATGGCTCTCCACACTTTTCTATTATATGTAACCCTTAGTTTTGTCTTTCACTATCGCTCCCAGACCCTGTTTTAATATCCATATAAAAAGCTCATTACGTAGGTTACTCGCTCCTTTTCTCTGCCCCACTTGCATTTAATGTGTCCTGTGTGTACCAAATTCTCCAATTCTACTTTCTACACTATGTATCCTAGAAATGTTAACAATCTCTTTCTGAATTTAAGAGTAAGCATCCATTAAAATGTCCTAGTTATTCGCACATTTAGTCCGCGTTATTCTTATCATCCTTCGGTAGAACTACGTATATGCTGCGCAAACTTCTTCTTCAGCTGTCAGTTCCAAATGGAGGCAATGCATTCAACAATAGAAAGTACGATTGATAGTTTATTTATTTGACTCTTGTTGCTTTTTAATTTCAATTATGCCTCATAGAATAGAATTCAAAATGACTTAATAAATGGATATAATCACACTGGAAGCAACATTTAAACATAGGTCAGTTTGATTAAATCGTTCAAATCATATTACGAGCTACTCAATGATTTACTCCCTTGTTCCGCTTTTTCTAATGCAAATTGGAGCTGTCATATATTTCCAGTTATGCTTATCTATATGTAAAAGTATGCCTTAACTTTCAAATACCTGTTCACTGGCGCACTTTTTCCAACTTTGTCAATTGTCAAATGTAAATGCACAAGACTATGAACTTTGTCGGTTATCACGCGAGATCAAACGAGATTAACATGCAATATCTGTCGAATCTTTCCACGGCATAATATTTTAAATATGTCTTCGGAATTCTTGTACTTATAGAGTGTGCTCACAGGCAAAAATATCTGTATTTATTTCAGTGCCCTTAGAAGGTGTTCGTGTTCTAATTTCGGCAAACACATAGCAATCCAATTCTAAATGTTCTAAACTGTTTGCCTGCAGGTTTGCTCATTTTTTCCAATGAATATCAACGAACACATCATATTATTATATTGATGGATCTGTAAAGAATGTTGGTCCGGCATTCATTACACGTGTATCATGTTCATAGAAATGTGTTTTTCATATATTCCGTACAGAAGCAACATCTTGTTGGTTGCTTGTATTTTTATGTGCGTGTATTATTGAAAGCCATGTCATTAATATTGATATCATAATGCAGCTGCAACTATGCGAAAAACCGTATCAAACAGTGTATTATATTGAATTTGATTCATTATTTACACATTTCGTTCCAGTGCAGATGCCCTATTCTAAAATTATAAAATCGTTTCCGACATGATTTATGGAAATAATAAAGGAAATGGAATACATGAAGAGCCATGATCGTCTGTGCCATGAAGACAGATGATATTTCAAAAATGAAATGATAAAACAGTAATTGCTTCCCACTGAAGAGTAAGACATTTGTGGCAATTGTGCCTTCATCTAGCTAATTTCCTATCACTAATTTAAAGCTATACTTATAAATGTGTAAAAACTATGACTATATAAGATCTCGTACATCCGTTTGGAAATATATGGGCAAATGATACCACATTGTACGCGTGTACCTCTAAAAATGAAAATGATCACCGCCTAGCTGTTGATCTCTACTCTGACTTGATCCAAACAACATGACAGGTGACAGAATCTCCCAAATTCACTTCGTACTCTTTTGATAATTAGGAAATCCCAGTCCGAAAGCTTCTTCCGAAGAACTGCTATTTTGTGAAACAGGCTCACAAGGCAGAACATTAAAATCTTAACCTCTTTGTATGTAGGGTCAATATTTACCTATCAGCCATATCCTCATAAAATTCTCTTCTCACTCTTTCATTCTTATCACACGCATCATTTATTAATCCTCTATATGGAGAGGCTCTTGGGTTTTTTTTGTATTGGGTGTACAATAGTAATATATATATATAAAGATATTATAGAATATGATAGAATTTCTAGTGCTCCCCAGTTTTAATGTTTTCTTTTATTTGAGAATTTTTTTTTTTTTACAAAACTTCAAGTGATACAGTATATATTTGTCTTGTTTACAAGAATAAACACCATACAAGTTCAGGTTTAATATGGGGGCCGACATAATACCCACGAGAACGAAGTCAAACTTCTTCATTATCTTTGGGATTTTCTTCAAATATCAGTATGCGCCCCTTATCAACATTGTTAATATAACGGAATACACTGCCCTGGCAAATAGATCATTATAGACTGGATATATTGCATCTTGTGGCACCACCGATCTGAAAAAAAAAATGACCGGAAGACGGTTTAACATGGAGTAGTGTGTTACAAAATATCATTTTGAAATATCACATACGGTCTCATTATTGTACCCTCGAGATAAAATTGACAGCAAACTCTGTTCATGAAAAAGAAAGAGGCGAAAAAAATATAGAGGGGAAGGGAAAGAGAGATATAAACACGTATGCGTTTGTATTTCGGAATGTGTGTACACATACTTACACAAATACTTATAAATTATGACGTTATCTTCCGTCAATTTCGACATACGCCACTTCAGCAGATCAGTGTTGAAATAAAACGCAAGAGAACATGGACATATAATTTACTTATACATGTAAAAGCCAGCCAATTATTTTCGTAGAAGTGATAACAGAAAAATGGTTCACACTATCTAAGGAAATATCTGAGAAATTTCTCAATTATTTTATAATTGTCACACAGTTTAACCACACACAAATAATGTGGATATCTAAGGATCGTACAGACACTTTTCGTATGAACTTCCCAATAAAGACAAAATCTTAATTCATATCTCCCATTGCACTTTCTTGATCACACGTCTTCCACTGATTTGAAGTAGAATGATTCGAATGCATCAATTTCTAGCTCTACTTCTAGGAAATTTGGTGCAGGGGATCGTGCCTGAAAATTTGTCTTATCAGAGTCCATCTTACACATTTATAAATCTAGCATTCGAGCTTGCATTGCATATTGTTTCCGTATCTGGTTTGGTGCTTCTACTAATTATCTAGAAATTCTCGACAAAATTCAAAGAATTTTCTGTAATATAATGGGTCCTGGCCTGACATCTCGATGTCAATCATATGCCCACAGCTGTGAAGTGACTTACACTGTCTTTTCAGTTAATATTTCCATAGCAATTGTTCAGTGAGAATTGGTACCGTTACCACATGAATTTAACTATATTACTAGATTGACAACTAAATCTCATCTTTTTACTTTTGAACTTGCTAGATGTAAGTCTAAGTTGAATTCTAATATTTTGATTTCAAGCCATTCACGCCAGTTGAATTTTCTTTCGGTTTCTTTCTTCCCTGCCACTTAAAATCTTCAAACAATTAGATGCAGCCCCAATCGCCATCTTCGCCCGCCACGAAACATGTTCTTTTATTGTCATTTATCCTTACTAGACTTCGCATTCCCTTTCATTCTCAATACTACATTATTAATCCATATTTGGACACAAGAAAAATTAAATAAATGCTTAATCGCAGTACCTTGTCTGTCGTCTTTAATGAAACACCTATAAATGAAGAATTGCTGCCTTAATATATATATATATATATATATATATATATATATATATATATATATATAAATATATACACGTGTGTGTGTGTGTGTGTGTGTGTGTGTGTGTGTGTGTGTGTGTGTGTGTGTGTGTAGAATTATTAGATAAAGTAGTTTTAAGATTTATCTGTTGGAAGAACTTTCGCAGATATACCACTGGTCAGCGTCGGTCCGGTAAATTAGAAGATATCATACTTACATACGCTAGAAAAACGCTAATTATTGACACCCAAAATATTCCAAACGTCAATAATTGGCGTTTTTTTTTTTATATAGTGTCTATAAATGGCGTAATGTTAATCACGTCAAATGCTGGAATTATGGCGGTAAAGAAAGATTTTACTGAATTCGATAAAGTGCATACCTTAAGACCTGAATATTGGTTTAGACCTTTTCCAAAAGTTCCCAGTTTTCATGTCATCTTTCACAGGACATATGCTGCTTGACACATAATTACAATTCGCATGTATGTTCTCCGTGCGAACAATCATCTATCAAAAGTCCCTATATCGTGCGCGCCTCGCAACATCGGACTAAAACGGTGCAAATTTTCCTAATTCTGATAACATACGAATCCTAGTTATGTGAAATGATTCTTACTATAAACGAGTAAAGCATATTATAAGACAAACATTTCAATGTCCCTTATTACCGCCTTGACAACGCTCCAGGCTGGCCAAACAGGCATGAACCCATCTGAACACACATTCATTAAGTATCATCTCGTATGCGTCATCCGAATGCATAGATAGAAATATTGCAAGGCAGATGAGAACGGTGCTAATGGGGAAAATATCTTTAAATTGCAATTATATTCACGAACGATTATTATTGCCCGTGGCTAAGAACTATGTGTTTAGCAGTTAGTTTTCTCTCCTCATCTTTGAATTGGAAGACCAGATCGGACATGATTACTGTTAAAAAAAAACTAAGCACTCTAGTGCAGAGTGTTGGTGATTAAAAAGCAATCAATTCTTCAAAATATCTAAGAAATACTTAAATCCAGTAGTTCCGATAAATGGGAACATGAACACAGTCTTACAGACACGTGCATTCTTCAACAGTCATATAGTGATAGTGTCAAGATGGCTCAACGTCGTAACTGAAAACCTGGCAAAAGGACATAGTTCAGTGTTTCACACTGATGAGCTGTGAAACAGCGAAACAGTCTGTCTGTGGATGACAAAAATATTGGCTCCTGAAAAATTAATTTCGGTTGAGCTCTTTGGTTTGAGGTGTGAGTTTGTAAACAGTGACTATTTAAGCTAATATTGCACGACTCTTCGGCAGAATTGAGTCACTGTCAGTCACAGTGTGTTTATCTAAATCTAAAAATAAACACGCTAAAATTCACTTTCATACCTGCCGTGCGCCGACGGCTTAGTGGGAGAAGTTCAAACTGACGCAAATTCAGTCGGGTTTCGATCCTAGCTAGAAGCAACCGAACGTCTAGCCACACTGATGAGCTGTGAAACAGCGAAACAATCTGTCTGCGGATGACATATATATATATATATATATAATTATTTATTTAAAAATTATAACATAAATATGTTATAAAATCACTACAAAAATAGCCATTTTCTTTCAAGGTGTTGAAACAAAATGGCAATTTTTGTAGTGATTTTGAAACATACTTAAGTTATAATTTTTAAAGAAATAATTATATCTGCTCTACTCTGTATTGAGCACTCTTTTAAGAATAGTAATTTTTGGTTGTAGGAATTTATTCCTTATACACCAATCCTATACTTCGGTATATATATATATATATATATATATATATATATATATATATATATATATATATATATATATATATATATATATTACAAATTTTGTGGAATAAATAATTACTGTTACACGATTTGGACAATTTTGCTGCTACACTATATATATATATATATATATATATATATATATATATATATATATATATATATATATGTATGTATATTAGGAAAATCGGTGACAAAATGGAAAAGGCTTTCGTGCCAGCTGTGCGTTTCTAATTTTCTGACTTCATGGTACTAACGGAAGTCACAGAAAAACCTTTTCCAGTTCGTTAGAGATTTTCCTGAATGATTTCTTCATATACAAAACTTATATATATAGTTTTTCCCCCATATATATACTTCATATTTAGAGGATAGATGTGTTTTGAATAGATGTCTCTGTGTGTTTAACCGTATATTTTCGCATTCCGACGAGAGTTTTTCAATAATCTTTAATATCCCTCCACTTCAACGGAATTCAAACCTGCGTCTCACACATGTAAGGGAAACTGACTTATAGCTTGGCGGGCTTTAGAGCGACTCCTCCATGAAGGACATCAAAAGTAATCACCACTCCTTTATCTTTATGAATTAAATTGCATTTATCGTTCAGATATTTTTCAGCCCATATCTGTGAACTTTATTTTTGCTTCCTAAACGTAAACAGATAATTTTATAGTATTAATAGTTTCTATTCATAATGCAACGTTAATTCTCATTAATATATATATATATATATATATATATATATATATATATATATATATATATATATATATATATATATACAGTTTGTGTAAGTTATTTGAAGAGACACTGAAGAAACAAGTAAATTTATTGATGCAAACTTAACACATAGATGCAGTAATAAATGAATTATACGCGACCGCCTTCAGCCATTGTCATACACATATCACAGTGTCTGTATTGATACTGAACATTACCCGTGTAATGGTGGCTTTCAGGGAATCAGTCGTATTATGGGAACGCTGATTACTATCTCATTCAACAAAACTCTACATGTAAAAATTAAAGGAATTTATATCTGGCGAATTAGGCGGTTTTATTTTTAGTATGATGTGGTCGTGAATATTAACCACCACCAATCTTGAGGCACCACAGTATTTTGAGCCTATGCAGAGCCCTCCTCCGTCTTCTATCACATACAAGGTTTATCCAGGGCTTCGCAACTGTCTCCAACACCCCAGTATAGCCAAATGACTTATACCAAATGTGCTCAGGCGCCATATTACCAATTGTGCGCTCGGAATACGCATTATACGAAAATTTACTGAAACCTCTTTATGAATTGTGGTTTCATGAAACTCTCCCAACGCTGTGTGTGCTTTTTGCACGTCGCCAAAGGCGACACATTCCCTGCCGCAATCGTCCAACTCTTTGCAATCGTTGTGCCTAAACGAACTGGCAACGTCTACAAAACATAGTTTCAACATCAGTAGACCTTGCTTGTATCGGAAAACATAGAGAGTGTCGTTTCATCTCATGAATGTTCGCCATTGATTCTCTGAAAAGATAAAAGCGCATTAATTAATTATCATATAACTGCAGGCGCACAATCACATGTTATTATATACCTTACCCACTCTGTATATGTTTGTGCATTTGTGTGTGGATATGTCAGTGTGTGGGTTTATGTGTGTGTGCCTGCTCGTGTATGTAAGTGTGTGTATTATAACTTTATTTTAACATGGAATTCATATTTATTAAAGTTGATGATTAATAATTTAATGATAAGAAGTCAAAATCAAACAAGTACAATATTTAAAATATCTGGAAAGGGTTTTAACTGAATATGGAACATATGACACCGAAAACGGAAGACGCGTTTGAATAGCAAAATATAAAGTCCAAATAGTAAGCAAAGTCTCATGAAACTTAATGCTGGACAATTTCCTCACAGACGAAACAATGGGATTAACTGAAATGTGATTCAACAGAAGGATGTAGAGAATTCCCATGGACGGGTCGCCTAAGCAACGAGGTATTATTAAGGAAACTGAAAACAGAAAGGGTCACTTAAACCACTCAGAATCTAGGGCACATTTTGAGGAACGATGGCTTGGAGAATATGACACTTTCCGGATATAGAGTAGAAAAAGTTCACAGTGTTAAATAGAATGTAATTGAAATAAAATTCATGATTTAATTTTTTATTGTCAGGTAATGTATGTTAAATAATAGTTCCAGGTAATTATTTTTTAAGTGGCAGTGTATTTGTTTCAGTCCTTCTGAGGCTGACCGTGGGGTCAGCTAGTAAACAAAACAAAGGAAGTTGTTTTTGTATGGCTGTGCCGAACGTGGGAATATTAAAGAGAGAAAGTGTTTTAGAAGAGTTAAGTTTTACACGTCGATGGGATCAGACGTGATTATTTCGTGTCTCGGGCAACTTGCTCCCCAGTAGGGGTGATAGAGTGACCTCACTGGCTATTTAAAAATGTACACATCGAGGTGTTAATAAAATAGATAATTTTTAAATCCCCTTTTTTTGAAGTTCTCATTTTACCTCCGAACAAACTAACTAACGATCATCTGGCCAAGTGAGAAGAAAGAAAGAGAGGAAGACAACTAGCTATCACCCGGGCGGTGATAGCTAGAGAGAAGAATGGGCGGTGATAGATAGAGAGAGGATGCAACATATGAGCGAATCAAGGCCGTCACCCCAAGTCTATCCCCAGAAGAGAGAGGGTATACAACAGCAGGAGGATGCGACAGGTCTAATCCCAGAGTGAATGTGAATGTATGCCAGAATAAGAGTGGATGAAATTGTAAAGTTAGGTTTTGGAGAGTTTTGATGTTGTTTTGTTTTATGGCATATGAACCTTAATGGGTCTCTTAATGCCAAGACAATTTTGAAATAGATTCATAGCGATATTTTGGCAAAAAAGGTGTATATGTATACATATATATTTGAAGCATTATTCAATTACTCATATTATTTAGTACAATCCAACTTCTTTTTTAAAATTTACAATTTGGGTGGTTTTATTTTCGAAAAAAGATTTTTTTTTAAATTACTCACTTGTTAATATTGTGTTCGCACGAGTTCAAAATCTACACACCCTAACAGTACATGTTTCACTGCTGGTAATATTTTGTTTTGTCAAAAATCTATTTCTGGTAATAATTTTTTTCCTTCAAAAATGTATTGCTGGTAATATTTTTTTCCTTAAAAATGTATAGCTGGTAATATTTTTTTTCAAAAACTTATTGTTGGTAATATGTTTTTTTCAAAAACGTATTGTTGTTAATATTTTTTTTCATAAATATATTGCTGGTAATAGTTTTTTCTCTTCAAAAATGTATTACTGATAATAATGTTTACAATGTATTTCTGGTATTAAAACCTATTTTTACACTTTCGTAGTGTTTTTACACCAGCCTCGGGGTTAACTATTTACCCATAGCTCTGGAACCTAATAGGTGCTACCACCACGGGTCAGGGCAAACCTTCCACGCACTTCAAAACCTCCTGATCAGAGGTCTTGCTGCTGGACGTAGTTTATCGTCTTACCCAGGACCCGGATGCAGTTTGTCGTCATACCCAGGACAATGTCACATAGAAGAAGAAGAAGAAGAAGAAGAAGAAGAAGAAGCAGAAGAAGAAGAAGAAGAAGAATGTACATATTACTGCATCGCCAGCTTCTGTTGATCATGTGATTCAACTCGAGAAAAATATCAGAAAAACGGGATTTTTTAAACAGAAATATGCCTCAAAGGCGATATTCTCAAAGCAAGATGCTTCAGGAAACGTATATTGCTAACAAGGAGAAATTTCAAACAATAATGAATCACGCGTTGGAACAGCGCTGATCGTGTGCAGTAAAAAATAAAACACAAGCAGGCTAAAATCAGAAACGCTTTGCCTCTGATATCGGTGACGTCTTGTGGACAACTAATACAAATAGGAAGAGAGCACGATTCGAGCTGTGTATGTCATTGAATTATATAAGAATGTATACAGAAAGCCTCCATTAGATTTTTTAAAAAAGCCATTTTATTTACAATGAAACTTCAACGCCTCCACATCTTACTGTTATTTACTAAGCGCAGTTTAGATGTATTGCAAGGCATAAAGTTTTGAGAACCCAGTGAGGATCCAACTCACTACACAGTCGTAAATGATCTAGCGATACAAGTTTTCTAACAATTAAAACACGTCGAAGTTGCCACTCCTCCACATCTATGAACAAAAAGATTGAATCTCAATAAATATTGACAGCGTTGGTTTTAGAATGTAAGAGTCGTTACCTAGAACAGTGTGATACTGTGACGTTTACTATCTGCACAAATTAAGCAATAAAAATAAAAACACATAACACTTATTACAAATAAATCTCCTAAACGGGATATTGTAACGTGCACAATGTTTATGAAACAAACAACAGGAATAATAATAATAAAACATAGCACGTAACACAATTTATAAAAGCTGTCTGCTCAACTGGATACTGTGCAATTTTTATGAATCAAACACTAATAACTCAACTGGCTACGGTAACGTGTACAATCTTTAAAAATTAGACAATAATGACACACATTACAAACATGCCTACTCGAGTGGAAAATGTGATGGGTACAATGTTTACGAATAAAACAATAATAATAAATTATAACACATATTACAAATATACCTACTGATAAATATGGCTGTGTTATCTGATAAAATATATCTATTAAAGAATATGAGAACTGAAATAACGATAGGGTTTTAACATTGAAATAGAAAAAACCTTTAAACTTAAAACTGTTTTTCTTATAATCATTGAAGCATCTAGATACATGCAAACAGGCTACGGATGAGAACATTGAGAAAATCCATGATAACACCTGTTTACAATTTGAAAACATGCACTGTGTGAACTGTAAATCTACTCCGGAAAATATTATCAGTATGAATAGAATATGATTATTGTACATGTTGATTATTATTTAACATCACATTTCTGAGAGAAATCCTGTTCTTCAAGGTCAGCGCTGTGATAATAGAACGTCACTAGTATTGTTTTCGAAGCATTGAATGTAACGAGCCAGTTCCCCACCACATACTGATTTAGTTCAGAGGAGAGATCAGCTCACAGACTCTGGTTATCTCATGTTTTGGCGAGGGATTCATATCACTTTATATCACCAATATTTTCACAAAAAGATCTGAGTAAACTCTTAGTCAAATTATTTAAAGTAGAGAGTTGGACGAACCTTTTCGGTAGCCGTCAATGGTTTAGCTAGCAGGAAGTCACAAGCCATCGTGACCGAGGATTTGAGCGTACTGTCGTTTCTCAAACTGTTGATCATCGCAGATTATCCGCTCTCGCCAATAAACTGTATGCATGCCTATGTACAGGGTGTCCATGAAGTCTGGACACATAAATTCATATTGTTATAAAATTAAATTTTCAACAACATTGTATTGAATTGGAATATTGACAAATAACATTTTCAATATACTTTCAATCATTTGCGATGCAAATGTTGATGTCCTTTGCAATATTCACAGGAACTAGATGTAATAACTCCGCATTGCTGTGAATTTAGCACGTTTTTCTTCATGGGTTAAATTAATGTTATTGCATTTGTGATTTTCATTGAGTACACCTTCTCCTCTAGCATACCCCAGAAAATGAAGTCAATTCTTTCGACAAAGACATGTTTAATCAGTGGAGTTAAAAATATAGTTAATTAGATTTCCGATGTATCAAGTATTTAGGGACACCCTGAAGTGTAAGACATAAATTTGTTCTGTGGGTAAAGAACAAACATAAATGTCCCTAAGCCTGAGTAGGCGGCCGGAACAACTTTAACTAGCTGCCTTACCAGAGAGTAGCCAGCCATGGTCAAGTATATTATTTACCCAATCTTTTCTTATTTGTTATGTATTAATCTCGTTAGTTACCTAGAAAAAGTGTTTTTACCTAATATTTTCACATTGACGATTGCTTGATTTTGTCGTTTTAATCTTCATTTTATTTGATTATGTTTTACTACTTAATTTATGTGATTCTTTCATTCCCACTCTGTTTAATGTTCTTTCATTCGGTAGCCTTTTTATCAGATCTGATTTTATTTGCGTGACATTTCTTTCCATTTACATTCTGAATAACTCTATCCCCGAATCTCTCGTGATAAATCGGTTTTCTCCCCGTACAGAGTTCGGTCTTCTAATGGTCACGCCGAGATATCTGTAAAGATTACTGCTTATTTATTTTATGCAATATTTTTTCGTTCTAATTTAACTATTAATAGCGTCTATAAGGATTTCCTTACGCCTATCTTGTGAGCCGTTGTTGGTAAGGTCCTACTATTCTAGAATCCGCAACTCCTTAACTAAATTGACTTTTCCCAGAAGTGATATTATCGAGCAAACATGTTATTTCCCTTCTGCTAGAATAAATATAAACAATTTTCAGGCGAATTCGCTATCAATGTCTAAAACATAAATTTTATTCGAAATGATATGTTGAATGTATGTGATTCCTAGAAACTATGTAGTTGGCAACATTGCATATGAGGTACGTCAGTAATGTGCCATACGTGATACACGCTTAGGTAATCATGTATCTTTCGATACATGACTGACGAGACAGACTTTTCCCGAAGTAGGTTGCCATTTATTTCTGCGGTATACAAGTTGCTATCCAAGACTATAGAACCCATCCTGTTCTGTTATTTACCCATAGCTGGCCGAGAAAAGGAGGATTCATACCTTTCCCAAGGGTACTAGCACGTGAGTATTCCTTAATGAAAGTTATGCAAGAATGTTTCTCTTAACTTTTTTTAAGCAAATCACTAGCACGCAAGAGGTTACAGAGAGTGAGAGCAAGAGTAAAGAGGACTGTTTGGGAAAAGGATAACTAGAGGACAAGGGCCAAGGTCAAGACATCAGAAGATGTCGATTGTCATTACATTTTAATATTTGAACATTATAGCTATCAGGGAATCAAGTGATAGGGAGGGAGTTCCACTGACGGAAGGTGCGAGAAGAAGTTATTAGAGTAGAAGAGGCGGCTACATTTAGCAGTTACGTTAGTGAAAGGATGACACCGAGATGTCAAACTAGTAGCGCGCTTAAATTCATGCAGTTTGAAAGTGAAAATAGTTCGTCGAAGTGTCAATGAAAATACTTGCAGGAAATAAAGTAACTTACCGTTTTTCTAATAATTTTCTGTTTTCAGCTGATTCTTCTTTCATAGTTGTCAATTTGATACAGTAAAAACAATGTTTAATAGCTGACGGAGCAATTAAAATAGACTACATGGTCTATAATAACTTAAGCAATAACGTTTATTTCATCAGTTATTATTCTAAAGAGTTCCTGGCTTTGTTCATTTTCACCTCTTCAAATTTTTGTATTGTTTGTTCATCCGTTTTTAACAGTTCCTACAAAACAGTAATTCTAGGTAAGATCTTGTATTTAAAATTCCAACAAAACAATGTCAACCCTCTTGTTTTGATCAGTGTACTTCATTTGATTTCAAATTAATTAAGTAGATTTCAAATTAAATAAGTAGAATTTCAGTGAAGTTTTCTGATTTGTGTCAGGTTAAAGAATAAAGCAAATTTGATACGAAAACCCACAATATATTTTCTGCTATCAATAAATCGGGTCTGTATACATGACCAGTTTGGAAAACATCGTTTCACTGGAAAACATTGCGTCCTTTGAAAACATTACTCCATTTCGGAAAACATTGCTTCATTGTTAAACATTGCTTCATTGTGTACAATACTACTTCATATTGGAAAACATTGCTCCAGTGGAAATTATTGCTTCATTGGAAAACATTGCTTCATTTCAGAAAACATTACTTAATTGGAAAACATTGCTTCATTCGTTTACACATAGATTTATTTATGTAACGGAAACTACTTAGTCAAATGATAGTACTTAGTATTTTTCAGTCAAGTTCCCGTAATTATCTCTAATGTACTTATTTTATGTATTTTCCTTCTTTAGAAATGTATGCATTTCTATTTTTAACTATACTTTCTTTCATTTGCCAGCTGAATTCTCTGTGGAATTATTATTATTATTATTATTATTATTATTATTATTATTATTATTATTATTATTATTATTATCATCTTTGATATCTGCCGTTTACACATTTCTTTCCGGTTCCCGCACAGGGACCAAAGGTTAGAAATGGTATCATGACACGTTCCACTGAAAAAAAATATTACATAGATAAAGCCCTTCGTAAAGTGTGGGCTGTACTTGTCAGAATATTTTTTGTATCTCTTTGAGGCATGGACAGTGATCCCTTCAATTCGTCTACTGGAATCTTTTCCAACCAATCCTAGGGCTCCAACTACAACAGGGATTGTTGATGTTCCCATGTGCCACATTTTTTTAGATTTCTATTTCAAGGTCCTTGTATTTTGGCAGCTTTTCGAATATCTTCAAATATACATTGCAGTCTGCAGGGACTGCCATATCAAAAAGGAGGCATTTTTTTGTTTGTGGTCTTTAATAACAATGTCTGGGCGGTTGGCTTTGATTGTTCTGTCAATGTGTATTGTGTAGTCCCATAAAATTGTAACAGCTCCTATCTCCGTAACCGGGTCTGGGTGGTGTTCTTACCAGTTTCTTTCAGTTTCCTTCCCGTAGAAGTTGCAAATTTTCCAGTGCAGATATTGTCCCACTCTGTCATCCCGGGTTTTATATTGAGTGGGTGCCAATATTGTGCAACCTGATACAAGATGATTAATGCTTTCTGGATATTTATCACAGAATCTGCATTTTGTGCTAACACAGTATTTTAGTATGTGCTTGATAATTCCTAGTTAACAAGGATTGGTCCTGTGCAGCAAGGATAAAACCTTCAGTTTCAGCTTTCAACCCTGCACTACGGAGCCACTGATGGGTACGGTTTGTGTATACGTCAGCTTGTTTGTTACGGGCAGAGTATTGGCGATGAAGCGGTTTATCTTGCCATTGTTTCTGTATCTGGTCGGTTGCATGTCTTTGCTTTCTTTTTTTAAGTATTTTGCAGCTTCAGCCGGTTTACCGTGCTGTACTCGTATTTCGGCGCCCATATGAAACTTCATATTGAATTTGTTGGCTTCCTTTATTACGGAGTAAAGACGCTTACTACTTTCATGTTCCTTGACACATACCATCATCCAGTCTTCTGTAGTTTCCAAGTATCTTTGGAGGCCAATTGTTGTAGTTTTGTAGGACAGTTCTAGTTGAACTAATCCTCTGCCTCCTTCGGATCTGGGCACATACATGCGATCAACATCAGCTTTGGTATGATGCATGCGATAGCAAGTGAGGTGCTTTCTCGTTTTAGCGTCCATTCGCATAATTTCAGCTATGGTCCGGTTAAGGACGTTAAAGCTGTATTGGACCACAGGGACAGCCAAGGAGTTTATGGCTGATATTCTGTTTTTTGAGTTTAGCTCGATATTTATTACCAGACGTACACGCACGTAGCACTCCTTTCTTACCTTCTCCTTCATTTGGGGGTGCTGTATGCCATCTCCTTTATTATTATTATTATTATTATTATTATTGTTGTTGTTGTTGTTGTTGTTGTTGTTGTTTTTGTTGTTTGTTTGTTTATTCCTAAGTTTCATGTATATGTTTTTCTTTATTAACACATTAATTTAGAGCTAATTTTCATTAATATAGCTATGTTTACTTGGTCTCTTCAGGCATGAATCCACCACTTTTCCCCAAGAGCTATGGGTTAATTAGTAAAACATGTATCGCTAAATCATTATCATCTAAAATCACGTTTTATTAATATTTTCTGGATAAATAAACTCGAAAGGGTTGATAATCCGTAGAAAACGAATCAATCAATCAGCTTTTCTTTCACTGGTAGATTACAGCGGTTTCACACCTTAGTATATTTTTCTGTGTGTGAGTAGCATATGGATTACTGGCTTGAGGAAGTCTGTTGTGGTCGCTTGCCCGCTAATACATTTGGGAAAATAATGAATTCATCGCTTCTCCAACAGCTATAAATTTAATAGAAATATAGGCTTGACTCTCTGGACTTGAGTGAAAACAATAGTTGGAGGAGCACAATTATGAATTCAGTTGAGAAGGCAAAGGTGAAACACTCCACTATATTTCCAAATTCACGACAATTAATGGACAATAGGCATGAGTGTCGGTACATTCTAACATACGTCTTGCAGAGGAGAACATTCAATTTTTGTCACCATGTCTACATTTTAGCAGATAGTCTATCAACATCCACAGCTGAGAAATTTGTTCAAAATTTGTTTGATAATTCTTCTTTTAGTCAAGTACTGTGCGGCGGTATGTGATAAGGACATAAATCCAGCTAACATTCGAGTCCTTTCCACATGATTCTATTCAGTAACGACAATGTTATTGTCAGAAGATTAACATTTCTAGCCAGCACTACTCTTTTTCTTGTTCAATGAATACAAGGCCCATTACCTTCTGAAGATAAGAGGCTGCTGAATGAGGCTGTTGAAAGTAAATATCTGTCGACCCTAAAATTGAATCGAATAATATTTTAGTGATCGGGGGAGCATATTCTTCTCAATCATTTCCTCGATATAGCAGTATTTCGGAAGAATCTTTCCAGGAGGATCTTCTTTCTTACCACTGGAACGCAAAGGGAATGAGGACCACTTGACTCACTGTAGGTAGTTAGGCTGCTCTTGGCTCTAAAGGTTTGAATCGGTGGATCAAAGGAACGCAGGATATCAGAAAATTTTACATGGAAATAGCAACAGATTATCGAAAGGGGTTGTAGAGTT
This sequence comes from Acanthosepion esculentum, assembly GCA_964036315.1. Taxonomy (NCBI): domain Eukaryota; kingdom Metazoa; phylum Mollusca; class Cephalopoda; order Sepiida; family Sepiidae; genus Acanthosepion; species Acanthosepion esculentum. Next base: position 55,130,044 of record OZ038486.1, on the reverse strand, counting down.
GAAATTAGTCCCCCACAAGGCCGGCTAAAGGCTTTTGAAATCTGTCAACTCGATATACTAGAACAATATTTCAAACTACTCCAGGATCGTGTAAAGCTCTCCTATGGAGATAGCTAATGATACCAGCAGTTTATTTACAAGGATTTTTAACTGACTTCTACATGTTTCAATATCCTTCCCTTCTATTCATTCGTCTGCTTGAAAGGCGACATCAACTTTTCTTATGTCTTCTATAGCGTGATTTTTCCAATTTCATATACACAAGAAATACCACTTAGTCTATTATCCTAACGTCATTTTCAAGACCCTTGGAAAATTCTCAGTGAATTACCGCATTAACCTGTCATATTTAAATAAAATTTAGCCATTTTCCACAGTCTTTATTATTATTAGTGAGATCGAATATTTTGCTTTGATGCGAATATTAACACTCACGCAAAAAAAATAGCTTTTCAACGATTATTCGCCCTGAATATGTTCTGATAAATATATAGTGATTCTTATTCTTGTTCTTCATTCATATATATATATATATATATATATATATATATATATATATATATATATATATATATATATATATATATAGATATAGATAGATAGATAGATAGATAGATAGATAGATAGATTAACGAATGATCGGCGATTAAACCGATCCTCCAACCAGAGCGCCAGTGGAAATCAAGCAGCAAAAATTGACAAGAGCTGTTGAAGTACGGTTGAACTCCTGAACTCCTTAGATTCAACGGCCATCCACCCCAGCTATATATATATATATATATATATATATATATATATATATACATATATATATATATATATATATATATATATATATATATATATATATATATATATATATATATATATATATATATATATACTCACATATGGTGTAACAGCAAAATTGACCAAACTGTGTAACAAAAAAATTATCCATCACACAAAATGTTTAATATCTAAAAAACCGTAAACTAGATGTTTCTTTTTTCAAGGGTTTCAGATAAGACGTTTAGACATCTTGACAGCATTTGTTGTAATTATCACTGAAAAACCCTTTAAGTTATACAGCTAAAAACAGAGCAGATAAAAAGTGTTTTGTGTCAGATGCACTGTCTTCCCCTCTGAGCAAAGCTGAGAAGAAAAAGATCATTCAGGTATTGAGTAATGGTATCAACATTCATATTCTGGCTTCCATCTTCAAACTCCATACAAAAACCATCACGAGAACGGTGAATAAATTTTTAAAAGAGGAAACAATAGAGATGAAACAGTAGAGAGGAAACCTGGATTAGGACATCACATCAGGAAGAGCGATCATCAATTCAACTTAGAGTTAAAGAGATCATTTAGAAAAGATCCAACTCAACCCATAAGACGTTTGACTCGTGAGAGAAGTTTCAGCTAAGACAGTCAAAAAAGTCGTGAACAATCTTGAAAATGAAATCGTGCATGAAGCTTCTAAGTCATCTTGTTACTCCAGGAGGGAACGTTAGAATGTTAGAGAGAGCGAGGATCATCTCGAATAAGTTGGAATATGATACTGGAATAATAAATATATATTTGGACTTTATTTCAATACTTCATGAGATTCCGATCTTGTCATTTTCATTTATGATCAACTTCATCACGAATCTTCTGTTAACCTTGGAGAGAAATTAAACATTATTATTGCTCATAGTACAGTCCCATAGTGCTATAAAACCATCGGCGTATTCATGTAAGATATATTTAATCACTTCTAAGTTCCACCGTTTCAGAGCTTAATCTAACAATTGGACAAATTTGTGGTTACACAATTTTGACAATTTTGCTGTTACACCCGTTATATATATGTGTGTGTGTGTGTGTGTGTGTGTGTGTGTGTGTGTGTGTGTGTGTGTACGTCTGCGTGCGTCTGTTCGTGTGTATCACGAGTTACCTAAAATGCAAGCTTCATGTTATGAATTCAGAAATGTCCTACTCCTCGAGGATTACGAAGAAAGCCGTGTCTTGAGGGAGAGAAGATTGAAGCGTATCTTTTTTATTTGAGGTTAACTGATCGTAAGGTAGCTGGGTGAAATTCGAATTCGACTGACCGATTTCTCGCACAAATACCTATCAGACACCATCCGATACAAGTATAATAACCTAATCCACATATAAAAAAAGATTAAAAATAATGGAATCCCTAATAATAAAATAACGAAAAAGCCAACATTAATTACGAACACGGCCGCAATATGCTGAACGTGTTTGGAAAATAAAACATCTCTGTAACACTAGATATACACAAACAACTCAGGCACTCAGTTAAAAAGTAAAAATTAAATCATCTTTGATAATGGCTAAAAGTATAACGGAAAGTGGTCGGAAAGGCTCAACATTTGGACATTCTTTACAGACTTTATGTCCAGAAAAGAAAACACTTAGAGGAACTGCAGAAAATTTAATAAAAATCTTAATCACGGTACCTCGTCAATCCTCATTAACGAAATATGTATAAACGAGGGATTGCTGCCTAAATGCACAATATATATATATATATATATATATATATATATATATATATATATATATATATATATATATATATATATGTAAAAGGTTAATGATCAGAATTCAATCAGACCAGGAAGCAGTTGTATTAAATAGTACTCAATGCACGTGTGAAACATAAAATAGAATCCTTTAACTTTAAACATCAGGAGTCAGTTGAATCCGCTACATTGGCTTCAACCGTAGATATCCTCAGGCGATTTTAATCTAATGTCCTCTCAGCGGTTTATCTTTTAAGAAAAACTGATGAACGCTATATTTTAAAAATAAATAAACAAACGCCTGACGTTATGTGTCATAGAAAGGGGGGCGGATTATGTGAAAAAGAATGAAGTTGGATGAGAAAAAATGACAAGTATCTGTGAGGGTTAATGGTAATAAATACATTTTTTATCCGGTCTCAAATGAGCTTAAAATAATTTTCTATATGTATGCAAAGATTCAAGTCTTCGAATTTTTAGGTTCAAAAGATTCTTTAGATCCGGAAATGTGATTATTGCTATTTTTTCCTATTGGCAGACGGTGCAAATATTGTTGTGGTTGTTATAAGGTTTCCTCTTTTTAAAGATTTTCCACCTTACAATCAGATCACTTTTGTTTATTTTTCTTTTAAATTTCACACATGGTCATCAAGTTTGGGAAGTTTTCTCAGTAACTTTAAAAAAAAAACCTTTGAGAGGTCATTTGATAAAAATCTGATTTTCAATATATATATATATATATATATATATATATATATATATATATATATATATATATATATATATATATATATATATATATATATTAAGTTGGAACACATTTATATAAAAATTATAAACGACATCTAGTTCGATATTGGTACATGGCCATGGATTTATTTATTTACTTTATTATTAAAATGTAATATCGTAGAAACTTGATTTTTTATAAAGCAATCAAAGGATATTTAGATAAGAAAGACAAAGAGTAATATTATTGTCGGTATTACGACAAAACAAACGTTCTGCATTGTCTAATTTCGTAACAAATGGGTTAATATTCCGTATTCCTGATTTAATTCAGCGGTTTGGATCATAATTTTGGTTTCTGAGATTGTAAATAATTACTAGGATTACGTGACTGCTGTCTCCAGTAAATCTCAGTAAATTAGAATTTTCTATCCAGATCAGTTATTATTGCTTGTAACCTTAAGTGTATAACGATATCTTGGTAAAAAAAAAATCGAAAATTCCGAATAAATTTTAGTCCATACAAAATTTCTATTTTCAGAATGCCCCGATGTATTTTGACTCATGGCTCTCTCTCTGTCTGTCTCTGTCTGTCTGTCTCTCTCTCTCTCTCTCTCTCTCTCTCTCTCTCTCTCTCTATATATATATATATATATATATATATATATATATATATATATATATCTATATATATCTATATATATATATATATATATATATATATATATATATATATATATATATATATATATATATTATTAAAGGAAGACAGACCAATTTAATGCTCCATTGTAATATTTTATTTCACCAGAGACCTTTGAAAGTACTCTGGATCATCAGACATCACTTCCAAAAGGTGAAACGAAAAATGAAATGAAAAGTTTCACTTTTGACGGGTAGTATTAAGTTTATGTGATTTAAAAGAGAAGGTAGCGAGGAGTGGTGTGAGAGACATGATCCAGTTTAGAGAGGTTTTATTTTTATATTTCTTTCTATCATACTTAATATTGAGGAAGGAGAGGTTAAGGAGCAGACACTGACCTATTAAATCGGTCAACGGAAATGATATGTTGAACGGGAACGAGAGAACTGAGAAAAGGAAAAGAAAAAAAAGCGGGAAGTAAAGAAAAAGGAGATGTATTTAGGGTTTACAGAGGAAGGAGAGCTGTTGTATAGTTTTAGCGATTGAGGTAAAAAAAAAAGATTTTAACGTTTGATAGTAATTTAAATGTTTAAAAATCCACGAAGAATTTAATTTAATGCTTGTTAGCAATTTGAATATTTAACTCCTTTACAAATAAATTAGGGATTTAATATGAGTTAAATATTACATTTAAAAACACATTAATAAAGAAAATAGGAATTAAAATATAAAATTTTCTAATAGTAATCTTTTACTTTTGTAAATGACTGTTAAGGTAACATCTTTATCAGTTTGAGTCTAATTCATGTATGTAATTTGTAACTTTTTTTTAGATGGGTAATCTTTCTTACTTAAAACTTCGGTTTAAAATTAAGATGGAGTAATATTTGAAGGTAATATTAAAGAAATTTTGTTTTTTCATATATATATCACATATACACTTATGTAAATCTCCCATATCCATACGTTAATTTACATGTGCAATTACACACATAAGTACACAAATATGTATCGAAATGCACAGGTGCCTATGCATATTCGTATATAATTACATACACATACACTTACAAATATTTACACATATTCATATTTATATTTATTTAAATTTTTCCTTAATTTTTTTTCTTTTAACTTTAATTTTTTTCAGACATTCACTCTGTTATATACAACGTTTCAACATTCTTTGAAACTTTTCTGCTATTACAATATGGGATATTTAATCACAAACTTGATCGAAAAAAACCCGAAAAGAACAGTAATCTAAATGAAATTGGCTGGATGTCATAAGAAAAACACCAGAATTTTTTTTCTTTTTTAAATTTAAAATTCCCATGTTCTCTCGTTCGTGCGCATGCTTACTTGCATCAACGTAAACAAACCTATAGGATTAATTCCTAAGAGCCGAAAAGCCTCAAACCTAAATTTTGCAAAACTGTTGTTGTTATATAAAAAAATATACATCGTTGTCGCATGAATATATATATATATATATATATATATATATATATATATATATATATATATATATATATGTTATTATTTTTTTTTAAATATATCTCTTTCGTGACACAGAAATAACGGGGGTTGAAATACGTCTCCATCGCGACACAAAAATCTAACGGGATTGAATATGATCGACGTTCTTCTCATTGGCTGAAATTTATTTACACTAATATGAGGTAATTTTGGATTTTGCTGTGTAACATGTTAGGAGGCAAAGTGGAGTAATGGATAGCGGGTCGGATTCAGGAACTGAATCCAGTCGAATACATTACATTCACATACGTGTTAATACACTCGGAAAGGTATGAATCCTCTTCTCCTATTTAGGCAGGACATACCGGGTTCTATAGCAGCTGGTCTACCGCAAAAAGAAATGGCAACCTACTGAGAGAAAAAATCTGCCTCGTCAGTCATGTATCGAGAGGATACATGATTCCCAAAGTGTGTATCACGCATGGCACATAATTGAATGACTGACTGCGTACCATGTGTGCGTTGCCCGTGTATTTCTTAAGTGTTACTGAGGAGATTATGTAAAAATTAAAAGATAGATTAAGTAATACCAAAAATTATAAGGAGGAATGAAAAAATTGTTTACGTGAGGATTGACAGCTTAACATTTATATGATTTCTTTATTAAGAATATTTTAAAAAAATTTTACATGAATAACAATAATACTTGTATAAAGCTTATTGTTACACTGCAACTATATCCTGCTAACAATAATAAAAAATACACCGTAAAATATGTCCGGCTGCACTGCGTACATGAAAATACCGTCAACTTTTCTGTTTTGTCAATTTTCTCGTTTTCTCATTATGGCACCTGTACACCCCAGCTTTACGAAGGTAGCTGCTTCATCTAGTAACACGAGCAGTACCAATGCAATATTTTCTTTGATATATTGGAGTATAATTTTCCATTAGATCCGGTTGAGATCAAATTGAATTTGATCGGTTCAGATCAAATTGAATTTGTTCGAATTTTTGGGAAGTGTACAGATGTCGATAAGTTCAACAAACGTTAGGGCCAAATTAATGAATGAGTTGATTGTCTAATATAATCGTTCGGTTTATTTAATTAAAAAAATATATTTTCTTTTAATTTTTCATCTATGTATAGGGTGTTCCAATAACTTGCACCGATTTTAAATGTGAATTAAGTTTAAGCGTCTAATGATTTTTTTTTCCTTTTTCTTTCAAATTTAACAACTTAAGTCTTTGCCAATTTCAGTCATGGAAAGATTAACAATGAAACAACTTGTTAAAGTTATCGAAGCCTATTACGAAAATGGACGTTCAAACTGAAATGCAATGAGAAATTTCCAGGTAGCATCACCTCTTGAAACAGCGAAGTCAATTGGCAACCAAGATCGTGTGTCTTGACGCTTTTAGATTTCTTCCTTTGGGGTCATCTCAAAAGTAAGGTCTATGCCAACAAGCCGATAACAATTTAACAGCTGAAGGATGAGATAATAAGACACACTCGTGGTATCGAGGAGCAACTATACAGAGACGTCATCAAAAGAGGAGTGCCGCCAAAGCCCTGGCGATTATATTTTTCACACATAATTGCCATTACTTAAATAACAGAATCCAATATAGAAATGAATAAATTATCACCAATAATACTGATTTATTTACTGCTGACTTTGATCCATTTTAATGAAACACCCATTATTTCTATTTCATAATTCCTTCATCTTAAAGCATTTTATTTTTCTCGGGTAATACTTTTACTAGTTAACTTTTGACCTTACGCGAGAAACATGTAAGACAATTTTATAAAAACTTCAATAAGTAATGAGTAATTCTTATAAATGTAAAATAAGAATATTTGAACCTTCCAAACAGTTTACGCTGTTGAAATTTTACGCAGTTTTAAATTTGACTTTAGTGGTCCGGACAATAATATCCTTGTAACGTTTCCATATATACATCCTTTTTCATATTGCTAGTATATGACTGTTATCTAAATTCATTCGTTGCTACTACTTGTCAATATTTCTGTGGTGAGATATTTACATTGTTCGAACTGTCGTTCTCATCTATATTGCCAAATACGCTCCTGGATTTTCGAACTGAACACTTATTTTCAACCACTAGTTCGATGGATACCTCAGTTATCTCCCTTTAACTCTCCTTTTCCAATACTTTGCGCTAACCAAGTATTGAACTTAAACCTCATTGGATCAAATCCCTGGACCCAACCAACGCGTCCTTAAGAACATCAGTGTATGAATTTTTTGGACTTATAAATTAATGTCTCAGTAACATTTTTGGGGAGCTCATATTGTAATTTATAATTTGTATTTAATAATTATTGCTTTTTCTCTAGCACTCCATATAACTGGTTCCCAATATTATATTCATGCCTATGCTTAGTCTACTTGGGAAATTTTTGTGGCCTAACAAATGTGCTGATTCTTTAAGGTTTCGTATTTTCCAGTGATGTTCTCTGTCTATTATTTCAACCTCATGTCACAGAGGGCGGTGATCACCGCTTTCTCTCCATATGTGGTCGGCTATGACTGATTTTTCGACTTCCACTCGTGTTACGGCTTTACGATGTTTTTGCAGTCTTATCTTAAAAGGAAGACCTGTTTTTCTTTTATATTTCTTACCACAGCTGCATGGGATGGAGTATACACAGTCCTTAGTCATGTTATCCTCTATGGAGGGGCTCTTACTCGAAAGAGGTGTCTACGAAGAGTAGAACCACATTTAGAGGTTGTCCTGATGTTATATGGGCCACAGATCTTGTGTATGTTATCCAATAATCCCTTCATAGAAGCTGTTTTCTAAGTGCTGTTATCCTCTTATACTCTTCTATCCCGGTTTGTCCGAGCTGCTGCTATGTGCCCAGGGTAGTTCTTATGTTGTAGGGTACAACATATACTAACAATTTCTTGTTCCTATAGCTCTGAATCGCCGATTACGACTTTTGCTTGATGTTGTAAGCAGCGGACGATCCCTTGTTTTACACAGTATGGGTGTTGGGTGTTGAAGTTGAGCTATTTTCCGGTGAATGTTGGCTTGGGGTATACGGATGTTAGAACACATGTTCTGTTCGAGATATTGGTGCATAGAGAAAGGCAAGTTTGTTGTTTTCTCGATCCATTTTAAACTGTATCGATGATCTTATTGACTTCACATGGTCCAGTAGTAGCTGGATCTCTTCCTGGTTTTGTCAGAATATGAAGGCGTCATCAACGTATCTCAGCTTTATTGATGTGGTTGATAATGCCATTTTTTCGAAGTATTCAAAGCATATATTTGCCATTGCTGGTGATAATGGCGAGCCCATTGCTATGCCTTCATCCTGTCGCTATATATCTGATCTCAAGTGTGTTGTTTGTGTACAGAAGGTCAGCATTTTTATCTAGTTATCTATTTATATACTGGTCTATTCTCCGAGGGATGAGTCCGAGGCCAATCTGTCCCTGATTACCGTTAGTGCCTCCTCCGTGGGTACCTTGCAGAAAAAACTCACAACGACCAGGCTCACCATCTTATTGGGTTGGATGGGGGCGTCTCTGATTATTACCAGGGTGTATTGTAGTGGGGGCAGTTTCAGACATAGGAACGTGAATTTTCTATTAATACACTCAGAGGGTGGCACACAGATCCTTGGCAACTAACAATCGGCCTCAACGGAATACCGTCTTTGGGAATTTGGGGGAGACCGTATATGTGAGGTAGCTTGGTGTAACGCTGCGACAACTAACTTTGTCTTAATGGGAAATGGACTTTGTTCTTGATTTGGGTATGCGACAGTTTTTGTTGTGTTTTCATTGTTAGATCTTTCTTTTCTTTACTGTATCTACAATTTCTAATGAGATCTTCCAGCTTTCCTATATATTCCTATCTATCCATCTCTACAGTCGTATTGCCTTTATCAGCTGGTATTACGATGATGATTCATTCCTCTGTAGGGTTCTGATTGCTAACCTCGATGGACAAGATAACTGGTTTAGTTCAAAATTCGGATTAACTGAGGAAAGCCGGTGATTACAACGGCCGAAGCGTCGTGAGCATGAAAATTAAGATGAGGACAACAGTCCAAACCATGTAAATAATTGCTAATAATTGTTTTGTTTTTTGTTTCTGTTAAAGCAATGTTTACATTCCGTCCAGTAATTTTTTTTTCTTATTTCAGAATTAACAAGAATAATACAAACAAACTGGTGAATGATATTTTTTTTTAAATAACCTTCGATATCTTAAGCGTCCTGGCCAAGCCCTGTGTATTATAACGTTGGGAAATATCAAGGCGGGTGTCTATAGTTCTTTGCGAAATTTCCAGCTTGCAACAGGGCAACGTTTTTTTCATATATTTCATCGTTCGTTGTGCATTTTTAATGAACGGGACAAATCTGTTTTCCATTTCATTTACACTTGTAACTTTCCTAAGATAAAAGCAAAACGTCATAAAATAGTTCTTACTTTGTTCCGTGAATATGCTCAAGTATGCCAATTCATGCAATCTTTTGAAATTCCATGTCGATATAACAAACGTCACAATAAAATCAAAAACGATATTTTATGAAGTTAAGATAATATACTTATAATTAGAACCGAGTCTCACCGGAATATTACGTTGGAATAACGGTTCTCGTACGCTAACCGAAGATAAGTTATATCGAACCAATTAAATAGATGGTTAGCAACTTAGGAATGCAAGGAGCTGTAAGCTTGAATGTTGGCGGGTGATGTAATGGATAACTGTCCGAAATTGTGAATCGAAGAACCAAGTTTCTTTTTCAATCGTTTTTGTTATAATGAGTTACGCGCCAAAAACGTATAAATCCACCTTTTTTCCCATTAATTAATGTCAGTCAGTCACTATTATCAGAAAAAATTCACAATCTAAAATTATTTTCTAAGGTTGTTAAGCTAGAATTAAATCACTCAATCATAATTCAAATTGATTAAAAAAAGAGATTTCCAGAAGATGAAATATAATTATTGCAACACTTTGCTATGAAATTAAAATGAACAATGACATGCGTTGTTTTTAATTTGGTAGTGAAAACACAAGAATCTATGTTCAATGACTTTACTATTAACAGACACACCCGGTAATTCCCGGAAAAGCAGATGTTATCTCCGGTTCCCGTTCTAATATCCTTTCTTCGGTTATTCGAAAGTAACAATTCAAAGTAAGTATTAGTGAAAAGGTTTTTTTTTGTTTGTGTTCACAGAGAATAACCAACCGCCACCCTAAGAATTTTTGCCGAAAATGCCAATAAGTTATGAATACCAAAATCGTAAGGCGACTTATGTAATAACAATCAAATCTGTTATCCGAATGTAGCAATGCAAAGTAAGTATCCCGGAAAAGGGCTTTTGTGCGTTCACATAGAATATAGCGTTACAATCGAAGTAAAAATAGATTGTCATATATTTTCACAATAGACCTGCAAATAGATTTATATATAGATTTACAAATAGTATCGCATATGGATTAACAAAATATTTACAATACTGACAAATAGTACAGTTAACTCATGAACACCTGATGATTATGTGATTCTTATCAAGTTTGCATAGCCTCTTGATAGACAAAACTTTTGGTTTTTCCGTGTACGTTACAAATAAAAAAGAAATTATTGGAATTGCCGACTTTTGAATATACCACATAAAGTTGGCTATGGGAAAAAACCGGTTCAGCAAAGTTAAGGCTTCAGTATGCAAGGAGTGACACGGATCCTTGTTAATGCTTATTAAAAAAACTCTGTTTCAACGGGAATTGCAGCCGCTTGAACCTGAAAGGCATATCCGATAGAATAAATGAAATTTAAAATAAATACAGCCTCAGCGGTGCTCTGCCAGTCAGAATTATCACCTGCAAGAGAGTTAGCATCTTAACTGTACGTCGTGTGCCATTGCAAAACATCCAGGATTCTTAGAATTATGAATGTTGCTCCAAACTTGTGCAAATTGTGGGGTGTGAACACTGCTGGTGTTAGGCTGGATAGTTCACGGCTTCACCGGTTTTTAATAAAGCGTCAATGGAGTTGTAGCTTCGATGCTCACCTGTCAAATTTTCCAGAAAGTTGATGTTCGAATCATCAACTGCCACATTCTTTGAAGCTAAAATTGCACGGTTTCTCAGACAGTTGTGGCCTGTAAATTGATTCCTCTGGTTAGGGATCACCCTAGTAATTAGTTCCTTTAAATCAGATACCATATGTCCAAAAATCAAACTGACCCGGCCATCCTGCTCGCCAATCAAATTGCCATTATGAACATCCAATATTTGCTTAGAGAAAGTATCAGCCCCCTCATCAGTGCTGAGCTGCACTCTCATGTTAGTTGCCAGTCACAGCTTTTTCACACTGCTTCAGAGGTAGGAAGACTTTATACTTGCGTTTTCCCCGGCAGCTATTGTCCCTTAAGGAACCACTGGAATGGTTTGTCTAAAATCTCCAGCAAGCAAGACGGTTGTACCTTCAATGAGCCATGTCTTGTTTCTAAGATCCTGAAGTTCCGTGTCAAGAAACTCAAACGAAATCTTATGGTTCATTGTTGCCCCACCACAGAGGATTAATTTGCAATAACTGACGAGTTTGCCTTTTATAGAACCAGGACTGATGTTGCAGATTGCCTTCTCTTTCTTGACATGTTCAAAGGGAGTTTGAAGTACGAATAGGCTGTGCAGTCAAAACTTAGCAAGGTCGCAGCTCTTCCAGTTGACGCCACTGTTAAATCGATATGTTCGATTTGGCGCAGTTTAGTCAGAAGTTGATGATAAATGTATTGCAAGTTCTACCCGTGGCATCAAAGTAGAACAGATCTACTATTTCACCTTCAATTTTTGAAATAAGCGTTTTAAAAACACCCAGTTGGTACTCCATGCTTTTTGTTCGTTATCAGCTATATATGCCGTCATTTCCATTTCACAGTTGATATACCACATGCACTCAATTGGGAGATTGCTTGCTGCCTGTCCAGGTTGAAGTAGGCTAAATGTGGCAATTCCTTGACCTCCCATAGCTTGCACTCGAGTTTCCAGGTCAACTAATGCCTCATTGTAAATAGCATCATTGAACGTGACAATTTCCGCTGAGATTTACTTCTGAATCTTTCGTAGAATGTACTTCGCAAATCTTGAGATGTTCATCTAAGCCGCCTGTCATCAACAGGATGGAAAATAATTGACGCAGTTGAATTGGCGCTCTACTGGCTGCTGCCTCCTCCAGTGTTTTGTCCTAGTGGGCATAGTCTTTCACTAGTCCATATTTGTAGCATTTTCTTCCCAGCTCTCAACTTGTGCTCCTTTGTTGCGCCTGATCCGTCTACTGTATGTCCAAGTGTAGTAGACGGGAACCTCACCATACAGCTGTAATCGGGCAAACAAGTCACATTGGCGTAAGTTGAAGAAAGCTGTCAAAATGGTTTCTGGTGTATTCTCAACAACGTTTATAGCAGTATATTCTGTGAAATATACACGCTTGCCATTTTAAAGATGAACTGCTAGATTCAACACTGTTGGATGCTGCTCGTTGATTTCGAAGCCCGGGGTGCGCCGCGTTGTATCGTTAGAAAATTATATCTGCATAACGAATAGTATATATATATATATATATATATATATATATATATATATATATATATATATATATATATTCCAATATCGAATGGATTAAAAGTTTTAAAAATCAATTCTTTCTTAAATTTCTGATTTCAATTTCGCTTTTCGTCGCGATTCGTATTGATAAGTAATCCGCCATAATTAAAATTAAAACTTAACGGAGAAGGGTACGTGGCTCATGCCGATTAAGGACGTTGGAATATTTTAAGAATGATGTATATTTCCACAGCTAGATTTTTTACACAAACGGTATATAGTGTCTTTCAAACAGCTTTTTTATCCACAGCAACTTCAACCACAACCACGATATGCTTTTTAAGGTTACTTTGAAATATGAGCTTAGGTAAAGTTTCTTTTCACAAATAAATCCAATTTAAATGTTATTTTATGTTTACATGACCGAATGCATAGAGCCAATTTCTTTGCATTTAATACATTCGAACATGGCTAAATTAATGATGTACATGGCGAAATTTGAAACGAACTAAGTATTTTGCAGTGTAAACGATTTTTTTTGTAAGGTAAATACACCACAGAGATCGTGTTCCAAGAAAGATTATGCTGAATTAAAGTGTTAAGTAAAGATTATATTTAGAAAATAACCTGATATTCGTGAAGATGTTTCTCCTAAATGTTGAAAATCGAGCAAAGATCATATCTGTCTGGAATTCTAAGCTTTATAAAAGTTATTATATTGTATCACGTATATCTTAAATTCTAAAATGGTTGTGAGACCAATTATCACACTTGCTTAAGCACAGTGATAGCATGTAATCAGAGTTTCACGTGGACCCGGCGGCGTGCTGCGATCTAGGGGCCCTAGCGTTTCCATTATATATTTTTATAAAAACAAAAAGAAAAATTAGGCTAGTAGCAAACTAGATCTTAGTTTAACATATATGCAAAGTTTCATCAATATTAGTTCGCGGATTTAGGCGGTAACTTGATTCAGTGAAAACAGCCATAAATTGCCATTTATATAAAGAGATAATGAATAAGCCTACAGACTGAGGTAGAATGCCATGTTTAGATTTTCTAATCAGTTTGGAGAGTGTATTTTTTCTAGCTGAGAGCTGAAATTAAACTGGATAAAGAAAGTCAGATTAGAGATAGATGTTGTCTTCAAGATGAATTCAAATACTGAGAAAAGTGTACATGAGTCAGTTGTATGAAACCAGAATAGAATGGAAAAAAAACAAGATTAATGCTAATTGTATTTCATAAAGAATAATTTTAATTTCAGAAAGAGTCTCCTACTTTCAAAGATGAATAGATTAAGAAACAATGGAAATTTAAACAATTCAGACAATGATCTTTTGCGTAGAGACAAAAAAAGAACTCCAAACAATTGACGAAGAATGTCTGATGAAGTATAAATAATCTATACAATATATAAAACAAATGGTTCAGAAACTTTTACTTTTTTCTTAGAGTGAATATTTTTATTTACAATAATACCAAAGCCCATGAAGATTGCATGCTTTTCTTTGGACGTCTTATTCCTTTTGTCCCGCCACAATGGTTCAGTTATATTTGATCAGGTCTTAGTGATGGATAATCATCCAAAAGTTTAAAATCGTCATCCTCAAGATAACATTTTGTTACACGGAATATGTTGTAAAAAGTATCGTTATAATGAAATTATATTGGTAATATGACAGCAGATTAGACCGTACTAAAATAAGATATTTTCGTGGTTAATGGTTCATCAATTTTTACCAATGTTTTCAGCATTTTATATTCTAACCTACAAAATTATGCGTCCACCAACCAATGCTATTGTTTTTTATGGTTTATCTTGCAGTTTTCTCTCACAACTCTTCTTACATATTCTCTTGCATTAGAATGTAACTCTATATTGAATTTATCACTAAAGATTACTGATTGCAACTTTCCGGTATCCCGTGATAGTTGCTTTTTGACCACTCCAACATGTATTTAGTTAATGGTATATTTTTGTAATTGTTTTGCTATACATTCGTTAAAGTTGTTTCCTTTAATATTTTGCGTAGTGGATCAGCTAAAACCTCCCTTTTACGACTGCAGCTATTATAACTTCTCTTACTGCAATTTTGGATTGACTACTGAAATTCTCATAATCATCTCTCCAGCCTAACTTTCGTAGAATTTCAGGTTCTTTTGCACTTAAAACAATCCCAATAGCAGCAAAGGCCTTCTGGATGATTTCTACACTGTTGCCTGCTGAAGATTCGCAAATTGCTGGATACATCACGTTGAGAAATTCTCGCCTTCAAAATCACAACTTTAAATTTGTTTTCAGCAGAAATGTTAGCCCTGAGTTTATTATAAAATAGCAAGCAAGTGTTCAATTACAATGACTTGCAAATGTAACTTACACTCATGTTAATGAGGGAGAACAAGATTTAAATATTCATTTCCATATTCCCATGATAATATCATCACAATTGGCACAATCTTTTTACATGGCCTATATTTTGGTTCCACCTGTTTAAATTGGAGTATTTTTTGTTATATGTCTCCAGTGAGAAGGCAACAACTTATTTCAAATCTACAAATTCCACCAACACTACCGATGAAATCATACTGGTAAATACTGTTAATTTCATAATAAAATATAGGAGCATAATCATTTGAGGTAATTGTGATAAAACTGCTGCATAACAGTGTGCATTCTGGACGTTGTAGAACCTCAGAACTACAGACAAGTTTCTCACGGCTATTCGGGTTCTGTGGAGAGAAAGCCATGAAAGAACGTCTCCAAAATAACAGGTATTATTTCAGATTAGAGATGGATTCAAATATTAAATACAATTTCGGCTGTCCCAAATCAAAATTAAAAAAAAACAACATAAAAAGAATACCAATTCTTTTTGGTAAAAGAAAACTTGACGTCAGTAATGAAGGTTCTTACTAGTAAAGACGATTAGATGACACAACAATGAAAACCTTACACTTGTCAAATGAGTCGATGTCTTCTTTTAGTTTTTGCCTTCAGTAAAAGCAGGAGAATTGCGCGAAACAATTTTTGAAAAACAAATTCTCGAAGCCTATTTTTTTAAAAATTATTATTTTGTCAAGTACCCCGCTCATTACCAATTGTCTGTATATTTTTGAGTTACCGAAAAGGAAACCATAATAATCGCTCTGTTTTCAATTAAGGTGAAGTTCACAAATAAAATACATATAATATTCACTTCTTTTTCTTTCATTTCATTGCAGCAATTCTTGAGAGAATGTCGAATATTATTTCTACTTGATGCCATTAATATGTATAAGTTAGCCATTACCATGTTTGCTTTCTAGTTAAGCTAATTCTTTCAAAATACGCATTTATGATTTGCAAAAGCTAAGCAAAAATTAACTATGTTTTGGAAGCTTTGTTTTGAGAAAAGATTCCCAATGATTTAATAAACATATATAACTTAGCATTGGGCAGAATCTAGTACAAAAAACCATTATTAAGAACTTTGGAAAGAAGCCTCATTAATTCTATGTATATGTTCGACAGATTATGCATTAAATAAAAATAAGTAATAAAAATAAAACACGTATATATTGTATTCAATGCGAAACAAAAAGCCAATAGAATATTCAAAAACAAAAAAAAACGGCCCCTCCTGAAAAAGAAAAACAATGAATAAAAATAGATTATACTTCCAACTAACTCTAACACATTTACAAGTGAAAAGGTTTAAAAAGAATGAGCACAACTTTGATATAAAAAATGCTACTCTGATCAAAGGAAAAAACGATTCGCTACGACGTAAATGTCTAGAGTGTCTTGATCGCAAGATAATCTACAATAAATTTGCACCCTGGGTCTTACAACATTTTGACCATTCATGGCAGATCTCTTATTATACCGATGTGGGATACTTACCAAAAAAAAAAGTGAAGAAAAAAAAAATTCTAAAAAATTCTAAAATCCACAGCACCTCTCATTCGTGTGCATGTATAGCCGTACCAACATGAGAAATTTATTCCGATGAAGTGCTAAAGAACGAAACACGTCTTAAGTAAAACTTTTTGACTTGATTATATATATATATATATATATATATATATATATATATATATATATATATATATATATATATATATATATATATATATATATATATATATATATATATATATATATATATATATATATATGTATGTGTGTGTGTGTCCGTGTGTATTTGAGGAAATATATATGACAAAGGGGAAAAAGCTTTTGTCTGAAAATATTTCGTCCTTTTGGACTTCATCAGACTGGGTTACGTTGATACGACTACACATGCCCACGAACGAGAGACACTGGAAATTTTAAATTTTGAAAAACAAACTTATGTGTTTTGGTTATATAATCTAGCCAAATTCATTTAGAATCGTTTTTCTTTTTCTTCTTGTTTCCATCATGTGTGTTATTAAATGTCCCTCATTGTGAAGATCTGTCAAGAATGGTGAAACGAGGTAAGAAACTTGACGCAATATGAACTAGCGATTAAAATATTTTGTAAACATTTTAGTCTTAGTGAATTGTTTTACTTTTAATTAGAGTAGCAGTTTTATGTCAAATTTCTGGTCAGATTCCCACAGTGAATATCTAATGCGTTGAGTGTGTTGTTATTTGTTTTTAAATTTCTCTTCTTTGTTTATATAATCGTTTATTTAATCTTTAGAATTCTCCCATATAATCTTTCTGGCAATTATTTATCAGTGATAGAGTAAATTGCCCCTTCAAGTTTTTACTTGTTTTATTTTGGATTGATTAAGTCTTACATAGTTTTCGATGTAGTTGTGACAAATTTTAGGTAAATTCTTTTCGATTGTAGATAAGATAGAGTTAATGTGTAGAGCAAAAGGGTTATTTTTTATTCGTTTTGCATTTTGTTTTTTGTTTTTTGATTTTCAGGAGAGACTGCTTTTCTGTTTTGAAATATTTATGAGTCTTGTTTTGCATTGAATATGAAATAGGTTATTGGAACCTCTTGAACGTATTTAAATATATTTCTGCACTTTTTCTCGATTTTCGAATATAAAAATATACGAGAGAGAGAGAGAGAGAGAGAGAGAGAGAGAGAGAGAGAGAGAGAGAGTGAGTGCTGGAGGGATGAGAGAGAATGAAGGAAGGGAAAGGGAAGAAGAAATAGATGAAATGTAGTAGTAAAACTATAATAGAATTACCTGGCGAAAAAATATTTTCTTAAAGGATTGAACAAGTTTCTCCAATGCTCTGAAATAGAATATGATGATGTTTACAGATTTGATTTTTGTTGTTACGATGGGAATAGAAATTTATGAGATCAATTTTATTCGTTGATTTTCGGTGGATGATGAATTTTAATCCACCCTCAACGCAGTGTAACATGGTATCGAGGAAAGGTAAAATACTGATTTCTTTTATTTTGTATGTAAATTATATTATATATTTGACCTTATTAAGTTTTTTAGACAAGATCATGCAAATTGGTATCACGGGGATATGTTAATAGACCATCAACAATATATTAGAAGTATGTTGATTTTAGAAAAGATCATCTTCGAAAAATTCTTGACAAAAAAAAACATACATGCCATTAATCCACAAAATGGCGTCCCCATTGGTAATCCAAATTTTATCCATGAAATTTTATTATTAAATGCGAAATAACATCGATTTTTAATGAGACAACAGCTTGTCATTATTTTAGATATTTGTAGGAAGAGGTTTATCTTTCATTACATAGATGCTTTTTAAATGATCTAAACATCTATTGAACCAGGTCGTTATTGTAAAATGATTTGACATGTATAGTTACTCGAAAGTCCAGGCCGTTTGACGAAAATAAATATATGGTTTTATAAATGAACTCAATTATGGGAATCCCCCAAAATATAATTTAATGTGGTAAAATCGCATTCTCATATATATGTGTATGTGTATGTACTGCCGTACATAGGTTTGTCTATACATAAAGTATTCTCCCATATCTATGTCTGTATGAATGGATGAATGTTCAGCATTGGAAAAAATGTCTAAATCTTACAGAGTGCTTGAATTTTATAAGGGAGATTATGGGATGCATTTGACGATGAATGTCTCAAGAATGCTCAGACAAAGCATAATCTATGAAGAGGCATTAACATTCATTTGCTAAATAATACGCAGGCTTGAAGATGTGGTGTGTGAGAGCGCATGTTATTGTCGAAGGTAGGTTATATAAACCTCACTATAACAACCAAAAGCAAACCAATAAAGTCTGACTATCTCATAGTCTTGTCAATAGTACCTGCATATGCTTATTAACATCTAGATTGAAAAGATAGATTGTGGTAAACAGAAGTATTTTAGGACATGCGTATACAATCATCCCAATCAAGTGTACAGAGTTCATCTGTAATATGCGCATAATACCTTTCATCTTAGGGGTCATGTTTGTCGATATGAGACGGTAGCCATTAAAAGATATGCAGAGGTTGAGCAGGCGGCTGTCATCTGAGTAGATATGTCAAATCATCGTGTATCTATGAATGTATGTTTGTCTATAACCGTACGCATGGAGAGGAGAGCAATACATCAATAAATGTTGTTGATGGAATATAAATTATTTAAGATTGAACATATATACGAAAACCACAAAATGTCTGTGTGTATATATATATATATATATATATATATATATATATATATATATATATATATATATATATATATATATATATGATTTTCTTTTCACCGCTACCAATAAAACCACTGTGAACCGATTCTTATTCCAGTTATCTGAAAAACGATGGGATATAGTGAACAAAATTTGTCTAATTAGACGAGAAACACCCAGTTGATGATAATGACTGAAAAAATGGAAGTTACATGCATAAAGCAAATCATACATGTACTTTGGACAGTTTATCCATTATTGCAATACCGATATGCAAATTATTCGACAATTGTAAAGCGACAAATAATTAAACAGACATAATTTATCGGATAAATTCAGCATTTTCTACACAGACATGTATTGCTATCTTTGTACATATATACATAAACACACACGCACACGCACGCACACAGACACAAACACACACACACACACACACATATATATATATATATATATATATATATATATATATATATATATATATATATATATATATATATATATGTATATTTAAAGACATTTATAATATGTTTAACGTTCTTTTTATAGATACAAGTATTTAAGCAAATGCTCTGCTTTATAAATACTTGTATCTATAAAAATAACTTTAAACATATTATAAATGTCTTTAAATAAATTGTCGGACTATGTTCAATTCAAAAATATATATGTATTATGCACTGTTACATTAGGACATATACATACCCGCTACAAAACTGTACATCTTGTTTCAACGTTAAAAACATAACGTTTCTTCAGGTGGGAAATCGCGATGCTACTACGATAGTATCGTGATTTCCCACCTGAAGAATATGGAAGAAAGAAAGAAAGAAAAAAGAAATGAAAGCAGGAGTCTGCCGTTGAAAATAGAGATATTAAATTAATCCAACGCACAGCATAATGGGAGGGGGGCGGATTTGTCTGGCTTAAACAGAGACAGCTAATACAACCTTGAACTTTATTTTAATTTTTAACACCCCAAGTCAGGTTATATAGTTAAAGTCATATTGTTAAAGACACCTTAAGTCAAGTTATATAGTTAAAATGATATAGTGAAAGACACCCCATGTCATATCGTTAAAGACACCGAATTAAAACTAATTGAAATATAGAAAATAATAAATATTAGTTATATAATTTTTGGTTTAAAAAATCACCAAAATATGGTAGCATATAATACAATTATAATAACCTTAGTTATTTTATATAAAGAAAAAATCATAAATAATATTTAAATTTTATATATATATACATATATATATATATATATATATATATATATATATATATATATATATATATATATATATATATATATATATATATATTGTAAATTGTTACACTTACAAAAAGTAATCTCAACGAATATACAAATGCAAAAAGTAAAGAAATAAATTAGATTCAAATGTTATTCTGAGATTTTCAGAATATTATATACAAGATACCGACTCCAATTTTCGTACCAAGTAAATTTTTAAACAATCTTGATGAGAGAATTTGCTTTGCTGGGAGCAAGAGATTAATAAGAGTATCTACTATTCTTAAAGTGACTGGAGTTCTTTAGCTAAGTTAAGAAAATGGAACTCTTTTATGAGAAAGAACTACTTTTACATTTTATCGTCATATGATCAATAACTAAATGGATCCTCAAGCATTCACCTACACACAAAACAATCGAATATAAGAAAGAAATACAGAATATTTTATGTACGTACAGAAACATATACATTTATGCAATAAAGAGATGTAAAATGTTTATTTGAACGGAACTATTCGCTGCTATTCGATGGTTTCAACGCTGATTTACAGTTGCATCGTGCTTGAATTCCCATTTTCTCGCATATATATATATATATATATATATATATATATATATATATATATATATATATATATATATATATATATATCAAGAAATATAGTCTTAAAGTGTGCTATATTTATTGGATAAAGTGCTCAATATCAGAGATAGAGCGTGTGTAAATATAAAAGTGAACATAGAAGTCTGTTCCATGCTGGATGCAATCGGCAGGCGGCCTGAAACAGACTATCGCCTCTAAGTGTTGACTTCTATGTTCACTTATATATATATATATATATATATATATATATATATATATATATATATATATATATATATCACCAATCCACGGAAACGCAAGGGTTTACTGGAAGGGAAAGAGAATGAGAAGATTTTACGTTGTAGAAAGACAATTAATGAACAGCATTCAGGTAAATATTAGATAGCAATTGTCCCTGCATTTAAATGTTTGAAGATTGTACGTGTGACGGAAGCTGGGAAACGGATGAATTTCCCACAAGCGAGAAGTACGAGAAAATAAACTATGAGAATATAACATATGATTATATCCAGCATGTTTATCGGTGTGACCTAATTGCTAATCTAGTAGTATGCTTAAACTCATGCAGTTGAGGCATCAAGGAGGGAAACTCATCTGAACAATTTGTCATGTAAATATATTTGTTAAAAAATAGAAAACAAAAAATGTTTTCCACCATGTCATGGTGGTGGGAAAATGACTGAATTCTAAATGCCAGGTCAGGAAGGATTGCGCTATATATATATATATATATATATATATATATATATATATATATATATATAATTCCAAAGGACAATCTACATATGAAAAATGGTAATTGGGATATCGTCAGATCATACTTTTTCGAATCTTCTCTCTCAGAATTTTACAGAAATATATCTTCCAAAACAGCCTCCCTCATGTTGAAATGTGTTGTTTCTCACAGGGGAAATTTCACTCTCCCACTCCCCCTCCAAAATAGAACCAATAAAGGCCGAGCAACCGGACCAGATCGAAGCTTGAATATTTCCGGACATAGCTCACTTTCACCACTGCAACAATATCTCAGAAGAGGGGTGTAACAGAAGGAAAATTACTGCGTTCAGAACTGCTTGCAATCAGTGCAAGACAGTCTTAGAAGTGAGAAAAACAACTATGCTAAACCTGTTCAAGTAAATGTTGAGAAAAAAATCACCGTTTCCACGAGTTCTGGAAAATTTCAAATTATATACTCAACAGAGACACACTTTAATCAATGAATAGTCCGGCAGTTAAAACTTCTGTGCCAGATAAGGCTAAACTCTTTGCGTTGAGCTATCACAATCCCACCTCTCACGAAACACTGACTTTGTGATATATCACTCTCAACACATGAAGTTTCCAGATTTGAAATAAATATTTGAATCTACGAAGTTTACTGGCCCTGATGAAGTAAAATTGTTTAACCTCTACCTGAAAGAGAAAAGTTTCTTAGTTCTATGCAATATTTCCACTGCATGTCCAGTTTACAAGAATGTGAGTAAACACTCATTCTTGCCTCAATATCTCTCTATCATCAACCTCGGTGTCATCAGCAATTTTTTTGAGGTTTTCATTAGCGATAAGTATGGCATTCACCGCGAGATGTAGCAACCTCCATAGCGACAAACAGTATGTTTTTTGCTTCTCTAGGTCCACTTCTGATGTCCGTACCGTCATTTAGCATACTATTCGTGAGTCGCTTGATAACAAATCAATCACGAAAGAAATCACTTTAGTTATCTTGAAAGCATTTGAGACAGTGTTGCTTAGTTGGGTGCTACTCAAAGCTATGATATTTCTGGGAGATAATTCTCGATTATCAAGACTTTCATCTCGGACAGGTACATGTAGATGGTTGTTAATGACGCGTATTTCAATGTGCCCAAGAACATTTAATGTTTACTAGTAAATATATACGCAGAAGACAACGCTTTTCATGTCCGCACTATCAAAAATATAGATGACCAGAAGCTGGTATTTTATTGCTTCTCTGACCTTATTCGCACAGAAAGTACTGGCTCGTTACATTAAATAATATACATAACCAAGGTAGTAGAGATTCAGCAACAAACAGCCTGAGTTTTTTCTAGTCATGAGGAACAGTTGACCTTTCAGTGAGGCTAATGTAGTTGGACGTCTTACCCCAAGTTGAAGTCGTATATACGATCCTACACTAAAGCTGCTGCAAAATGTTCGACTCCCTGTAACGATCCAGAATGTATCTGACTCCTGTATATATCCCTTGATTCCACTAGCGCAGTTCATGGCAACAAGTTCCCGCCATAGACGTAAACAGATTCAAATCATTCTAATTCTTTTCATATTAGATGGTAATGAATAAGTTCAAGTGGTTCAGCTTCTTATTCACAAATAGTGCAAAGTGGAGGGGGCAATCGGTGATGCTTCCCTCATGGTTATAGTGTTAGTCTCTTCAATATATAGGTTTTAGCTAATAGTATTGAATATTTTTTTAAATATTTAAACATTTCAATAACTTATTTACCTCCCTTGACGTTTGTCATGTGTTTACATCATAACATTTAGAAATCGTACAGTACATAACCTTATCACTTCCCAAGTGCAGATTTAATTTTCAGATAAACACAACAATTTTGTCTTGGAAAAATGACGAACACAACCATTTTATCTTAGAAAAAACAAGATTCCGATGACGATATTGTGCTAATGTCAAAGAAAATAATAACATAATCACAGAATAAAATAAACATGCTATTTTTTCTTTGATCTTTTAATAAGGATACTAAGAAAATTTTCCGTAATTAAAAGAGAACCTATTAAAAATAAATAGACAAAATTTGTCTAAATTATTTAATGAAAACATGCAGTCAATACAAAATATAGGCAATATATATATATATATATATATATATATATATATATATATATATATATATATATAATGGTTGATTTAAAAGTAAACCCCTAGGTTTTCTGACGCGTTTATATATAAAGTAACGACATTTAAACATAAATAAATACTACATTTATACGTACGTATTAGTTTGTATCATCGTTGGCTTTATCTCGTATCCATTAATTTAATTTCTTCTTTGCTGATTGCTTTCTTTATGATGATGATGATGATGACGTTGATGATTAATTACTAACCATGGAATTAACTACATGGCAATGCTGTTGGAGGACGAGGATTAATGGTCAGCGATTTTATCCTTTGTCCATTAGCTCTTCATAGGACTTTGGTATTAGTCACATTGTTATTTCATTTGATGCTTAAGACTGGACAAAGATTTTGCTATTGAAAGCCTTCTAATTTTTCGATGTCTCGATAGTATAGAATCCAGGTTTCGCAACCATATACCACAGTGGAAATGACAACAGTATTATAGATCATAATTTTTGTTATTAAGTTCACTTTTTTGTTGAAGACCTGTTTGATTAGATTTCCAAGTTTCACGTCTGACGCTCTGATTCTCCGTTCAACATAATTTTCTGAGTTGTATTTGTTTGATAAAATTCTGTCTAGATATGGAAAATGGTCTACATGTTCGAGATGTGTATCAGAGATGGTCAAAATCTGGTTAGATGTCATTTTGGAGTTGGCTGTGCAAGAACTTTGGTGTTCGTGATGTTTTACTGTAAAGCTAAAACTGGTAATCCATAGAAAACTTGTTCACAGACTGTTGGACCGCTTATTATTATGACAGGGTAGTGTTGTCTTCAGCATATTCAAGTTCTGAGATGTGTTGCGTGCATGTTAGACGCTTACATTGAAGCCTACAATGGTTGCAAATTTTTCCATCCTATCGATATCTGATTTCTGGAGGAGGCTCGCGTTCCATTGCAAGCAGATACAAACAAAATAACCTAGGTACTTTAATTTGTTTAAAAAAACAACTGTACAGGCACGATGGTCTTATGGTTATTAGAAACTCTACTAACTTCAAAATAGATAACATTAGAAAGGTATTATATAAAGAATTTAAAAGCATGGGTTTAAAAATTACCGTCAGCACTAAATTAACCAAAGCTAACTTCCTTGATATAACATTAGATTTAAAGAAAATACATACACACCTTATAAAAAACTCAATACTAATCCTTTATATATACACCCTATATCAAATCACCCCTCATCTCTAATTAAACATGTACCTTTATCTATCCGAAAACGAATAAGTACGAATTCAGCAAATGACAAGATTTTCGATGAACATATTGATTTCTATAATAAAGCTCTAACAGATAGTGGCTCCAAAACCCCAAAATTAACTTATATTTAAAATGAAAATAGTAAACATAGAAATAACAGAAGTAGAAAAATATCATTTGGTATACGCCCCCATACAACCAAATAGTAAAGAACAAATTAGGACAAAAATTCCTGGCATTAATAGTCAAGCATTTTCCCAGTGAAAGTAAACTAAGTACTATTTTCAATAAAAATACGCTAAAGTTAAGTTATAGCTGTACTGATAACTTAGAAAAAATTATTAAGAAACATAATGCTAATATCTTAAATAAACACTTATACCAGAACCAAGAAATTTTAAACAATAGAAAAATAATAACAAAAACTGATGTGGATAAACAAAAATTATGGAACTGTAGAAACCCTAAAAACTGTCCTCTACAAAATAAATGTTGCACGGAATCATTAGTATACCAATTCAATATATCTTCTATTGAAAATCATGAAAACATAAATATATATATATATATAGGCTGCACTAGCCGTGAGTTAAAAAAAAGGTTAAAAAAACATCAAAGATCGTTTCGCATTAATAAATATAATAATCGAACATCTCTCTCGAAGTACTTCTGGCACCTAAAAGAATCCAATAAAACACCTACAGTAAAACGGAAGTTAATAAGAAAAGCAAGAATATGTAGGTCATTAAATGACCCATGTCCTTTATGCATACATGAGAAACTATATATTACTAAGTTTATAAAAAATAAAAATTTACTAAATCAGAGAAATTAAATAGCTATTTTGTGCCGTCATTGTCAAAAGTTTTCTTTAAATAATATTTAAAAATTAAATTTTAGAAAATAGGACCTGGTAATATACATACTTATATTTGATGTGAATATATAATTTTAAATAATGTAAGTAATTCTATTATATGTACTTGCTTTATAAAGAAATATAGCCGATTAAATTTAAAAGTAAAAATATTTTAAAATTGGTTTTAAAGTTGTAATTAAATAAAACGTATTCTAACTGTAACACCTCTCTCAAAGCAATTCAAACACTTAAAAGAATCCAATAAAACACCTAAAGTTAAATGAAATTAATATGATAAGTTAGAATATGTAGAACATTAATATGACCCATGTCCTTTGTACATACATGAGAAAAATATATATTACTAAGTTTATAAAAAATAAAAGTTTACTGAATCAGTGAATTATTTAGCTATCTTTGCCGTCATTGTCATAAATTTTGCTTAAAAAAATGTAACCTGGTAATACACATACTTATACTCGATATGAAAAAATAATTTTACATAATGTAAGTAATTCTAATACATTTAGTTGGTTTTAAAAAGAAATATAGTCTATTAAAAATTAAAAATGATTTTTTTTTAGAATTGTAGTTAAATAAAACATATTCTAGCCTAAACAGCCACAAAACATCTTTAAGTATACAAATAGAAAAAATGCCGTAAGAATAGCGTCGTTAAAAATAAAAAAAATTATAAAACACCCAGACGACATGCATTTAGCGGATGTCAGAATTTGTTGAAAAATACATCCCTACCCATCCCTAAACATCATCCCGCTTTCGAATGTAACTATTAACTGATACACCTAAATTTGAAATTGAACTAGCTACCACCCTTGTCTAGATAAGTGGATTTCTCTGTATCCTTGGAAACTCTCAATTATGAATCTTTGCCGTGCCTTTAAAACTGTAAATTTAAAAAATAAGTTACTCCAAAATTCGCTTGACGAGGAAATGGAACTAATGTCTTTAATTTAATAACAAAATTAAATTCGAAGCTTTTAGCTTCCATTTTTGAGACATGGTTATTACTGTGTAGCGAAAAAAACATATTTTAAATCAGTTAATATATATATATATATATATATATATATATATATATATATATATATATATATATCGCTTGCTTAGTATTATATTTGCCTGTTCTTTGCTTTAATTTCCTATTGGTTATTGGAAACTTTACCAATGCTTCTTGTTGGGAATTTCTGCCAGTTATGTTTAAACAATGGCCAATTAAACGACTGTGATAGCATAAAATAACTATTTTGATTCGAAGCGTCATACATTTTACAAAATTTAGATCAGAGTAAATATTGTTTTATCACTATCAATCCAAATCCCTTTTCTGACATTCATTTGTAGGAGTTCTAAGTAGGTTACTCACTGCTTCTTTCTGACACTGATGCATTCACTATATCCTGTGTGTGTGTCAAATTTTCTAAGCCGCCTTTTTTTAGGTGTCCTATAAATTTCATGCGTCTCTTTCTGATTTAATTCATTAGTTTCTTTTTTGTTTCATTTTCCCTTAAAACTTACTCGTTTTTCACATGGCATGTCCCTGATATTTTATTTTCCTAAATTATACCGTTCACCTTTAAAGGCATATATGTGAAGAGATTGTACTAATCATATAGGCTTTCCGTACCACATTCCAAACGAATCTACCAGCCACAATGTTTTCCTTCCCGAAGCCAATGTACTTATGATGAGGAAGGCAATACCAACAATATAGATATTCATAGTTACGATAAGATTGACCTTGAATAAAAAAAAAAAACAACATCCTCTAGCAAGTGTTACAAGAATCAGGAGTAAAGATATACCTTTCTAAATCGGAAAAGTAGGAATGAAAATACTGATGACACGTACCCTGAATCCATCATAAGCATCCAGGTTGTAAAATTTGAAAAAAACTAACAATTTCGAATACTTCGGTGTATGAATCAGTTATAACAAATTTATTACAGGAATTAAGGAAATTTAACATCGAATAAATTGTGCTAGACGGAGATTCGCCCAACACTGCAAATTTTTACAGAATCAAAATAATAAACTGAAACCTAGAATCACATTCTTATATAGTCTCGTCATATCAATACATTCATATATATATATATATATATATATATATATATATATATATATATATATATATATATATATATATCCAAGGTTTACACATACCTTTGAGCGAGTGAAACTCGGAGATCTTTGATGAACATTGTGAACTGGTGTTACACAATCACAAACAAAGAAATGTGCCAAATAGCAGGTACCACATCGTTTGAGAACTTTCAATGGCAGCAACTGCTGAAATGGATATCACACGTAAAATAATGAGATAATAATTAAAATATAATATAATGAGAAAATAATGACTTAAGCAATATACTGACGTCCAGTGCTTATCCAATTAAAATTTAAGAAGGGAGACTCCATGAATATGTTAGAGAACTATAAGAGTTACTGGACTTAAAAAAAAAACGTATTTCCCTTTAACATCATTGTCAGAGAAATAATATTGAAAGTTCAATGGGCAGCAACCCTTGCTGCATGGTCAATAAATACAAAATGTTTCCTTATATAGAAACGACTAATATCACAATTACCATTTTATATTTAGCTGTATGTTTTCTATGATAATGGTTATTAATATATAACCCATGTAGCTAGTTATGTCTCCATGAAACTTTCCTTAATATTATTCCTACATGTACCTGCCCTATAGATTCATAATTGATAAATTCAACTGTAATTTTTCGTTCTTAAAGTATTCTGAAAGTGATTCGATAATCCAATTAATTATCTCCCGGCTATTCCGCTCTATGCACATATATGTAAGCTTTTGGCATTTTTTCTCTTGGTAATAACAAGATGTCGTTTCGAAATTCCCAAAGGATATGCTGCGAGATACAAAGCTGTATATCTTACTTAGAACGGAAACTTTATCGTCGAACAAAATAATTTGAGATAATAAAGAATAACTTCATCTTATTACATAATCATCATTTATATAGGTACAGTCTGGAAAAATCTTCATCTTTAAAAAGTAATAAGTGAAGCATACATTTGTATTTGACATAAAATTTAATAAGATGTGAAATTTTTTAGGCTCTCTTATAATTTATGGAATATAAAAAAATTAATTAGGAATATATTTTGTCCTAATTTCTGTCTGAATTTTCTGGAATGCGGGCTTATGATTATTTTCATTCAGTCTATTGTCCTCATCATGTTATTATCACAACTTTTCGGCAACTTAAACCCCATTTTTAGATAATGTGGGATTAATGTTGAATACTTATTAATTTATTCAAATATTAACGCTCTACCATTACTCTTTCCGAACACGCATATATACGTATGCCGTAACAATATTTAATACACGTAAGATGATCGCGCGGCACATTAGTGTGCCGAGAACGGCGGTTGAAAATCACAAGCACAAGCTGATTAAAATATTTCGGACTCGATCAGGTGTATATAGACCTGGGTAACCTACAGCGAATTCTGAACTGAACCGTTTATTTAGACTACATTCCCCTACTAAAACTGAAAACTGTACTAAAACTAATAACTAGACATGACGTCTAGTGACATCCTGTATATTTATTAGATTTAGTACTGCTCAGTTTTTGCTCGACCATTTCCAATAAGTCTAAGTACACGCAGTACGGCCCAAGAATTGAACATACAATTACTGCCACCAAATACACGAACAAATATTTTAATCAGCTTGTGCTTGTGATTTTCAACCGCCGTTCTCGGCACGCTAATGTGCCGCGCGATCATCTTAAGTCTTAATGTAATGTTACGGCATACGTATATATACGTGTTCGGAAAGAGTAATGGTAGAGCGTGAATATTTGAATAAATTAATAAGTATTCAACATTAATCCCACATTATCTAAAAATGCGGTTTAAGCTTTATTACAATTTTCTACTTATCGGAATTAAGCTTTTCAACCATATATAGTGTTGTAACCTACGGAAGGTTACTGAATAGTATAATCACACGAAGTTTGGTAATGAACGATAATACTTCGGACAAGAACAACACATATAAGATTTGCCAGCGGCGCGTAAAAGAATTAGTCACCTTCGTGACTGGAACAGTTGTATAAACTGTTCTTTGCTGTCGAACTCACCGCCTCGGCGGGGAGGAACTTGGATGGGGCTTTGCCGCAGGGCAAGGTGCCGTCCGTGGAGGTAGACAGTCCCTGAACCCGTGTATACGGGTTCTAATGGGCATATTTTTGGCCGAGCCTACGGGCTAGGTAAACCCATATTAAACCGGCCTTGTGCCACATTCGACCCGTGTGTGTGTGGGGGGGGGGTGCTAAATATCTAGTCACCTTCTAGAAATGATTAAGGTGAATTATACAATGAATCTCCAACTGCAGACCAGCATGCAGTATTTACTACTCTATTTATGTGAACGGGACATACCCATTATCGTCCTTAGGCATGCAACAACATATAACTTAAAACATAAGAAACGAGAAAGACTACGCGCAAGTGAAGATGAAATGAGAGCCTGCTGATCACACATTCGACCAAACATTGAAGAAATCGCGAGAAAACATTAGGCACAGTTTTTACACTAAATAAGCTGGACAAATAGTTGAATACAAATATTGAAGTAAAGCAAGTTCTTATTTGTGCATGTATTTTTAAAACTGTTTTTATATCGTAACATTTAATTTTATCCCCTTTAAATATTTTGCTAAGTGTGGCGAGATATTTTCATTTGCTCCGAGGTGTGCTGTTGCTTAAAACGGTTGAGAAACACTGCACTAATCGAACGAGATATACCTAGACATGGGCAATCGAACGAGATATGTGTCTCACCGTCGATATTAGGTAAATAGTAGGGGCACCGGACTATATGTGGCAGCAATATTCTAAGCAGGGACGAATGGTAGACTTATAGATGTTTAGTTCAGAATACCTTGTATGTTACCCAGATCGATATAAACCTCATGAAGGCCGAAGGTCACAACGGCCGAAATTTTGTGATAACAGCAGCAACAACGATGAGGACAATAGTGCGAATGTAAATAGTGTAAATAACACATTCTGCTCTTTTTAAACACTTAGATAATAAACTAAAAATAAAGTAAAATCATAAGCGAGTATGATAATAAAGTCAAAGGTATATTTTCTTCTCACAATGTTGCATAATAATATTTACATGCATACCAACCCATTTCGTTCAAAAATAAGTTGCTTCTTACGTATGTGTTTAATAAGAATATCCTTAAGGCCAATAAATTAAAATGCAAACATCAAGAATACATGAACTGCTCTTTTAAAAAGAAATATAAATGTAAAATCTAATTATCTAGCAATATATTGATTTTTATACACCTTGCATTCAAAATTGTAATTATTCTGATTTAAATCTTGACTTCTTTGAAAGAAACAGTGTTTGATGGTATATGTTTTGTATGTAGTTGACTGATAGTGATATAAATAAGAGAAGAATCGGAAACTGCAAGAGCTCCCACGTAAATGTAGTGACACAAAGACTAAACATCAATTGGAACAAGATATAATTTATGAAGATAACAATTTGGAGATACCAAAATGAAGCAAGTACAACAATTACAAGTACTAGAAGTGCGGCACCGAAATCCGTAGGAGAATTGTGATAAGCAATGCTGCCTTCCAAAAGATAAACAAAATATTAAGTAGCAGGAATATATCGTTAGAACTAATGACAAGAGTACTGTATTGTTATGTAATATGAGTCCTCTTATATATCAGTGGATGCGGGGCAATCTCCTCAGCGATGAAGAGAAGGTTAGAAACAACAAAAATGCAGTTCTACAGAGGAGAACTAAGAAAAATGGAAGGAGCATGTGAGAAATGAATGAAGAAGTTTTAAGGAAAATCGAAACACAAATCTCACAGATACTAATCAGAAAGAGATATGTGGCATTTTTAGAATACGTAATGAGGAAAGGAAGATGGGAAATGTAGACCCTTACAGGACATAAGGAAGGCAAGAGAGACAAAGCCAAGGCTTTTCGGGGATAGCGAAAAAAGAAAGATTAGGAGGTGATACAAAAGATAGGAAGTTTGGTATGGTCATGGTCACCCATGTCCTGAATGGAAACGGAATACAGAAGAAGTAAATTTTACTGGAATTCATTTTTTTTAATCAAATTCACCCCAAGCAAGGCATTAAAGTCAGTAAGATGTGTTCAAAAATTAAGAAAAGACACATTACCAACAAAACGGCAAGAGAAAACAATAATCACGAGTACAGTCAATAGGCATTGCATTTCAAATTTTGGAGATTAAAGTTGGCTGGAAAGTAACTGTTAGCATATGATTTATGGATACATCTAACCATCTCTACTGTAAATTGATGGGACCTCGACTATTACCGCGTTAAAAACTTTTTAAAAAATCGCGAGGTTCCATAGCGAAGAGCTCATCCGAAGAATTAGCATGAAAGAATTTACAGAAAAGACACAGTGAAGCAACCTTACGGAGGTGGGAATGTGCTGAAGCCGAGCAGCCAGATCCGGACCACAAATATTGCTGGTTCTTCTTTTGATATTATTAATGAGCTCAAGGTAAATAGCAGGGGCACCGGACCATATGTGAGCGCAATATTCTAAGCAGGGACGAATGGTAGACTTAAAGATGTGTATGATAGATTGTGGAGAGTGAAATTGTCTCGCACAATACTGTAAACCAAGTTTCTTAGCAGCTGACTTAGCAATGGATTCGAAGTA
Source organism: Acanthosepion esculentum (assembly GCA_964036315.1). Taxonomy (NCBI): domain Eukaryota; kingdom Metazoa; phylum Mollusca; class Cephalopoda; order Sepiida; family Sepiidae; genus Acanthosepion; species Acanthosepion esculentum. The sequence goes on along the minus strand of OZ038486.1, from coordinate 55,096,859 downwards.
TGGCTCTGTTGAAACTTCGACAGTTATCTTGTAAGCAAATATTCGGCATTCTGAAATGGTGTGGTGATTTTCTAAGCTTAGCTTAGGTGTGGCACTAGGCCGAAAATACAAGTCATCCAGTGACCATCGAACGTACTAGACAGTTGTAATTGTTCTAGCGAGAGAAGTTTGCTCAAAAGTACACCATGTCGATGTACCCATTAATCAGATGGTATGTGCTATATCTAATCTAAAATAGACAGTCTCAGGTTTTCAGAACTCGTAGACCTTTGTTCTAACCCCAAGTATTTTTTTAGGTTATAGCTATCTGAAATAAATCAAAATATCTAATCATATATTGCGAATAATTGTTTTTTCTGCCTGTTTTTTTAGGAAGGTTCTTACAGACTTATTGAAATAAATGTAATAAATTTACGCGCACGTTTCACGTTACTGACAATGTTTTACAAAAAATAGATAGTTACCAAGTATTGATTATTCTTCTCTGGATTTTATCAGGAATTTATAGCAGGGGAACTGGGCCATATGTGGTAGCAATATTCAAATCTTAGGCAAATGACAGATTTATACATGTATAAAAAATTATCTAACACGATACGGTGACCCAAATTCTTCTTCTTCCTCTTCTCCTCCTTCTTCTTCTTCTTCTTCGAAAAAAGAAGAAAAAGAAGAAGAAGAAGAAGAAGAAGAAGAAGAATGTATTTTAAACATATTTATTCTTATAATAATTTAAATTGATCATTAAGCACATTTGGCAGCCTATGTCAGGCATCAAACATCAGTTTCCGATACAATGTATAATATATTTATCAGAACCGAATTATCTAGATCTTTTTAATCATAAATTTGAGTGTGCTGTTTTAATCTTTCTTTGAAGTTCAAATAACAATAATATAGACAATAATTGAGATGGCAATACTTCAGGTGCTTCAAAAACCAGAAATGTCCACTTGGCTCTATTATGCGAGATTTCTATGAATGGTATTTAGCTGTCTCAGTCTCGAGGCTGTACATATATATTACTAGGTTACCCGTGACCTGTTGGGTCACTGACGCTTCCGGCTATAAAACATTGAATTGATATCAACATTCCATTGAAATGAAAATTAATATTATCATGATTCAGGTAAATATTTCAATTCGTGCGTGTCATCATTGGTCTTGTTTAAAAGTTCATGTTTAACGTTTTACTGATCGTTTACAACATTTAATAGGAATAGAACTTCCAAGATGAACTTTAAATCAGATTAAATTAAAAATATTTTTGAATATGCCAAAAAAATATTTTTTCAAATATTCCAAATATTGTTTGTTTAAATAAAGCTGAAATATAAATAATTGCTCTATGAACAACTGGACGAAACAGCAAAACGGGATTTCTTTGTGACTCTCTTTAACTTAAAAAAAAAATTAATTAAAAAAGTGTCTGTTTTAAGAAAGATAAAATTAAAATACTTACTGTATAAACAACTCGTAAATCATTATGTCGTGGACGTGCCAAGCACGCAAGCAACCACAGACTTGTATTATTATATAGATAGATTGCTGGATCATACTTACATTAATTAGATTATAGGCTGCATAGAAAGGAAAATTTCGCTGTCACAGAGAAAAATAGCCTGATAGTTTGTTTATATTATTCGGTATCATCTGATTTAAACATGCAAACACACTCTATATGGTGAATCCAACCGTTGATTTCAAAATGCGTGTTCTTACCAGTTTATCTAATAGAACTTAACCGTCACACTACACACATATGTTTAGATTTTAGTGGCGAAGGCTTCCGTAGAGTGATTGGATTGATGTGTTTGTTTAACGGCATATCAAATCTTTATGTGTCAAGTAATGACGAAAATTACTTTTCTTGGGAGCTTGGAAGTAACACATATGTGATTTTATTCTGCTTTCACAATTGAATATATGGTATATGATTGTCAGCTTTTATGCATTTACATTTTTGTGTTGTAAGATGTGTGTTTTATGTTGTAGTTTTATTTTGGTATTTACAGTTTAATTCCTTTAATCATCTTAGCATATTAGATAGATTAATGCCATGAATGAGTTATTTCATGTTTGCTGTTTGGTTGGTTCGTTTTGTTTAGCTGCACATTAGCATCTGTCGGTTATTTAATGCCGAAATCTAAGTATTTTTAACACAATTTTATCGCTTATACCAAATATATTTTAAATGCAATTAAACTACAGACAAAATGTCATTTAGCTATAAGTAGGTATTGCTGGTCATTTTACTATAAATAGGTATTGTTACTTATTTTACTATAAATATGTATTGGTGCTAATTATTTCATATAACAATATATTGTTGATATTTTTAGTAAAAAAGTCATTTTTTATAATTTCATAGTGTTTTTTTGGGGGGTAACTATTTGCCCATAGCTGGAACCCTAACAGTTGATACCAACCTTAGTCAGGGTGGACCTGGAAACAAAAGCAATTAAGAGGCGATTCTACACTCCTCAAACTTCCAATCCCCCGATCAGAGGTTTTGCTACCAGATGCAGTTTATCGTCATACCCAGGGCTATCTAGAGAGTGACTCACTCTTTTCGTGAAAACTGGTAACACGGAGACGCTGCCTGCTCTGCTAACAAGTATCCAAACAAACGTTATCATGTCTTAATTCCGAGTTTAATTTTCCTAGACTGGTTGCTTAATCGGGGATATAGAGTCAAGAATCATATGATAGAATGAGAAACAATTTCGCAGCATTACTCAAACTTGGCAGAGAAACAAAAGAACCTTACTGCGCATGCATTAGTATTAAACACAATAGGACTGTTTAATATGTGATCGTTGCTTTAATGTGAATCTTCTCTCAAGATTGCTTTGAATTTTGTTACATTCTACTGCGGAAGTATTCAAATAGTTAAGAAGTAATGCACGTTTAGGGAAGACTTCTAGCAGAAACGAGAAAATGGTGAACGCACGTGAGATTCCAATTGGGGAAATCAACGATCAGCTGTGTTAGATTAGACGGACTGTCCACAAAATAAATTATCCATCGCCTTTTGAATATCTCCAAGGTCAGTCGACACATGGATATGTCTTCTTAAAATTTTTGTCAAGATTAAATTTGTTGTTAAAGGAGAAATAGGTATCAGGACGTAGTTGCTATTTAGTACAGAACGTGACAATTGATGCCAATTCCGTAAAACGAGTTAAAAGAATATTTTTTTTAAAATAGAAGAAAACTTATTTCGTTTGTGTTATGCTGAGTAGAATATATGAAAATGTTTAAGGTGACTTTGATAATTTTTAATGTAGGATGAGAATGAAATATAAAGACAGTTGTATAAAAGGGTTTTATTACTGGAAAGAATAACAAATGAATGCATAATCTTTGGGAAGATGGAAATCCTGAAATATTCGCGTAGGTTTGCTATACGGAATAGGATTCCAATATCATCTTCAGTTTGATTTAGTGTAAGAAAAAAAAGGAGACATCACAACGATATTTTATTAGAGTAATAGTGTTTCAATATTTAATCTGAATTATAAAGCAATTCTCAGTTTTGTTTCAATTTAACAGAGATAGGTTAATGGACCCCATTACCTCTGTATCCGATCATGATGATTTTGAAAATTTATTTTTGTTAAAACGAAAACCAAATCAAAGAAAAATAAAAGAAATTAAAAGACCAGTAATTATTGTACATGATAACCATAACACATGGTGGCTGGCCACTCGTATCCGAGTATGCCTGTCTGCTAACACAGCTAACAATCCCTGTTTCAAACGCCTGCTCAGGCACATTAGTGTTTGTTCAGTTCCCACAGTACCCACCTATGGTTTATTCTGCAACTATGCTGAGCAGGCCTTAGTAACAGTTTCTTTGGGAGAGAGCATTACCTAGCGTGATCAACAGTCTGAACAAAGTCAGTGCGCGCAAAACCTCGGTCACGATGACTTGTGACTACGGACTAGCACAACGCTCGACGTATCCCCATCAGTTCAGTCTACCGAATTAGTTTACAGACTTACGTTTTTGATCTTCCAAAAGGTATATTCAATGTCAATCGTTATATTAGTTTTCTCTCTTTAATAGTATTTTTTTCTTATTCTCTAACACTCAGTAACTTCTTGCGTCTTATTGGCTTTATTGCCTATCTTGTAGTGAAATGGTTATATATATATATATATATATATATATATATATATATATATATATATATATATATATATATATATATATATATATACTATAGTGTTCTTGTAAAATTATGAATATTTATTTCGTCAGCACAATAGAAAATACGTTAGATAATTTAAATTTACAATTCATTTTGCTCTTATTTCCATAATCGTCAGAACGAAGATATACGTGGAATAAATATAAATAATCAATGCCATAGATTTTCTTAACCAGCTATGAATGGCCTGCAGACATAATTTCTCGATTTATCTGCAGCTTGTCGGCAGATCTATCTATCTATCTATCTATCTGGGTGTGTGAGTTTTGTGTGTGTGTGTAATGAAAATGTAGCGACAATCATTCAAGTAATTATGTTCAATACCAAAGGAGATAATTATCGCGTGTGTAATTTTGCATTTGTGTGTGTGTCACACGTATTTCTTGTCAGTTAGACATAGTTGAATGTGTAAGTCAACTTAAATCCGTCGAATATATATATATATATATATATATATATATATATATATATATATATATATATATATATATATATATATATATATATATATATATATATATATATATATATATAAAATATATATATATGTATGTATGTGTGTTTTCGTTTGTGTGTGCGCACACGCGCGTGTGTTCTTATCTAGCAGTTGTTCCATCATACATGCCTGAGTAATACACGCATTCAATGTCCATTGGTGGTATATTTTTCAGTAAGATTTTTATATAACGTTGCATTCCATGTGCTACTTACGACTATTACTGCTTTTCACATAATGCACTAATTACCCCAAACTGAAGATGAGTCACGAAAGTCGAAAGTTTGGACACAGAAATAAAAGTCTTTGGAATTTCATACATCGAAATTTGTATAGGAGGATGAACTAATGTCAATACGCTTTAATAACACAGGCATACACACACAAACATACATACATACACACACACACATGTATATATATATATATATATATATATATATATATATATATTATATATATATATTGTCATCCACAGACAGACTGTTTCGCTGTTTCACAGCTCATCAGTGTGGCTAGACGTCCAGTTGCCTCTAGCTAGGATCGAAACCCGACTGAATTGGCGTCAGTCGGAACTTCTACCACTACCATGAAGGTGAATTTTAGCCTGTTTATTTTTAGATTTAGATAAACACACAGTGACTGACAGTGACTCAATTCTACCGAAGAGTCGTGCAATATTAGCTTAAATAGTCACTGTTTACAAACTCACACCTAAAACCAAAGAACTCAACCGAAATTAATTTTTCAAGAGCCAATATATATATATATATATATATATATATATATATATATATATATAAGGCATTATTAAACTTTTCTAACGCACGTTGCATGTAAAGACAGTTTTCTTGCCAGAGAGCGCATACTTTTTTCTTTGATAATAATTTTCATACATTCAGGCGGATAAGCGAAAATAAATATAATCTCTTTGATATATGGATATCCACTAAAAATAATGTTAACTAATATATATATATATATATATATATATATATATATATATATATATATATATATATATATATATATATATCAATAAGACTCATGCTACATCACTCTGAGCATAGGTGAATTGATACCAATTTAAACACACCGAAACCTAACAAATTCCATCCGCAACATATTCGTAGAAAATACAACTATAATAGACTCTTTCACATCTAAAATCAAAGCCTAAAAATAATGCAAGCATTGATAATAAAGAAGCAAAATCCAATGCTGATTAACGTAAATTATGAACACCGCCACAATTTTCTGACCATGTTTGGAAAATAATAATAACATCCCCATATCGTTAGATACAATCATACATTAAGTTAAAAATAAAAATAAATGCCAAGAAAACAACTCATACGAAGGCAAGAAAAATAAGACAAAAATCTTGACCGCGTTGCTTCGTAGGTCGTCGTTACCGACACTGGAGTTTGAACTCGGATCACCAGTGAGCAATCACTGACGATCCCATTATTGAATTAAGTAGATCACTTAAACATGAAGGAACACATAACTAGGATAAACGATCTCCAGTTCTATTCTATCCGCTATTACTATTCGGATCTCTCATTCTACACTATCCTCTATTCTCTATATTATTCACCATACTATTTCTCTATACTTATCACTACACGGATTACTATGCAGTGGATATTTTTTGTCCGAATATTATCGAGAAAGTACTATTAGTGAGAGTGTTATTCGAAGGTGTCTGACACCAGTATTATTTCAACATCGTACTATAGTTGTATCTGCTATTACAAAGTCTCTACTACTACGAGCCTTACGAAAGTAACAAGGAGCCTTCGTTGACATTACAGCAGTTGCAATGCGTGTTCGTTGACATCATAAATTTAATGAAACTTATATAATAGGATTTAATTACCATATATATATATATATATATATATATATATATATATATATATATATATATGAAGAAATATACTCTTAAAATGTGGTATATTTATGGGATAAAGTGCTCAATATCAGAGATAGAGCGTGTGTAAATATGAAAGTGAACATAGAAGTCAGCACTTAGAGCCGACAGTCTGTTTCATGCTAGATGCAATCGTCAGGTGTGGCCTGACGATTGCATCTAGCATGAAACAGACTGTCGGCTCTAAGTGCTGACTTCTATGTTCACTTTCATATATATATATATATATATATATATATATATATATATATATATATATATATATATATATATATATATATATCCCGTTCACGAGTTCCGTCAACCTTTAGGATCTTTTTTGAATACCATTTTTACAACCGTAGAAGTACTGGATATATTTATATCACAAATGCCTGACGAAGTATGTTTCTGTTCTTCCGGATTTTGAATTAAAATTTTCTTACTCTTTAAATGGTAGACATCTAAGCCATTATAATCTCGTATATCCTTCTATTTAACTCATAGATGGAATAAAAATACTTTCAACATACAAATAAATAAACAATCTTCATCCTGCAAAACAACATGCATCGAAACAAAACAAAAGACACAGGAAGTCAGAGTTTTGTTACAAAATCAAATTACAGGGTGTATCAAAAATACTTTTACAAACTTTGGGGTGGGTTGCCTACACCAAAAAAAGGTAAAATGTCCATATAAACATATGTCCAAAAAGCTATCGTTGTACGTCAACAGAGCTACTCATATTCGAAATATCATCTCCTTGCTTCTACACATGCGTGCACCCGTCGGATCATTGATTGGCGGGCCGTCAGTCAATGATCAAATACTCCAACAAGTTGTCGAATGTTTTCGCAGGCCTCCATGACACGGGGATGAAGCGTCACTGATGATTAATGTCTGCTGCATAAGCCGATTGCTTTGGGTAGCCCGACAGATAAATATCCAAATTATTGAATTCGGGAGAACGTGCATGCTATCAAACCGGTTATCACCAACCTATCCATATTTCATGGGAGATGTCAGCCAGTGCACAGAGAACAAGATGACTTTAATGTGCTGGAACCCCATCATGCATGAAACGAATAAGTTTTCGTATTAGCAGAGTTACATCATCCAGCAGGTTTGGAAATATGTTCGAATGTCCCTGCAAACACTTTCTGTAAGATATGCTGGGAAGAACATATGGACCTACCAGACAGTCAAGTACAATTCCAGCCCACACATTAATCGTAAACTGATGCTGGCGTCTAGCCTGTATTGTAGCATGGTGATTTCGCTTCACCCACTCTTATGGTCCAGGTTCCTTGTACCACGGTGATGGTCCAAGGTAGAAACATTGAAGAATAACTCGAACACAGGTATGGAATAACACAGATATATTACAAACAGAATATGTACAAAGTAAGTAGAAGTGTTAGTAATAAAAATCAGGTTAGGTTAGAGAGAACAATGTTGTCTCGATCAGTATCACTATTCCAATGTCTTACACTAATCGTCTGACGCGACTCTGTCTCTAACTGACTAACTCTGACTCTCGCTACTGCTTCCTCTTGTGGCGCAGTATTTATGGTGTACGGGATAGTCCATTACTATTATGGGCAATTTCCCACAACGCCCCAAAATGTTGGTTGTGTACATTTGTTATTCCATCTCTTCCAAATGTTGCCTCATCCGTAAACAAGACTGAAGAGAAAAAGCTACGGATCGGCGGGTTTGTCCAGTAAACCATCGGCAAATGTTCTCCCGTGGTGAATGATCAGAGGGTAAATACACACATTGCAACTGATACGGATACAGAATCTGCTCTTGAAGTACCCTCTCTGCGCTACTATGATATGTTCGACATGCTAAGGCCACTTGACGTGTGCTGATACCTAGATCGTTTCCAAAAACCTGTAGAATGTGCTCTACGTCGTCAGATGTATCAGCGGAACTCGGTCTTCAACGATCTATAGTTTGTGATGCCACTAATACTGTCACAACAACGCGACGATAAACAGCAGCAATGATTGGATGACACGGCTGCCTTCGGTCTGGAAACATAATCTAATACAACCGTGGAGCCACGCATTCAATACCGTTCGCGCGGCCGTGTGTAAAAATCATATTTCCCTGCTCACGATATGAATATCATGTAATTGTAAAACGGAACACTTCTCAGTTAACTAACTACTACATATGATAATATTTGAAGACAGGCTAACGAGAAATGTACACAAATGATGAATATAACCTTGTCTACATGGAACACAGTGTCATGTACCGTAGACTTACTTTAAACTTAACTCAAAAACGAAGTATTTGTAGAAATATGGTTTTATGAACTTTTGTCCTTGTTTTGACATGAGGGACGTGTCCCCAATTTTGTAAAAGTATTTTCGATACAACCTGTTTAAGTTATATCTAATATATTTTTTGAATAAGTTTTTCTTCTTGGAATAATTTTCCTATCTGCGAGTTGGATCTGAAAAAAACTCAGCACATTTCCTGTTATTTGTAGTGGCGATTCTAAAAAAAAAACGGGAAATTAGATGAAATTCAAAACTTATGTGGGCGTTTAAATTCTTGTAATATTTGTGAACAGTTAGTTACGGTGTTTTTTTGTTGTCAAGTGACAGAGATATTTTGTGTTTACAAATTCTATAGCCACATGACTTGTCTTTTATCATTAAGAACACTTCATTGAAAATGCACAATTTCTCTGTCGCTCTGTGTGTCTCTGTTTCTGTCTCCCTCTCTCTCTCTCTCTCTCTCTCTCTCTCTCTCTCTCTCTCTCTGTGTCTCTGTCTTCTTTAGCCGTGTGTGTGCCTGAGTGCGTGTGTGTGTACTTGGCTAGTAATCCCATCTTTAATGTATATTTCGTTGGTAAGCCTGATTAAGTGCACTTATACTAGTTTGCTTTTCATTGTTTTTTGTATACCCATAGGATACACACACACACACACACACACACACACACACATACATATATATATATATATATATATATATATATATATATATATATATATATATATATATATATAGATATATCAGGTCATCCCATAAGTTCTGTCCGAATTTTGAATAAAGGAAACAAGTGACCGAATGTTACATTTAATTACAGGTTCAATCAACAATGTATTTTCCCTGATTATCTATGACTTCCTACCATCTATTAATAACCGTACTGATTCCATTACTGTAAAATTCTTTTGGCTTTGATTCGAAGAACTCACAAATGTCAGTTATAACTTCTTCATGTTTTACAAAAGCTGTTTCTTCCAAATGATTCTGTAAGCTACGAAACAAATGGTAGTCTGAAGGAGCAAGATCGGGAGAATAAGGTGGATGAGTAATTTTCTCCCAACCAAGTTCTTCGATCTTTTGCAACATGATTCTTGATGTGTGTGGTCGCGCATTGTCCTGATGAAACATCACCCGTTTTCAATTCACTAGAGCAGGTCTTTTTTTCCTCAAATCTCGGTTCAAACGCTCTAATTTCTGAGAGTTTATATGAGTATTAATTGTTGCATTAGGTGGTAAGAATTCAAAGTGGATTATTCCTTGGCAATCCCACCAGATTGAAAGAAGAACCTTTTGCTCATGAAGTTCCCTTCTCGGCTGTGGCTGGAGTCCTTCCCCTTTACCAAGCCACTGTCTACAACGCTTAACATTTCGATAAAAGATCCATTTTTCGCCGCCAGTCACAAGTCTATCCAAAAAAGGTGAAACAAGTTGGCGAGAATGGAGAGAAGAGCAGATGTCAACTCGGGATTTGAGGTTGTTTTCAGACACTTCATGGGGCACCCATTTTCCAAGTTTAGGAACTTTTCTTAGTTGTTGAAGATGACGATGAACAGTTGTATAGTTTGAACTGAGAACCACTGTCAATTCCTCAACTGATAAAGCAGGATTTTCTTCAAGGGCTGCTTCAAGAAGCTTTTCATCAAACTCAACTGGACGTCCGGTTCGATCTTCATCTTCAAGGGTGAAATCTCCACCTCTGAAATTTGCAAACCATCTTCTGCAAGTTCTTTCATTCACACATTCATCTCCATAAACTGAATGTATGTTTCTAGCCGCTTCGGCGGCTGAGTTTCCTTTCTTGAACTCATAAAACATTATGTGCCTCAAATGATTCTTGGGTACTTCCAAGTTAGCAGGGTTTAAATCAAACAAAAACTAATTTTATTGTTCTCTGAAATAATATTTGATCAGTTTAAATGCATCTAAATATAAAAATAATGTTCAGCTCCATTAGACATTATAAAATACTCTTTAAATTTCGTTAACTTTAGCAAAAGTTAAAATTCGGACAGAACTTATGGGATGACCTAAGATATATATATATATATATATATATATATATATATATATATATATATATATATATATATATATTATAGGAATAAATTGTCCCTGACGACACTGGAGTTTGAACATAGATCGCCATTCACCAAACACAGGCAAGCCAATCATTGAATTAAGTGGAGCTCTTGACCATATATGGTAGATAGCGTGTATCTATCTATCTATCTATCTATCTATCTATCTATCTATCTATCTATCTATCTATCTATCCATATATATATATATATATATATATATATATATATATATATATATATATATATGTATACGAGTGTCTGTGTGTATGTGTGTGGCTGTGCCTGTGTGTCTGTGATGTCAACGAATACTCGTTGTTACTTTCGTAATGCTCGTTGGAGTAGAGACTTTGCAATCGCAGATACAAGAACAGTAACACCGTTGAACAATACTGATGTCAGGCACTTCGAATAATCTCGCACTAATAGTGCTTGCTCGATAATACTCGCTCGAAAAGTAACCACTGAATAGTGATCCGCATAGTAATCTGCGTAGTGAATAGTATCTCTATCTATAAAAGGCAGGATGTGTTTGTGTGTGTAACGAATGCACGGCCGCAAATTTCGACGGATTTGCACCAAAATTTACATACATATTCTACAAGTTAGCTGGAAGGCCAAGACTGACTTTGCATTTCCCAACTCCCATCGATAGTGGAAATAATCGATTTTTTCATGCTTCTACGGCAGTTTTCATGTAGTTTGAGGCCATTTTCTACTGGCCAGAGTGAGAGCCTATAGCTGGCTGCCACGAATAGGCAGGAAGATTCTATTGGCCAGCGTGAGATCCAACAGCTGACTGACACGAATGTTAACTAGCCTGCTAACATACAAAAAATCGATAGATGCAATTGTCACAAGTGGGAAAATTTTAAATCTGCATGGCATTTTACAACAATTGGCTCATTCGCTTGCTTAAACTCAACGTTGATTCTGATTCCTTAGAACTGAGTTGGGTGTGAAAAAATATTTGTTGTTAACATTCTTTTTTCATTCGGTTTTTCCAGTTACGAGTCCTTTTTTAATGATGATCGTTTTGTGTTCATTTTTTTTAGTTCTTTATTCGTAAGAGATTTAATGTTTAGTATAGAGCTTAGAAAAAATTCGCAATGTGAGATAGGCAAGAAGTAAGGCATGTAGCAACATCAGCACGACAAAGGGCACTCCTTTAAAGGCAAGGAAGGGCAAAAATATTTTAAGTCAAGTGATAGCGATTGCTGTATGAGTCGTCCGATTTTTTACTCAAGCATGGGCAACGCCGGGCCATGCTGCTAGTAGAGAATAGAGGACAGCGATCCGTATAGCCATAAAAGATAGATAGAAATCGCGATCATTTAGCCGCCACTCTAATTCTCATATATATATATATATATATTTCATTTACCATCACGCGATCAGGTTATTCAGAATAGGATCACCAGTGTTCACTCATGGTGATCTGGGATAAATCTCCAGTGTCGCCAGCGACACTTTATTCCTATATATATATATATATATATATATATATATATATATATATATATATATATATATATATATATATATATACGACTTGTTACCAAAACCTCTAAGTAATTTCATCAGATCAAGTGAATGTTTAACATGTTCCTCTTTAAAATAGAATCATATGTATCGCTCTTACCGTTTTATACATCTCTTAAAGAATATCTGAAAAAAATAATGAAGAATAATTTTGGTAAATTGTTTTTAGATGCCCATGAACGCAATAATATGCTTTTATGCTGGAATATCGCACGTTAGATAACTCTTTTTAGTACCCTTTCGTCTTCATTTTCAATGAAAATAAAAATAAAATTTACTGTTCGTCTTTCAATTACCTCGAATATTCTTTAAACTAATCAATAAGAATTGCATTAGCTATATTAAACCGTAAACAAGCTTTGGTCTTTGCAATTTTTAAAGAAAGACAAATGATAGCTATCCTCGTCTTTATGAAATAAATTAAATTGACTTATAACTCTTTAAATAGTTTAAATGGTGTTACTGTTTGTCATTCATCATGCACAATTAATTTTAATATCTGTAATATATTTGAGATTATCTATGAGAGTGTATGTGAATGAAGTATGTTTGAATTTCTATATTGTATCTGTCTTTATTTTTCAGTATGCTTTCTTTTGATCCAAAATCTGAAATGTTATTTTTCTCGTCAAAGTAGCTTTTGGGACAAAGTTGTACATTCGTAACGATACATTACGTTTGTAAAGACTCGTACCGATACTGCCATCATAATTTTGAATTTTATCAAAATGAAACCAGGTTTATGTTCATATGTATTCGACAAATACAATCGGCGTATTTTTTATTGTCAATATGTTAATTCACTTTACAAGGCGCTGACCCTCCAGACGCTCTCCGCAAGCATTGGGCTATTAGAAAATGTATCTTTTAAGAAGCAGAAAGTTATCTCAATATCCAGTGACCAAGTATTTGTGGAAAGTTTGCACGCAATATTTACTTTAATCAGTTCCCTCTAAGCAAGGCGATAATGTCACTAAGATGCACATAGCTATTCGGAGTGAAATACAGTGAAGTCTTTAGAAATTATGAAACTCTACTTCTTTTCAAAAGACCGAAGAGGAGTGTGAAACGACGCTAGGCAAGCCTAACAACTATTACATAAGTAAACCTAGTAGATAGGTCAGTATATAATATTTTCAGTTTGTATACAAATACGAATACGTGACGAATCATCTCTTATGTGAAATTATTGTTTACTCAGGGATTCGACTGTTAATAATGAACTAATATGTGTCTGTGGCTTTTCGGGTTTTCTCCGAATGTTGATTATACTTCTTGTGAGTATGTAATGTACTCTTTTCCTTTCCCTCTCAGGTGAGTTCTTATAAATCTTCTTGCCATCGATTGTCCCATGTGTGCAACTTCTAAGCGCAGAGGGTTCAACCTGTTGTTCATAAAACTGCGGTAGCGACTGTCACCCAGTGAATACACGAATTTGAACCTGGTGGCTTGGAGTTCATCCTCCTTGAACGCCACTTTGAAACTTTGCCTGAATTCTCTGACGTTTCTCTGTAATACTGTGTGCAAAAACTCACTAGTGATCATCTAGAGCGATTCTAGTATATTTTTTGGTCATTACAATTCATAAAAGTCTCTAAAAGACTATTTATTGATATTAAATTCGATTTAGACTTTCTCGTATTTTCTGACATCAATCATATACTGTTAGTAGTGTTCATGTTAATCTTGGACTGAATCGTGCAATTGGCATCAGTGAAAGCCGCCAAAATGGCAGATCATCTGCTGCTGTGTATCGGGTTAACGAGAGACAAGCCGATGCTATTACTGCGGCTTACAAAAGAATCCCTATTTTAAGACTCTGCGAATTCCTTCATTTTTGACTGATTAGCTACTGCGGTTTAGAGCAATCATTGGCTTTACCAGTTGTTGACGCAATCTCGGCTTCCCATAAGGACGCTAGAGCACAGGGACGTGTTCATAGTGATGCCTAATGCATACAGTGGGTTCCTAAGCAGGATGGTCATAGCTATGTCCAGATTTGAGCAATAAGTGCCCGAGAGCTAAACAAGAGTAGTTAATTGACGCCACCTAGCTTCACTCGGAAAGAAAATACCCAAGCCAGGACGCTCCTCAAGAAAGATCATGACAAGCGTACTTGGAAATCAAAAGCGGGAAATTATCTTTACCGTGTATAACTTTGTATAATTCTAACTTTGGACACGTTGCCAGAAAACAAAATCAGTTTTCTTTTCTATTGTCTACATCTGAATGTGTATGATGAACATTTGCGAAGAGGAAATACAAGACCTCGGGCTAGCTTAAATTCCAGAAAAACGCATTCACAACGCATGCCTGAACAGCTTTGAGTCTCCCACCCTACAATTCTGATTAAAAATCCGGCGAAATCACTGTCTTTCCTGATCATGAAAGAGACGATCTCCATTTTCTCAATGTTTATGTGGTGAAAGAAGCAACTTGCATGTAGTTAAGAAAGCAAACAAGAAACAGCTGGTAGACGGAATATCAAGAATAAGAAAAAAATGAATTATGTTGAGATATACATCTATTAAACGAGGTATTTGGTATGTTGTGTGTGCTTCTTTTAATTCTTTTCTTACTAAGTAAGAATGGGCACTAATCTATATAAGTTGTTATGTATCGGATGAATCTTGTAACAAGTGAGTAAAAGAGAATATTAGCTAAAGCTAAAGAATGGATAGTTGATTAACTAATAATTATTATGTACACACAACAAAAAGAAGTATGTAAACTCGGTGAATTACATGAAAACTGATTTGTGAACAGTAAATCTTAGTCTTCCTAATAAATAACGACGGGGATTTTGATTGGATACTTGATAAAAATAATGAAACTACATTAATAAGACAGCTTTTGCTAGTATTGTTTGAAATATTATTATAGATTTTCTTGTAAACTCTAATTACTTAAAATTATTCACTACTGTTTTTCTAGTAGTTTCGTCTTTAATGTTAGCATTTATGGTATTTACCAGGGCGCGCAATTTACAACTGGATGTGACACAAGGTCGAGGATGAAATTTGGTTTAACGGCCATACCGCGCAAAAATGGCTCTTCCCCTTTTGGGGATGCACTAAGCTCTAGTCAATAAGCCCAGTCCCATCCTGAGTCTTAGGATTTCTTTATCCTTTAGCTGTATCAGCTGCTATTGATAAAAATGCAGATTTTACATATGACTACACAGGTCATTTCAAAATTCATGATGAGCCTAATATATACGAAGAGTGTTGTAAATTTAAAAGGAATTCTAAACAGCAGAAAGACAAGACCGCGATAACCTTCTAAAGGCTTTATTCAACAAAAGAAGTTGAGCCGAACGACACTATTCATATATCTCCACCGAATCCCCCACTCAAAAATACAGCAGAATTTATAAAAGAAAATGGACCTTTATTTGCATACAATAAATTAAACATACAAAAAACCAAAGAAGATTTACATAACAAATAGAATTATTGATAATTCTCGCACGATTTTTTTTTTGTTTTACAGATCATATGCAAGAAGTTTTAAGCTAAATAATATATGCCTACAAGACAATCCTGACTCATAATTTGCAAGGAAGACGACAAACCGGCTTACTAAAACGAAGTAAAATATTTCGAATTCAGCTTGAAACAAATCTCCTATTGATATGCTAATGTAAACTAATGATTTATCTCTCTCTAGAAAACATAACTGTTGCAAGGCATACGAAAATTAGAGCGGTAAAGATTTAAATGCCAAAAATAGGTACCCATAATTTATTTAGGTAATAGGATCCTTGTACCATTCCAGTATCTGGCTCCGCCTGTTATGATCTATCTTTACAAGAGTCAGATCTGACCAAAAATATAATATTGATGTCATATGGCATTGCACACAAGGGACAACCGAAGACAGGAAGACAAGAAGTAGAAAACCGGCAAAGCCACACACATCCACCGATGGTAACAGTCGAATCTCGGTGTTTTATAAACAATAATTTCACGTATGAGATATTTAGTCCCGTATTCCTATTAGTATGCACACTGCAAATATTACATAATGATCTATCTAGTTAAAGTACTAATGCCATAGTTGAACTGAGGCTGCATAGTCATAACTTGCTTGTCTTAATAGATTCCCAACATTCGCAGATAAAACCAGCCATGTCACGCATGCATGGACGTATTATAATCATTCCTTTCATATTCCATCAGTAAGGGAGTTTCATTCGAATAGTTCCCCCCAAGAACTGCTACTTTGTATAACAAACTCCCAATATTACGATCACTACAATCTTATCCTCATCATATCTTCACGATCACTACAATCATAACCTCTTCATATCTTCAAGATCACTACGATCTTAACCTCATCATATCTTCAGGATCATAACTTCTTCATATCTAGACGGTCACTATAATCTTAACCTCTTCATATTTCGTGTTAACCGTTATCTCTCCTACATAACTTAATAAACTGCTCTTCTTACAGATCTTATTACGATCATATATCACCATGCAGTAACCCTCTACATTGATTGTCCTTTTATTAGGTGAACATTAATAAATAAAATGTATTATCAATATTTTTATAAAAAGGAAAAATGGTCCCAGAAATTCCAATGAGATATTGTTCGTTTAAATATAAGTATACTAGAAAGGCTGGTTAATTAAAAAAAAGTTTAGAATTTTTTATCAGTTCAACCTAAGCAAGACTATAATGTGACTAGGACGCAAGGGGCTACTAGAAGTGAAAGAGAACGAAAGAGTTTAGATTGAACCAGAAACGCAATCCTATACAGGAAACAAGGGATAAACCTCATCTCCTGTCCAAAAAACTGAAGAGGAGAATGAACTGGGCGATAGGCTAACCTATCTAGTACTGTTGAGGAAAAAATAAATAGTAATTAATGTTTCAGAGATTAGGCAGAGATTTCGGAAATGTAAAGTTGAAGTAGATTTTGAAGGAAATGAGAACCGAATCCTAAACAGCAAACAAGGGATAGACCGCTACTCCTTTTCAAAAGACCGGTTGCGAGTGCGAAAACCCACATCAGAAAATGTGATATATTGTTGATTGAAAGATTCATGGGAAAATCTTACATTCAAACAATTGCCCTGTGTATTCCAGTGTAGTATATGACCACGGTCTTACCTCGCTTGTTATTGCTGTACTAGACACAGTTGCATTTAGCTTTTCATGTATCAGAGAAAACACCAAATCTAAACGTTTTGCTATGAATATTTTTCCTTCATCTTAACTGATTACCATCTAAAGCTATAGCATCAAGTCTGCCCTGCTATTTAACTCACAGTCGGGGAAAGGGTGATGGATGACATCTGTGCAAAGTCGAACACGATAAACTTGTTTGTAATTCTGTAACAGTAGCCCAACCACACGTTTGATAGAGGTTAAACTACGGTCAGACTCCACAAATGTCTTGCAAAGAAAACAAATAATATTTAGTCAGTTACATTCTAGATTTTCCTGCGGGGAATACGGCCACATTCTCACTATCTCAGTTGTTGCTTCAGTTGAATCCGTTAAAGAAGGTTATCATGGTGTGCAGGTGCTAGGCATACACTCAAGTGGTATTGAATTTAGTAATCCGTTCTTCTTGACTGGTTGACGCACAATTATAGAGAGGCAAGTTTTTCCTGCTTTGCAACTCGTACATATTATAACTGAGAGATACTTAACTTTCACAAGTATATTTGGGCGAAAGCAAACGCAAGGCATCTGTTGGGATTTGAGCTCCCAATCCCAATTTCCACGCAGATAAAATCGACCCTATTCGTACATGTAATTACATTTTACATCGTTTCTAACATAACATATGAGGAAGTAGGATAGCTGTTTCGTTTCTTTTTTTCCAGAATGAATTTAATTTAAACATTGTATAACATTTACAGACATACAAATGCGGACAACTATATTTAGATTTTGATTGGTTTAATTTGTTTGATGAAATATCAACTTATATGTACTATTTAATGCGAAAATATAAATATTAAGAACACAATTTTATATCTCCACTAAATACATTTTGAACGCAATTGTATGCCTTCAACTACAGATAAAATGTATTGTTGGTCATTTTGCTATAAAATGTATTGTTGGTAATTCTACTATAAAATGTATTGCTAATCAGCTTACTTTAAAATTGTATTATTGTTAATTCTATTATAAATATGTATCGTTGGAAATTTGTTATATAAAAAATATTGTTGGTAATTTTACTATGAAAATGTATTTTTATACTTCCATAGTTTTTTTTTTTTTTTTCGTGGGTTCACTATTTCCCCATAGTTTGAACCCTAACAGGTTCTAAATCCTCAGGTCAGGGTGGAGCTGGGAACAACAGAAATAAAGAGGCGATTCCATGTTCATCAAAAACGCAGTGCCTCAATCAGACGCTTTGTTGCTAGATGTAGTTTATCGTCATACTTAGAAATAACGACATTTGGAAGTAAGAAGGAAGTGAATGAAAATATACACGTAAAGAATGATGAAAAGTAAAGTTATGAACAATATTAGTTTTCAACACCAGTGGAGATTTCCCGGTTTAGTTAGCCTGTAATTGTTATTTAAATAATCCATTATAATCACGACATTTATAGCTCATAACATAATTTTGTATTTTTATGAGGTAATATTCAAAATACTATTAATGTCAGACTATATCTTTTACTGAACTTTTTTATTCCTTGGCTATGTTTTTACGCTTTGAAATTAGAAAATTATGCACTGAACTTGCCAACCCCGTTAATTTTACGCTAAACAGGAAACTTGGTAAAGAAATAATAACAAATACTGCACTATTTTCTTTACTCTAAAAATTTACTTTAAATTGTTCGTTTTCTTATGGTTATAATTTTTCAGGTTATAACCGGATTTTCATAAATGCCATAATCAAAACAACAAGCAGATAGTCAAACAAAAGAAAAAACTTTATAAGAAGGCGCACAAAAAATCTTTAGCCTCATCGGATTTTGTCGTAATGCATTTTACCCCTTGGGAAGTTAAATACATATATGAAGATTCGTTTATTTCGGAAAGGGGTCGAGAAGCGAAATATGTTACGTGTGCGTAAATCCAATTCGACAACGATACAACAAAGCAAGACTTTATTTTAAAGTTGAAATTCTTTTCAACATGGTTATAACAATAATTGTTATGACGTCAATATACATTTAACCCGAGAGAACATGTTATTAGATTTTTAAAAATCTTAATAATTTTGTCACGAAGAAACAATGATTTTTTTCTGGAGAGCTTTCAAAAAATAAAAATATATATATTTATATCTATAATTATTGATGTCATTTTCAATCCGTTTATTCATTCCAAGAAACTAGTCTCATTAATATCATCGGCTAAATGAATACAGTTTCTATTTGGCTAACGCATTATTTTAAATACAATCAAGGTAAAAAAAAAATGCTTCTTAATATTGAAAATATATACTTCAGATAGAGAATGAATCAAGACGCAAAAGCAATTGACAGAGACAGATAAATACGTATTAATTTCCTTGCTTAAAATTACACATTGTATGTTGTTATATTTTTCCTATTTGACATTAAGATAAAGTATTCGGACATATGGCTCAAAAATTATTTTAATGAATTTATATCTTATCCGGATGTTTTTAAATAACTAGTTATTACCATTACCTTAAAAATGAAGAATGGTTTTAACATTTCATTTTTTTCTATTTTGTTTGGATATTTCTCAAGAGTCTGTAAGAAAAGAAGTCGTTTTTGCGGTGGCAGTCAGACAATTTAGGAATCATCATATATTCCAGTCTGAAATCGTTGAAAAAGCAAGCATTACTGTACAGAAGTGAAGTATTACAGCTATAGTTCCCATTAGATTGTAAGTTATACAATGTTTAGAATATTAAAAAAAAAAAAAGTGGTAGATTTGCATCTAGCTCTAAATTAGCAGTCACAATGAAAAGCTTTAATTTTATTTAGTGTTAATTAAACGAGCGACGGACTTGCTGGTAAATCCTAAAGAGAAGACACACTCAAGAATCTAGCTAATGTTGAATGATGCGTCAGAACAAATATGACAAATGCTATAAGAGATCATCTGTTTTTTGTTTTGTTTTTAATTAAAAAGATATTTTTGAATAGAGCTATCATTTCGTTTTAAATCGTTGTTCGGCAATAATAATGCTAATTGTCTTAGAGACTGGCAATTAACAGTTATAACATCAAATACTTTTTTTTTTACTTTAATTTTAACACACTGCCGAATTTTCTTCCTTAACTTTCCGCTATCACATTACAATAAACCCCTCTTTAATGCGTTCATTATCACAGAATGCACGCATGCATAATGATGCATACTGAGATTATTTCCAGACTCTTATCTGCAGGGCTTACGGTCATATCATGCTGAAACATCGGTTCGCTTAAGTTCACCAAAATTAAGCAACGTCGGACCAGGTCAGTACCTAGATGAATGACCACTTGAGAATACCGGGTGCTGTAGGCTTGGATGTGCGGGTGGAGTAATGGATAATGGCTCGGAAATGGTAATTGCAGAGCATAGTTCCAATTCCAGATGGGTTCGTTAGATTTACTGACGTCAAAATAATTTTGGGAAAGGTATGAATTCACCTCTTCTTCCTTCATCTATGAGTTAATTTCTAAGACTTGTATCATTAAGCCGTTATTATCTCAAAATAAAATTATTGCGATCTAAAACAGTTTTCTGATTTAAATAACCTGGATCGTCATCATACCGGGTGTAACAGCAACATTGTCCTAATCGTGTAACTGCATATTTGTTCATCCCACAAAATGTATAATATCTAAAAAAAAAAAAACAAAAAAAAACCCACTAAACTAATTGAGTTTCTTTTTTACAGGTTTTCAAATAAGGCATTTAGCTATCTTGACACCATTTGTCGCAAGAAACACTGAAAAAACCTTTGAGTTATTCAGCTAGAAAGAGAACAGGTTAAAATTGTTTTGCGTCAGCCTCACTAAGTCTTCCCAAGTGAGCAATGGTGAGAGGAATAAGATCACTCAGGCCTTCTGTAATGGTATCAGCATTCATACTCTGGTTTCCAGCTTCAAAGTCCATTCAAGAAACATCAAGAGAACGGTGAATAAGTTTAAAAAAGAGGGAACAGTATGGAGGAAAACTGGATCATGAGGTCACAAAAGCGAGAAGGATCAACATAGAGTTAAAGATATCAATTAGAAAAGATCCAACTCAATACCTAAGACGTTTGGCACGTGAGAGAGGAGGTTCAGCTATAACAATTCAAAGAGCAGTGAAAAAACACTTTAAAATGCTGTGAGAAAACTTGTTACTACAGAAAGTCAGAAGGTTAGAGAGGTGGAAGATAATCTTTACTAAGTTGGAAAGTGATCCTGGAATAATTTATATATATATATATATATATATATATATATATATATATATATATATATATATATATATATATATAAATTTTCTATGATACAACGGTTCAAATCTTAATCTAACAAATGGACGATTTGGAAAATGTAGCTGTTACACACGGTATATGCTAGTAGTCTTAAAATAATATAAATATTTTCGGTATTTACATTATTCACATCATGGGATCACATGGTTCCGTGGTTAAAAGCATTGGTTGAAGTAATTAAAATGGCTTGATCCAAAGAGATGTGAGATCAATACCTGGCCACAAGGCAACAAAATCTTGGAGAGCTGAATTACCAAAGCGAATAAAACTGAAACTGAGATATTGAAAATATATATATGACACATTGAATTCAAACAATATAACACGTGCAGTAAATAAGGTGTTGACGTGACGAAGCGTACAACAGCGGAAACATCGTGAATATGGCGATAAAGAGGAGGACACCAATCCGAATGGTGTAAAAAATGTAACTAGTTACAATAACACATCTCATAAATTTAGACAGTTCCTCGGTCTACTGTTTAAACATACGATAGCAGTTGATAATTATTCGTCCAATGAAATGATAAAATAAAGGATGATGACAGCCGATGTGGATTAGGAAGAAGACAATGTTACATCGAAAGGAAAGCGAATTTATCTCTTAATATAATTTATATTATATTACGTTTTACTAAAAAGTCATTTTCTTTCATGTTTCAATTGTAGAAAATGTACTGATTGCCATTACTGTACAGATTTGAATTCAGTGAGAGAAGAAAATTATTTTTTGTTATCGCTTTCGTTTCAGATTGCAGCCATTTATGAAAACATATGCATTTTTCCGATTCATTTTTATAATCGTTAATGTAGTTGGATTTCGCCTCCCGGTTTTGCTAAACCTCTCTTAACGCACAATTTCTTAACAAAGGTAATACGAAAGGATTTCGCCAAAGCAAGGGGTAAAACTCTCGTATAATAAAACGTTACAGACATTAATGACAAAGATACACTTGACGTACTAGGCTAGTAATATTTCATGTCTCCATGTCAGTAGTAAATGGAAATTTCCACAAGGAATGTTGCTGATTTCAGTTATTTTGTCATTTAGATGGTTGCCGTCAGTTCCTAGGATTTCCATTGCCTCCAATCTTTTAGTAGATATTAATGACTGATACTGCTGCTCCAGTAGCACAACCGGTATGACGATAATTATATAACTTTTTGCTTATTTCTTCTCATTTTTTCTTTCTGGTTTGCTACAACAGCGACATCACGTATGTGGTAAGTATCTTATTTTCTTTTTGCTTACAACTAAAAAAATCTTTTCATCTGACATTGCTGAAATGACCCGTTTGAATCTAAAATTCCCAGAAAGAAGTTAGTCGTTTCATTCTTTAAAACCGTTTCCTATCAGAGTGTTTTGGAAATACATTTGTTTTTAGAATTTCCAAAGCTGTTGTTATTATTATTTTTATTTCCTTTGATATCTGACGTTTACACATTTCTTTCCGGGTCCCGCCCAGTGACCTAAGGTTAGAAATGGTATCATGACACTTCCATTGCAAAAAAAAAAAAAATTACATAGATTTATAATAATAATAATAATAATAATAATTATTATTATTATTATTATTATTATTATTATTATTATTATTATTATTACTAGAAGTAAGAGTAGCAACAATAATAGTATCAGTAGCAGTTTCAGTATTAATATTAATATCTTTATTGTGGTTTCTTGTTTCATGCAATAAAATCAGAAATACAATTTGTTCATATTATATATCTATGTCTATGAGTTTGTGTGTATACATACATACATACATACATACATATATATATATATATATATATATATATATATATATATATATATATATATATATATATATACATATATAATTCGTATTTCATATATATATATATATAGATCTATATATATATATATATGTGTGTGTGTGTGTCTGCCCGCTTGTGTGTCTTGGTGTGTGCGCGCGCATAGGGGGGGGGGTCTGTATGTTTTAAAATAAACATAATTAAATTTTATTGGAAATATAGACAAACAAACATTTATTTAGGGACATCTGATCAATTGCACATAGACTCCGTTGATAGCATGCAAAGCAGCCAGACTATGCCTTTATTTCTAACCACATGCCTCGAAGTATCTACTTGCATATTCTTTTCTTGCGATCATTGAAGTCTTGATATTATGCATGGTGTTCTCTGTCTTTACTTTAGCCTCTTAATAATATATAATTGTATAAGGATTACGTCTTGTGCCCTGGGTGGTCAGGGAAGTTGACCTCCTCTTCCCATCTGCCGGTTTGTAAACGTTTAAATGAGAACTCAAGAACATTCAGCACCCAGAACTGCGTTGCATCATCCTGCTGGAAAATAGCTGTTGGCTGAAAATGGTGCAAATTGCAGAAAGCAAATCATTTAAAAACCAAGTTAACTCTAGTAGATAAAACAATATGTGGGAATTGTAAGCATCATTTATATATTTATAACTCAGACAGATTTATTTAATGTTACAAGGAACTGCTCTCTGCTTTTTGTTTATTCCTGTAATTCTAATTCTAAATGCCTTATACATAAGTCGATAGCCCAAGATGGAAATTACTAATTGGAGATGATCAACTCAAACAAGCACGAATATCTAGGACGTGTTTTAAGAGAATTTTGAGAATACGACGCTGAAATCCGGTGGCGGTTTGGAAAACGAAAGATAACTTCCAACCGTTAAGCAAAGTGTTAAGAAACAAGAATATCTCGTTAGAAATAAAGAAGGGAGTACTTAACTGTTACATAATAGCGGTCCACATCTATGAAATGAATGCTGGTCACTCTCCTCACAGACGAAGAAAAGAGCTGAAGTAATAAGAGATGTAGAGAACAATAATATGAATCCCGCCATGTTCTGAAAATGTCAGTACTGAGGAAGTTTTAGAGAATATTGACCCAAAGATGACGTTAGAACGCCCATATTTAATACCCGAATGACACAGTCGAAATTTGTAGGGCGCATAATGAGAAAAGGAGCTTTGAAAAAAAAAACAAGAGGTATTAAAGACAAAGAGTGTAAAGCTACGAGCATAACATACCTATTGAGCTCGTGCAAATGATTGGAAGAACAGGGAATATGAGTGATAGAGAAAAGAGAAAATCTACTAAGAAGTACAAAGGACAGGAATGTTTGGAGAGCTGTTACTGCACGCGTATTGCAGGGATACGACACATTGAAAAACATCTCTTAAAATTATCGTTGAATACATTCTGAGTTACTTGCGTATTGTTAAATTAATATATTTTTGTTTTATCTCCTCGTCTAAACAATCTAATGCTGAATTATAGACAGTTGTAATTCGGTGATATTAAAATAGATACAAATAATCGTGTCACACACACACACACACACACACACACACACACACACACACACACACATATATATATATATATATATATATATATATATATATATATATATATTGGATATCATTGTTTATTTCAGTGCAAAATTTGTTATCAACTCTTACATATAGACTGTCTGACGAACAGGTGTTAATGATTCAATGGAACATGTTTCTACAGATTGTATTTGAAAAACAGAACTGAAAAACAGAACTAAAAAACATAACATTTGCGTGAAATGCTAACATGCGAAGAATACGATGGCCTTTTTAGAACTTTTATTCCCCTAGTAAAATATTGAAGATTTGCCAAGAACCTCATCAAGTGTGAAAGAAAGTTGAAAGAATCGTAACTCACGACCTTTAAACAAACCATACTTATTTTACATTTATTGCTTCTCATTGGATACGCCAGAAAAAGAGCGCGTCCCGGGTACGACGATAAACTACGTCCAACCAAAAGGTCGTCGATCCGATCAATCGGCTGGTCATGCCCCATCACATCTAACCCATCCCAAAACAACTACAACTTACAATTAACTTTCCCTCCCAAACCCTACACTAAATATACTAACACCTTACACCTAAAATGTGATGGGAAACAATGATGTTGCCAGCTATACGTTTTTGAAACGATGATGTTGCAAGGGATTTATTTTTTTGAAACAATTATGTTGCCACCTATACGTTTTTGAAACAGTTGCCAGCTATACGTTTTTGAAACGATGATGTAGCCAGGGATTTATTTTTTTGAAACAATTATGTTGCCACCTATACGTTTTTGAAACAGTTGCCAGCTATACGTTTTTGAAACGATGATGTAGCCAGGGATTTATTTTTTTGAAACAATTATGTTGCCACCTATACGTTTTTGAAACAGTTGCCAGCTATACGTTTTTGAAACGATGATGTAGCCAGGGATTTATTTTTTTGAAACAATTATGTTGCCACCTATACGTTTTTGAAACAGTTGCCAGCTATACGTTTTTGAAACAATGATGTTGCCAGCTATACATTTTTTGAAACAATGATGTTGCCAGGGATACATTTTTTTTTAAACAATGATGTTGCCAGGGATACATTTTTTTTTAAACAATGATGTTGCCAGGGATACAATTTTTTTTAAACAATGATGTTGCCAGCTATACGTTTTTGATATATTTAGTAAATACTGGATCTGGCATTAAATAACCCATAGTGGTTGATATGCCATAAAACCCCAAACAAACAAACAAACAGAAAAAGAGCAAATAATAACAATAACATTAGGATGTTAACACAAATGGATACCATAAAAATGTCTGCAGATAGAAACGATATCTTATTGAGTTTGTCTAATCACTGATTTTTCACCAAATAACAACATATTTCGAACAAGCGTCATTGCGCCTAATAACCAATACGCCTTTACAATAACAGCCATTATATATTGGTTTAGGTGCACCACGACGTGGTCTAATGATTAGCAAACTGTTTCTCGCTAGAACAGTTACGACTGAATAGTGAGTTCTATACTATGCCTATACTTTCGCCTTGTACCACATCTGAGTTAAGCTGAGAAAATCACAATAGCATATTTTTAGAAGACTTTTCCTTTTTTAAAATATTGTTAACCTCACATTGATATATCATGCAGATTCATATCAATCATATATTCCTTAACAATGCATTTAAACACATTCGTGGTAATCACATAAAACATCATAATATAATAATTACAATATGATGCATATATTTCCAACTACAGATATTTCGCTATGCATATGAATATTGTGATGATCATAGAATAGCTTTAGGGCTGTCATTGCCACAATATTGATAAACTTATTTGGACATAGCAAATATTTCAAAATAAAACAGTTACAATGAAAAAAGAACACTTTTGTGGGTTTAATATCATTACTTAAGGCAAAGATTTGCCGTATTAATTGAATCACATGGAGCTATTTCATATCGGAATGTAATCATCAACGAGAAATCTAAGGTCAGCATCTCCTTCATTGGCAACTATATTTATAGTAGAGGGTTTTAGGACTTTGGCCATAACATATTGTCACTCTTGTCACATTTTAGAGTTCAATTTTTAGACAAGATTTAATTTGTATTTACTTTTCTTTAAAGTAAGGTTGAAACTTTACAAGGGTGGGGACCACTCGATTGAAGAGGGTAAAGTTAGGAGATTATTTGTGTGTATAGGTGTGGAATATATCGGTTAACCCGAGACTTGAATAGATTAAGATTGTAGTGATTGAAGAAACAGCTGTTGCGAGTCGGTTCCACAGGGCAGTAGTTCGCGGGAAGAAGCAGTTCGATTGGAACTTACTTCTCACCGATGGAATACGGAGGGAATATGTATGGTTTTCTACTATGTATGTGGCATAGCGTCTTCTTGCTGTGAAGGTTTGATTTGTTAGGAACAGAGGATGTAGTTCGTCCGAGCACATTCCGTGGAAGTAGAGGTAGAACAACGAGAGGCTGGCGTCAATCCGCCTGAGGTAGAGAGTCTGAAGGGTGGATAATAATTCGTCATCCAAAAGTGCTCTGATTGTTTTGACGTATGGTTAGTTTATGATTGTTGAAGCGAAATTTAAAATTATTTCCAGATTCACCAATATATCCACTATTGGGACATATTGTGCAGAATAAATAGTAGATTATGTTATGGCTCTCACAGGTGAGGCGAGGTGGGTGTATCTTGATATTGGTGTTGGGTAGAGAAAATACAGTATCGATTATTAAGTGTTTGCAAACTAAGCAACGAGGTTTGTTACATTTGTAATTTCCTGATTGGTTTGTATTGTTTAGATATTTGGTAGAGGTGAGGATAGCTGATAGGTTAGGTTAGGTCAAAACAATCCTTATTCCCCCATAGCTGATCATTTTAATCAACCAGGACACTCATTAGAAAACTGTAAATGTATATTGATAGATTCTGATTTCAGTTCCACATACAGACGCAGATAAAAAGAAAAATACTGGATTTTAAAATATATATAAACTAAGGTTAAATAAAGACTTGGGTACTTTAAATCTTTATAAATATTTCAATAGTTAAACAAAAAATTTTTTTTAGATATATTTACAAAAGGTTTTTTTAAACAATATCTAAAATATTATTACAGTTAGATTTACGTTAGAAATATTCGAACACAGTTGCATTCCATATCACGTGACGTCCGCGTCTCGCAACGGACGCTACTTGTAAACAAACGTCTGAAAACAGTTATTTCTGATGAAAGATCGGGGTCGATCTGAAATATCAAATATATATTGTCATTAGTTACTCTTCACATTGAAGCCACACAAAAATGCAACAGGAATAAACAGGCAGTTGCAAATTGTGTTCTGTCTTTGTTTTGAATATTTTGCGAGTGCTTGTTTCTTTCTACCTCGAATAAACGACAACTTGGAAAGAGGGATACTTATCCCCACTAGTCAAGTGGATCATTACTATTGAAAACATGGAGGCTTGTCGACACAGGTTGTCAATATAAAAGAAATTGACATTAATTAGTCTAACAAAGGTTGACATATTGCAAAATCAACCACGCCAAATGACATATTCAATCATCGCGTTTCACTTATCATAACCTGCGAAAAGCATTTGTATTTCGTGACCAGAATTTTTAGCTTTGTAAATATTTAAAAAAAAAACATAATTATCCGAAAATATTACTTATTAGTGATACTTTCACGTTGAAAGCAATAACTCTGTACTCTTCAATGCTGTCATGTTTTAAACTTCACATTGATTACACGTTCATTTCAAATCAAATTAGATTTTTTAGCAAGATTAAATAAAACGATTTTAAATCCAAGCAACGAATATTTTGCCTACCCCATATTCTGTTGCTTTTCAATATTTTCGTACACTGATATTTTCTGATCTTTTATTCAAGCTGACATTTTTAATATATCTGAATGTGTTTTCGGTTTTCGAATATAATGGCTTGCAAAGTAGTTCTGAATTTGCCCGTTTACAGCGTATGTATAATGAGCTCTAAACGTAGGAAAATGAAAGTAGTCTGAATGTGTCAGAATCTATGATAAAGACAGGAAACGCATGAATACGAATTAATTTCACTCGGGTAGATTACATTTTTGGGATTAATCTTAGAATGCTAATAAATATTGATTTGATGATGGTAAAACGCTTGAAATCTACGACATACAAGTAATTGAAAATATGAATATTACTAATGCTAATTTTATACGACGTTGAATACGACAAAATTACTGAGGTTTATATAGCAATATTAATCCGGAAAACCAGAATGATAATCATATAGTAATCCAAAAAATATGTATTTATTTATTCATCATTAATTTGCTGAACTTCAATTACTATCAATGAGATTTATAACACATGAAAATGTCTATTTATAAATACAC
The DNA here is from genome assembly GCA_964036315.1 of Acanthosepion esculentum. NCBI lineage: Eukaryota > Metazoa > Mollusca > Cephalopoda > Sepiida > Sepiidae > Acanthosepion > Acanthosepion esculentum. Next base: position 55,067,132 of record OZ038486.1, on the reverse strand, counting down.
TTAGCATATATTATTAGTGATATCTTTGAAAATATAAACGAAGTTTGGATTAGTTTTCCGGAAATGGACAGAATACAGGGAATATCAAATCGTCATTGCATCTAGCATGAAACAGACTGTCGCCTCTAAGTGTTGTCTTCCATGTTCACTTCTATATTTACACACGCTCTATCTCTGAAATTGAGCACTTTATCCCATAAATAAACCACATTTTAAGACTATATTTCTTCACACAGACACACACACACACATATATATATATATATATATATATATATAGTATCGCTTTACTTGTTGGCTGCCACGTCATGCAATTTAAATTTGTGTATTTAGAAAGCAATCCTTCCGCTATTTTTAAATAGACTTAAGATATATTATTAGTGATATCTTTGAAAATATAAACGAAGTTTGTATTAGTTTTCCGGAACTGGACAGAATACAGGGAATATCAAATTCAAAATATGGTAGTTATGGTCTGATAGAATAGCCCGTGAGCGATTATAGTTATTTTTATTGTTTTTGTACGTAATAATGTCCTTCATATATCACAAATTAATTGTTTTTCTTTTATAATAGAAAAACAATCTGAAATTCTCTCAGGGAGAATAGTATTGTTGGTGTAAATTCATTTTTTTGGTTTTTAAAATGTCCCAGTCGCTTCAACAAGTTGTGACACGCTCTACATCTTTAAAAAAAAGACCAAGTTAATTGCTATTAAATAACATTTCACTATATTTTAAAGAAATAGCTAAAGTACTTCTTCGTTTAGTTTTAAAATGTTATCGTCTGAATGATTTTTAACGATTTCCACCATCCTGGAATTTCGAGGACTTGCAGATAGTTTTCTTTTCAAACGCGGAAGCTGTGGACCTGGAATGTTCAAAACATAATAACAATTTTCTATCCGGAAAAGCATGATTCCGACATAACAGGAAATAAGCTCGAAGTTTCCAATTACAGATTCAACAATCAGTTACACATTTAAAAATACTTCAGCATCAAAAGTCACGCTGTATATCGGTCCAGACCATGATGGTAACTGATCGTATTAAAAAAATAAATGGTAAGATATAAAGTATTTGAAGACATCATCGCCAATGCACTACACACGTAACAGTTTAAAATGTGGAAGCTATTTCTGCCGCATCGTGTATAAATCTTTATGGCGATTGAATAACTGTTCCTGGTTTCATAATTCTGTCGCATCATTTTGTTTTTGTTTTACTCAAATTTTGAGTCCATATATATCTTATAATTTGAGGGAATAGTTTGGTGATAACAAGCCATTATCAGTTTGCAATCAATCAGTCGAAGGAAGTTCATCTCGACCAAACGGTTGACAGGGAAAACCATTGATGACATGTAGACATTTCAAGAAAAACTGAGAAGTTGTTTCAGGCTGAAATAGGAAAAATGCTTTATCTTCCGTCCAACAGATTCCCATTTTCACAGGAAGGAATACTGGGAATCTGTACACATGAGCGAGTATAAATATTAACTTCAATCCATCAAAAAATAGCGCGAGACATACATATATACTCAAGCATACTTTTCTTTATTAGAACTATCGAATGCACGGTCCAAGGTAAAAAAGTTTTTGTTTTTTTTTAAAAAAAAACTTGTATGTCAATGCAAACACGCGCCTTAATAAATATAATATTTTATGTTACTCTCACTCCCTCCTTCTCAATATCATATATATATATATATATATATATATATATGAGGTGTGTGAACCGGATAATAGGTGGTCCTACATATTCCTATTGAGGAAAAAATTGAAATTAATAAATAAATAGTAAATAAAATTTCAGAGTATGGGCGGAGACATTATATGTATAGTTTTGAAGTTATCGCTTGAATGAACCGGAAACCCAATCTTAAACAGGAATCAAGTGATAAACCTCTACTCCAGTTTTTAAAAAAGACTGTGGAGAGGAGTACCTCGTGATAAACGAACCTATATGCTCCTATTATATTTCGTAAAATATGTAATTAGAATATGAAAACTAAAAGTTCAAGTATACATCTACTTAGATCATTATATGTCATTAAAGAAATCCGATGGATATATTATAAAACTATGTATAGTGGTTGATTTCAAATCATTTAATAAAGATATAGCCATAAGGAATGCGGATATATTTAAAAACGGAGGTCTCTGATGAATGTCTAATGCTAGCTATGTCGTACGCAACAAAAAACCACGTACATTCGCAAACTTGCCTGAATAAAGTTTGAAAGGAACGTATAAAAATCAATAGACATGTCAATGTTGGGAATAATGCTAAAAGTGTCAAAGAGGTTATACGTATCCGTGAAGAGACCACAGAAAGATGTCTCTTTAGAGTGATTAAATGATAAATATAGAAGTGTTTAGGAAATAGAGCAAGAAGAAAGGAAAACAGGTGTAAAAAAAGTTGGCTGTTGCCCAAGAAATACAACAGTAAAAAGTAAGAAAGCGTTTATGGAGGAGAATAGACTGGTTCGCTTATATCAGAAGAGTCCAGTGATTGTTGTCAAGGGAGGCATAGGTAAAAATGTAGGGCACGATGGATAAATTATCGTTTAAATTACGCAAAAATGATAATAATACTGACATCATCATTTTAACAGATATATTTACCAAAATTACACATAACTATCTTAAAATAGAAAAAGATTAAATGTATTCAATAAAATCGCCATTGGCATCAACCATGGCCGCCAGACAACTTCGGAATCTCCTGCATCTCTTCTGGACGCTCCCCTTGTTTAAGTTGGCGAATGCTGCTATAATCCTTGTCTTCAGTTCATCTTTGATGTCACAACACATTCTTTAGTCTTGAAATATTTTCATCTTTCATATTCATTGCTTTGTCACAAGCAACATACATACATACATACATACACACACACACATATATATATATATATATATATATATATATATATATATATATATATATATATATATATATATAGTTCTGTTGTTTATAACATTTTATTACACGGACTCATATTCCGAGTTTGCCATTTTTGTTGGGGGATAAATACTCAAGAGATACGTGTATTCCAAATAAACACTCGACCAGTACATACAGCACGATATAAATAAAATTAACCAATCGTTATTAGTAATGATAAAGGATGATTAGAGTAATAACATCTATATGATGAGCCCTAAATTATAGAAAAATATGCTTCGTAACGATGTCAAAAGTTATAGGCAGGCGTTAGAAAATTATATGAAAAACATTAAAATGGAGGCCCATGGATATTATCACCAAATTAAAAATTCTCAACATGACCCGGCAATAAGCTAACAAGAATTATAGCAATAAAGTATCATAGGCACTGTTTTATCACCAACCTATCATCAACCATAAGCATCAAAATAAATCCGAATTGGGGACGATCAGCAAATTTATATTACAAGGAATATTTCATGTATGTATGTATATATAGGTTCAAAAATATTAATATTCCTAAAAAGGAGGATGATAGTAAAGACGTTAACCGGTTCATAATAGAGAGTTTACTATATTAAACCATAGATTTTTTTTTTCTGGGAAATACAAGGAGAGGAAAAATGAACATACCACTAATATTAAACATTGTCGCAAATTACTGCTTTATCATTACGATTGTTTATGGCAAAAAAGAAACGTTAAGGATGGTTAATTTGATCTTCCGGAAGTATCCTTTGTAAGAGCGGAAGTGTGGCGAGAAAGAAATAGGATTGTTCATTCGTATCGTATCGAGATAATTGTCTTGATACATTAAACAAACAGAATAAAAATTATCTGTGCAAATTATTTAATGAAATCAACTTCATTATAGAGAGCGAAATTAATATAAAACTTAAATATCTCCATGAAAAACACGACCTGCCCGCTTAATTAAAAATTAATAGCTGTTTATTATATGTAAACGAAAATTTAAAACCGACCAAGAGAACTCATCAGACAAATACCGAGGAAAATGGAATATAGATTTGTCTAGAAACTCTTCGAAATATAAAAATAGTTAAGAAAATTATACTACGAGAAAACCTTAAAAAGGGATGCACAATACAAATTGAATTTAAAAAAGGGTGAAATATAAGATATGGAAAATAAAAAGTAATAAAAGAATAAGAAGTTTACTTTATTTTAATCATTCTTTTAAGCTAAAATATTTAAGGAGATCTATTATTTGTTAAGAAAAAATATTATCACAGATTTAACTCCGGATAAATTTAAAATTCTAAAATAACTATAAAAGATTGTATTTTTAAACATCACCCTTACAACGGAATGCAGATTTTATCGCAGTTACAATAGTGTGTTTGACATGTAATTTACCTCTGAAAATGATCTTAGAATAGGGCGAAAGTAATTGGGTTAAAAAACTATAGTGCCTTCCTGGATGAATTTCCACTCAACATCAGTAAACTTATAAGTCAACTGGAAAGGATCAATATAAAAATAAATAGACAGAATATGTAGATGTTTTCATATAGATAACAACTTTACTCACTACAAATATGCAACCAGGTTTCCGTGCAATTAGTTGCAACTCGACTGTTGAGAAGCAAAATAATTACGAAAAGTTGTTTGCAAGCAGGCCGCTTGTGAAATGTCACTACTTTTTTCTATTTGTTTGAAAAAAGAGAAAAACAAACATTTTAAAAGGGGACGTATAAAGGTAAAGAAAAGATAGAAAAGGCAAAAGGGTGACAGAGTGAAAAAATAGTGCTTGTTGATAGCAGTGTGCTGAAGGATGGTTGAGATGTTAAGGTGATGGCTCGACCCGACAAATTTAAATCGACAGCAACGGTCAAGAGTTTAGGTACAGCATTTTCAAGCCTCCCAAAAGTGAGAGATTGTGGAGGAAAGGTGAGAAACGGAGAGTGTAAGACGTTGAAGTCGGAAGAAGGGATAAGTTTAAACGATGGTTATAGTAGTAACTGGAAACGCTATTGGTAACTTTAAAACAAAGCCAGAGCTAAATTGCGTATATTTAAGTTGGAGTTATTGCGACTAGTTTTGTTATCAATGAATATATTTTGTAAATTAATAAATTAAGAGGTGGAGATTTTTTTCTTGGTATTTACGTAAGTTATTTGGGATTTTTTTGCAATAAGTTTTAGTTCAGAATTTACGATATAACTAGAAAAGTATATAAAAAAGTATGGGATATTAATATAACTTTTATAAGCAAATTTTGACCTATTGTCGGACTGTATAAGTTGTAGAATGTGGATGTAAATTAATTTATCAGCTTAGTATTACTAGTATTATATATGTGCAAAAAATGTTTTAGAATCATAATCTAAGATAGATTAGTAGAAAAGTATATACAATGGTAGAAAGTATATCAAAAGAGTTGAGTTTTAATTTTAAACGTTTAGGTTTGTGGATTTGAATGTTTAGACAGATTGTGATGTTAGATCTTTAATAATATGCTACAAAAAACGGTGGTTTCAAATCTTTGATTTAATAATTGGCAGTTGTTCAAAAGTTTAATAATACATATTTTTCCTGCAAACAAAAAAAACAAGATTCGTTCAGAGATTGCGGGTTCTGGCTTGTTTTAGGATTTTCTATTTAACCTTAGGAGTTTTGCTTTGCTACTTTAATTTCCAAAAGTATTTAGAAAGTGGTGGCATATTGCGTTTGCCTATATTAGTAAAAGAGGATATGTGATTGTAATATCGATCCTTAAAAGATCTTCTAGTGGATCTCACATACAATTTAATATCTCTCGGGTTCACATTCTGGAGATGGAGCAAATAGTAGAGGTTCTCCACTGCAGTACATGCGGCGCCCCAACGATCCTAATGGGTAATGGAAAACATCGAACGTACTTTTGGATTACTTTACCAATTTCTGTCTGAATTGAAATGGGATGAGTTATTATTATTTATACTATTTATATTCGTACTATTGTGACATAGCGATCGTGAGTTCAATCCCCGGGTCCGCAGTGTCTCGTTGCCCTCAGTGTAAACGGCCGTGCAGCAACTAAACAGTACTAAATAAAAATAAGAACTAGACATTATCTCTAGACATGAAATATGGAACGAGAACAGTCTTCCCCCGTACAGTAAATAACGGTTCAGTTCAGAATTCTCTATAGGATACACAGGTCGATATATACCCGAGAAAAGCCGGAGGGCACAACAGCTTAAACGTTGAGATAACAACAACAATGAGGACATTAGTCCGAATTTAAATAGTGCAAATACTTTTCCAATATGTTTAGATACTTGCGGTTGAATATAATATCGTTAACTTTACTAGTTTCTATATTTGCATTTATTACATGTCATAATTGCATAATTCAATCATAGGTAAAAAAAATGTCTACAAATAGATATTTATCTTAACACAGCAGATGTTAATATATTGTTACATTATACAATATCCGACATCTACAGACCATGTCTCCAAAATTTACCGGGAATTTTTTCTTTCTTTCCATTAACTGACATTACATAAATAATCTTTTCCAGAATCAAAAGTCTAAACATTTACTTAAGTAATTTTACACTTAATCGTTATTTCTCGGATGTACTTTGTTATGGTGTTAACACGTGAAATAACTGGTAGGCATAAAGTGTTACTCCCTTTTAATATATCATGGATTTTAAAATACAATACGCTAACCTGGACACAAAATTCAAATCTCCTCCTATGAAGTTTTGTTATACTCTGGTTTGTTTTCTCAAAATATTTGAACAGGAGATAGCGATATCATATTCTAAGGAGAAGTGACCAGCAACAGGAAAAGGAATGTTGATGGAATCATCACCGGGCAAAATTACAAACAGGTAAATATAGACCACATCATCATTCTGTGGTTCAAATGTCATCTTCAAGGACGATAATCGAAATCTTCATCACGCTTGTCTAAGTGGCCGGTTTCCCACATATGATGTGGCTAGTTTGATAACTGGTTTTAAACCACCGAACACTTTCAGAACCAGTTAAAATTACCTATTTATTTGCTGAATCCCACTCTACGTAACCTCGAATAATGTTTTTCTTGGTTGTAGTTTGGGAGGCCACAATACAGATCGCAATTCTGTGATTGCTGATAAATGAAAGAAATATCAGGAGGTTATCTCATCAAATATATAACATATTTAGGAAGTTATTTATTTCGAAATATTGCCTTCGGATATTAAAAGACGATAGATTGGCCAATAAAGTTTTATAATCTATTTACGTGTACTTCCCGTGCAAAGAAACATTTTAATACACATAACAAGAACTACAAATAAGAAGAGTGTTCTAAGGACAATCATAATATCTCTAACATATTGTAAGATTAAAGTTGTACGAGAATCAGAAGGAACAGTTAATCTGCAAGATAATTTAGAAACATTTTTGCTATTTACATAGTTCGAAATGTTGTCCTCATCTTTATTTCTATATTCAAGACGTTTCGGCCTATGTATGCTCCAGTCTTCTTCAGGTGATATATGATGGAATCTCTAGCAGAATTATTTATTTAATCCACGTGTGTAGATTGTTTCCACGTGGAATCCGGCGTACTCTCACAGCCGGAAGTAAGACTGATATCTCAAAGCTAAAATTTAAAAAAAAAATAAAATGAATTATCTCTGACAATTACACGGAATTGAACCAGGTATTCGAAAATTGAAAATGGCTAGAACACATAACATTTAAAATTGAAATCTCTAGAGCATATAATTAAGGAAACATAGCTTCGATAATTTGACACTCAAGAAACACATTGAAGGTAATAAAGACAGAGAAAAACAACGAATAACTGATTGATTTCCTGAAAAAAATTAGGAGAAATAGGAAAAAACGTAACAGCTTACTAAAAACCACAAACGATAAGAAGTTGTGGAGAGCTTTGATCGCCCATGTCGTGAGTGAAGAATCCATATAGAAAATATTCAGTTTTTTTAAAAATATAATAGAAAATTAAACAAACAAACCTTGTCAGTAGAAATAACTTGCTTACGTATAAATAGTAATGTGTGAAAGGTGAAATGTCGATATGGATTAGAATTCTACAGAATGATAAGATAGATAACAAATAGGAGAACGTTTATCAATCTAACATGTTTCACTTTTATTCATAAATAGTAATATAGGTATATTCATCTCATCAGACCGACGACATTTTCTAGAATGGAAGCAATATATCCAGAGAGACAGATGTAAACTTAAAAAAATAAAAAAAGGAAGAAATAAGAAATACAAGATGAAACACTAGCAAAAATAAATTGACCTAGAAAATGTTCTTAGGGGGCTTACATTAAGAGAGCACAAATTAATATGACGGGTAAGGGAAGGTAAAATGATAGGAAGGTACCCGAAGATCGAATTTAAGAGAGTTACAAAGTGTTAAACAAAGTTTATAGAAAGAGGCGGTTAAAATGGTTGTCTGTATTGACTACAACATCATCATCATATAATACAATCGTCAACATATATTACTACTTCTACTACTTCTACTTCTACTACTACTACTACTACTACTACTACTACTACTACTACTAATAATAATAATAATAATGACAATAATGAAGTTATATGAAAAGTATATAATATAAAACCGGTGTACCTATATATAACTATATATCACAAAAATATAAAATATAAACCAAATAAGAATAAACTTCCAGAAATCATAATAATATCTAATAAAAAATATATAGATAACTATAATAAATAAGTAAAAACATAAATACAAATAATATTGATATTAACATTATATATATATATATATATATATATATATATATATATATATATATATATATGGTAATGATAATAAATAATATAATTGATGTATCAGCATGGCAAACAGAAATTATCAAATATATCGCCCCCCCACACACACACATATATATATATATATATATATATATATATATATATATATATATATATATATATATATATATATATATATATATATATATATGGGTGTAACAAGCACACACAAATAAACATACGCATACATACATACGAACACATGTATAGCATTAATTTCTCTTGAGGTGAAGAATACGGAATTCATATAGCTGTTCTCAGTGTAACACGTTTTCTGGTTCATTGCAACTTGAGGAAGTCGAAGGAGGTTATGTATTTTTCTGATCTGGTAAGAGTACGAATGTGGCTTACCAGTTTAGTGTTAGTTTTGCAATCCGATCCCATTTTCCGAAGTAACTGAGCTCCATTACAAAAGGCCTATCAGACCGTCTCATGCAGCTGGTACTTGATATAGATCAAAGCATAAGCGCTACACTTTTCATTTGGTACGCACACACAATGAACAGCTGTGCAAGAGAAAGATGACTTTTACAACAACCTCCCTAACGTCATCTCCCACGTCCAATATAGGGAAAAACATATCGTAATGGGGGACTTCAATGCTCGTGTATGTAACGACGTGCACGTCCGAGATTGTGTGCTGGGTCATCATGGTGTTGGACGCATGAACTCCAACGATTGCGCCTCATTTCTATTTGCAGATAAAGCAGTCTTGTAAGCACCAACACCTATTTGCAGCAACTGAACTGCCGAAATCCGTCGTAGATGCATCCTCGATCGAAAGACTGGCATGTTATTGACTATAACATCAAGAAAAGAAACTTAAGGTATATCAATATCATCCGTTCCTTTCATACCAACTGCTGCCTTTTTAACCTGATTTCCTTCGCAAAAAAGAATTCATTTCGTCTTCCTCACAGTACCTAAGCGGATGAATGATTTTAGAATTGTGGCTGGTTGAATCCCCTTTCATTTAATCGACGAATTAACTATCTGCGAAAATGTAGAGCCATTTCCTTTTGGAAAACAGAGTTTTTATCTCCAAAATCTTCCGGGATAATTTCTGTATATTAAAGAATACACAAAGACTGATAGAACATTAGCGAGAAAAAAGGGATTAGAAGACTTTCTCATTCATTTCCTATGCCACTCATTCCATCACTGACAGGTGACCGTTGAAATGTCCCTAATGAGATCACTGACGTCTGTCACTACAGACCAGAAAGTTGATGCTATTTAACACTATGTGAAAAAGAGAAGTTTTTTTTTCCCTGCTGAAAAGACGGCTACCGTATTTCGTTGAATATAAAACGCCGCGATATATGAGACGCTCCTAAACATTTTTAAGGAAGAAATTGGAAAAAGAAATTCCTTGTAATTTATAGCCCTCCCCAAAGTTCACTCATGTTTCAGCACAATAACCTGTATAATCATGAAAAAAGGAACTGCATTTCTTATCAAACCAAATCCATGAAGAATTATATTGGGCATACCAATACATGCCTATCGAGAAGACTCATGTTACATCTCTCTGACCATAGCTTAATTTGGACCCATTTAAACTCGCTGCCAAACTTCGCCCGTAACATTCACCTAGAAAATACAAGATATCCTATCCACATGTAACAAAGGCTAAAAAATATGGAAACATTAATAAAAAAAATGAAAAATGCAACACACAATAAAATTAACTATGAACCCGGCCAAATGTTTTGGTTGTGTTTGAAAAATAAAACAAAACATTCAGGTCACTAGATACATACATATAACAAGTTACATATTCAATAAGAAATTTTAAAAAATAACCTCGATAATGTCTGATAGAATAGCCGAAAACGATTGAATACATAGAATGTTCGGACAGTTTTTACACACTTTATGTACCAAAAATAAAACACTTATACGGTCACACAAAATAAAAAGTTTAATCGCATATCAATATATATATATATATATATATATATATATATATATATATATATATATATATATATATATATATATATATATATATATAAGCATTTTACCGACCGAACGCCCAGCTATTGCCGTCATAGTATCATTGAGGACCATAGCGTATTATATTGATACAGCTTTCAATAGCAAGTTAGCTCTTCCAGGTTTGGAATTGTGAGCCGCACACCCCACTATTTTTTCACCCAGTGCTTTCTTTTCCGATGTCAAGTTAGGCAAATGATCACAGTCTACTCAACGTTTTAACATATTGCTGGAGTAAAGAAGAAGAGATGGATACTTACCGTTCACCCAGGCATTAGTATACAGATGAACGAAAGAAATTCTGTCGGAATTGGAAATCATTACACTGATTCGTCATTTCGCGTCGATAACTGAAACGCTACCAGCACATCAAATTATTAATTACTGATTTTAGGAAGTGGTTGTGATTTTCTTCCGAACTCGTTCTTATATATGTCAGAATGCCAAAAATCACCCTGCACAATAACCAAAATTGCATTTAAATTATCACAATATTTATTTTCAACGTAATTTATTTTCTTGTAAATGCACTTAATTCAACAGTGAATATTAATTATATACTTCGGCCATTATAGAGTGGGCTTCTGATTAAGAACTAAGCGAATAACTAAGTTTAATATATAACTAGGAATAATGCTGCTTTGTTACACAGTTTCCATATGTATTTTCGAAAAGTAACTACGCTTTTATTCTAGAAATATGAAACAATTCGATTTGTTTTACGTTTTCTATATAATACAAATCGTCCACTAAAATAAACAGGAAGGTTTTTTATTATTATTATTCAAAACTAATGCTTTCTACATAGATTTTAGTTATTCAAAATAGTCTCAAAATAGGAAAACAAATATGATTGCAATGGCCACAGATGTTGAGAGATTATCTTGTTTTGAACAGTGGAAATTGATTTCGCTCATGGTGATGCTATCACCAAGAGACAGCCTTGATTCAATCTGCATATTGATAGTATAACAATGGTGTACAGTTGCTTTTAACGCTGCAATGCATTTTGTGGGAAATTTAGTAAAACAACAACAACAAAAAAGAAAAGAAATACACACAGCTCGCTATTATTTTTCATTTTCTAGAGAGACAGTATCCCGAACAAATGTACACGATCTTTATGAAACAATTGCTATTCAAATGGACATTCGAATAGTAGTTTCATAAATACCCATAACATACTTCTTTCTTTTTCTTGCTTTTTTTCATTACGAGGAAGCCTAGAAAAAAGAAACCTATGTAAACATTGGTACAAAACCTGTCAAATATATTGTTCGTATTCTTAGATAAAGACTAAGCACGGGATCCTATATGATAGGTGAACCTGTCAGCATTTCTGATGCTATCATGTTTGGTGGGCGGGGAGAAGAAGAGGACTCATACCTTTCCCAAGGGTAGGGGCACGTAAGTAAATGTTATGCATTCGACTGGAATCCGGAAAGCCGAGTTCGAATTCCAGTCGAATCCATTAGATTCACTTACAGTTAATACCGTAGGGAAAGGTGTGAATCCTATTCTTCTCCCCTCAGCTATGGGTAAATAGCAGGATAGACCGAGTTCTATAGCCTTGGATGGCAACTAGTCTACCGTAGAAAGAATGGCAACTTACTGCGGGAAAAACATTATCAGTCATGTATCGAAATATACATCATCGCCTAAGCGTGTATCACGCATGGCACATAACTGACATACTTGGTATCTATGTAAGGCACATTCTATGTAGATTAACATATCAAAACCCACTCTCTATAGATTTCGGGCATAAACTTTGAAGCATAATCAATTCTCAATTATATAACGGTATTTTCAGGTCGTAAGATCCGACCTTTCGTGAAAGCTCTTTTAACGTTTACTGAAATATTTTAATTTATGAACCTTATAAGTGCAAAATATCAATTAACAGATAATCTAGTTATTAATTCGTATCGTTTTGGTTTCGATACTAAGATCAATGTGAATTTTACTGGCCGAACTCTCACTGAAATCGCTAATATCGCAGTTTTATGATATTATGGAATTTCAGATTCAATCGCAACGTCTTTTCGATTATAAAACACTATTGGTTTCATTCAAGGTTTTGTTACACGATTCTTGCAAAGCACATATACACCTAGTCGGTAAATCATTACCAATCTTAGCAAATTAAAAACTACAAACGTTCAGCCTAGATCAAATAATACAATCCAAGGCCAATACTTGATTTTGAGGCTGATCAAAGATCATTTAAAAAAGAATAATAGGCATTTCAAATTTTTAGAAAATATCATGTTTAGAGTGATGTCTTCGAGATCTCAATCTTCGTCATCATCATCATCTATGAAAATAAATATGAGCATAAAAATGTAAAGCAATTCAGATCGACTCTGAGAATTTCTAAATTCCAAAGGGAATCAAATTGAAAATGAATCATTAAAATCAAATGGGAGACTTTGTAAAACGCAAATAATAGGAGTCAAAACGATTCTCGTACACTCTGTGAAAAAGATGGTTTCTCTCATTATCACAGGCAAATTGACAGTAAAATACAATCAAATATGGCATGAAATCAAGAGAACTTTTTCACACAAAGGCTAAAATGTGAGGGTTTTACATGCATGAAGTAAGATTTCAGCATTTATTCTCGTTTCAAACATATCTCTCAGACGAACAAATCTACTGCTATTCCAAAAAGCCATTTTTTTTAAAAGTTGTATTTCATTTTCATTCATCATCAGTAGATGACCAACAATTGTAGCTTCATGCCAGAAATTTGGATAGTTATTTACAATTCATACTAAAACAAAGAGAACTTATATAAAATAAGGAATAAGCTGTCTTACTTGATGCGCGTTTTCGTAGCTTTTTCTGCCTAGTACATCTACTATGTCTTCGTTTCTTACTGAGAATTTCCCATTTTCAGTGTGTCATTCATATGGGATAATGGTTAACGAGAACTATTTTATTTACCTACAGATTGGTGACTTCGGTCGACACTGGATGTTCACTATTTTAACATTCCAAACAAACCAATGTAATTTTCATAAGGTAGTTTGATCTGCCTTAATTTAAGTTCACAGACAAAGATCAGTGACATCGTGCTGATAGAAGATCAAATTAAACTGCCAAATATTAGATGATGAGGTCATTATATCAAGTAAAGATCATTCAGTCTCTTAAAGGTACTACATCCGCAATTTGGAATATACTGTTAGTCATAACCGTGGAATATGTTATCCTGAACAAGAAAAATTTTCAAAACAAAGAAATTGCTTTTCGAGGAGAATATTAGAATAAGATATGCACCAGTGTCACAGTCTACGATATACCAAGTTAATTGTTCGAAAATCTACCTCATAATTTGAGCATATCTTTAATATGGGCCTTTGAATGATGGTTTGATATTAGGATCGATATAAGATTTTAGAAATCTCATCATAAATTGTTTGAACAACACTTTCTGGAGGTTGCTCCACATTGTTTCATGAATGAAAATCTTTGTGCCTTCTCACAGCGTACTCAGGAAAGTGTATCCCCTGAAAGCGGACGATGGTCCTTGATATCCTCATTTTTGCAATTCGCCCTTCTTGCCAATCCTGTACGTTAATCTTCATCTAAACTTAGAGGAACAACTTCGATCTCTCTCTACCAGGATACATTCATCGCTAAAAGAAATATTATACCAACCATATTGGAAGCAGGGTGGAAGATGCTGAGGAAGTCTTTTGAAAAAAAAAAAACTAAGTTTTTTTAATCGCAAGTGAAACGCAGAACGTCCTGGCAAAGAGGCCCCGCAGTTGTATGAAGACAGTAAAATGTTCCGTGGTCATGTCAGTTAGAAAGCAGTTATCAGCGAGCTATACAGAGCGGAAGATATGCCAAAGAGGCCATTGTCAGGGATTCCGTGTTGCATTATTCTCTCGTCCTCAGGGTCAATCATTACAACATTCGCGAAGAAAATTCCAACAACTCCAGAAGAAACAAGCACAGCGAGGACACTCTAGCAGAACATCTCTACGCTCCCATATTTATTTCACAATTTAATTCTTCTAAATGCCGCCATCTTGTACAATCTCTACCTACAATATAAGCTTTCTCTTCATCTCGCTTTTCTCCGAAAAATCAAAAGCACACCGCAATACATTTTGGAACTCATTCGAAAAGCATCCATTCTATAACAAAAAAGAATAGCTGAACAGTAAAGTCTGAATAAGACATGTGCATTCTCTAACCAGAGATCCTAAACAAAATTGAATTAAAAGCTAGAAAATATTTTCTATCAGAACTTCAAAATTGTGGAGCCAGAAAGACATACGGAGGACTCCAAACATTTTCCGAATGTGCAGGATTGATATGTATGTACAGTCAAACCTGATTATGTCAGAAGAGGATAAGACATATTTGCAGATGCCATGTAAGCTGGCTGAAATCGATAGTGGGAAAATATTAAAAAAAAACCCTCAGACAATATATTTGTTTTTAAAAAAGGTCTTTGTATTATTACACGCAACTCTACATAGATTAAAAAGGTATCATTCTCAAGAAATACAGGGCATTATTTTCACGACTCACCATGTAAATCATGATTATCCTGTTTTCTATCAAACAGAACAACACCAATAAACAGATCATGAAATTTTAATGAGCTACATGTAATGTCCGAGGCGAGAAGGCTATATGTCCGGGAGCTTGAGTCGATGGGGAACTTCCTAATCTCAACATGGATATTTGTTTTTTTGTTGTTTTTATTGTTTAACAAGTGGCCTATATAATTGCAGTTAATTATGAGGCAATTAAACCGAAAAGGTTTCATCTGTTTTTCGCATAGTAACTCGGGAGATGTTTCTTAGTTATTGAACCGTTCTTTGATGCGGACATATTTCACTCATTTTTGTCGATTCGGTAAGATGCTGTGCGAGTCGGATGTTAGCTTAAAGTAGAAAGCATTTCCTTCATCTGAGATTTATATGCCAAGAGACAAATGGGACATCATTCATTTTTCGAAAGAGTGATCACTTTGTGACTGCATCGAGACGAGGGGTTTTAGCTCATGACTGGAACGACATTCTTAATCTCAATCTAGGGAGAACTAATCTTAATTATGTGAAGCGTCATTTCTGGGGCCGCGAAAGGCGATCTGATAGAGAGGCAAGCAGGTAGATACACATTTCATGATTACGCGGTGAAATGAAGAATTCATTCCTGGTTGATGCTTCCAGGAAAACTGCGTCAGCAAATAGTCCTTCACAGATTGAATGATCGAAGAATCCGTCCATTGTGCTGAGGTTTATTTAGCATGGCTTCCATCACTGCGAGGCCTTATTTCCGTTGGGAATGCACGCTACACGCTTCAGAATTTGTTTGCAATCTTAAGCAGTTCGATGTGTAACAATTTTGTCTCGTTGCGCGAGAATCAATGTTTGTCTTGTTTTATTTGCATCTTGCGAATGAGGAATAAGAATGTATCTATTGAAATAAAGACACAATGATTTTCCACTTTTCTGACTATTTGGTGACACTTTAGTCATTAGGTTAAATTTCATGTAATGCTGTAAAGCGAAAACAGATTTTGACGGTATGTGGCACAAATGACTTTGAATATTGCACGTCTTTGCCATGTTCATTTAATATTATATCTTAAAACAAATAGTTTACAAAAGGATTTTGTACTTCGGAGAATGTATTGGTCACCCAGCCCAGCCCATTTTCATGTAGTTTAACTTATTATTATCATCATCATTATTATTATTATCATTATTATTATTATTATCATTATTATTATTATTATTATTTTTATTATTATTATTATTATTATTATTATTATTAATTTTCATCGTTTCCTGCATCCCCACCTCTAATACTACTTCCACTAGTAGAAAAAGTGGTATAGATAGCGATTGGAGAATTTTGGAGTTTTTTGTAATATATCTAGAGATTCCCGATAAAATGCAAAGAAGGGTCTGTAATGTAATCCGTTCTCACTTGGCATCTCGACATCAGTCACTTTCCCACCGGCTTGACAGGGCCTTCGTGTTTTTTCCATAAATATTTCCATGGCAATGGTTCTGATGCGCTTTCAACTCCGACCTCCTGAATTTAAGCATGCTACTAGATTGACAAATAGATCACATAGTTTTACTGTTGAAATAACTAAATGCAACCTTATGCTCTATTCGAATAGAAGCCCTTCTCTTGCACCTCACGCCAGTGGATCTTTCTTCCGGTTTCTTGCCAACTACAATTTTTAAAAATGTAAATGCGATATCAATCGCCATTGTCTGTCTTGCTTCATCCTATAAATGTACGTCATCCTGACTTACTTTTATTCTTAGTAAACCCTTGCGTCTTAGTGGTTTTATCGCATTGCTTGGAGTGGAATGATTTTCTTTTTTAAATGCGAGGCGATATGTTTCTTTTATTTTTAATGAATGAATGTTAAATTCCTATTTTGATGGTCATTCCAACCTGTTCTCATTGTTAGCAGAGTAATTTGATTAATCTTTAACACTGCGTAGTGAGGTTTATCTTCATCGTACGATCTGTACACATAACCGGTTTCATAACTAAGTTAAACATATTTAAGAAAACAACTTCCTGTTCAGGAATACCTGTTCCTAGTCTAACTTGACTAGGAATAACTATTCGAAAACACTGCTAACAGTTTTTACATCCACGCTCTACTAGTCTCTAGAGCCATTCAACTTAGATGTTTCCAAAATAAGTACAGTTAATAGGGATATGTGGGGAAGATAACGGCTAACTCTAGACTTGAACAGCTTAAGATTGTAGCTATCGGGAAAACATCTTCTTGGGAGTCGGTTCCACAAAGCATCATTTCGTGTGGAGAAGCTATTCGAATGGAACGTATATCTGACCGATAGAATACAAATTTGATGAGAGTGTTTCGATACAATGTGTGGGTCATGAAAGGTCTTAGCCGTGTCAATTGTCTCTCTTTGGGCGGTGCTGGAAACCGAGAAGGGTGGGGAGGCTGCAATACTCTGGATCTGTCTTCCATGTCACAAATCTCTATTGTGAAAAAATACAATCAACATATACTTCCGCCTGGGACAATATACTAATGAATGAGGACTATTTCTAAAATTACCCAAATGCAAACCTTCAGGATTTACAATAATAAAACTCCCTTAAACATATATAATATCGGTGTGAATATTGGTGAAACTCACAAGAGATTAATGAATATTTGCCATTCAAATCAATAGCAGAATATGCATTGCACCACTTCATATTGTCCTTCTTCGATGTTCAATGTTCCTTGGCGACTTGGGTGAAAATGGCTCTCCATAATTACTTTGTAGCGGTGAGTTATGTTTCTTATTTTTACTATCCATCACGCCCGCTGTTCTGCTATCCATTTCTACAAGATTGTTAGGAAGATCACCATTTTCCTTCGTCCCTGATGCCATCAATATCGGTGCGTTTCAAATTCTCTGAGGTTTATTTCCTCAATATCTGTCTAGGATATTTCATCTGTCTCATTCTGACTCTACGTATGTATCCTGTTTTTTTTTTTATTATTATTATTATTTCCTTAAAACCTCCTCGTTACTCATATGCTGCGCCCATAGTATTATCGGCCTCACTCTTTAGTATCATATTTGTTTTGCCTCATGTTTATTCTTTACCTCTGAGGAAATTATCCAGTATTCACGGCCATATAGGAGGACAGAAATTACATAGCAGTTGAGCAATATTTTCCTTCTCTTTAATGACATTTTCCTGCTTCTTGATACATTGTTTAGCATTTAGAAAAGCATTTAGGAATAGCATCTTTCCTTCCGCCAATACGCCTTCAGATTTCGATGTCGGATTTTCTCTTCGCTGTTAAAATACATTTCAGGTTATTTTCTCCTGTTTAAATATACGAATTTTTAGTTTTTCTTCCTGCAGATAATCATATATTTTGTCGTCTTGTACTAGGTTAGTCTTTTCTTCCTGCATTAATCTTTTAATCTTTTAGGAGTTTTGTGTCTGTTGTAACTTGTTTTTTTTTTTTTTTTTTTTTTTTCCTAAAAGGTTATTGAGTCATAACCTTTACAAAAGAGATATATTAAACGCAGTTGTTCGGATTATTATTGCAGGTATCGCAGCGGAGCATTGACTCAGTGAACAGAGATAAAATTTCCAATTTATATCACTTTAATTTTAACCCGACCACCCTTGCGAAAGGCGTGAATCCTTATGGCATCACATACCTTCCGTGGTACCCACTTTAAAAGAAGAGCAACTGTAGATTCGAAATCTTGGAGACGACAAAAGGAAAACACAGTATATTTCACAATAATCGTGACACATCACAGATTATAAAGAAAAGTAATTTTCGGTGTGCAATTGTCTTCTGCGTCATCACGAGATAAAGGACATTTCTTAAAAATCCGATGAAACAATGTCTTATTGAAATTAAAGGGATTATAGAAGAAAAGAAGTATTACCTTATCATATTCACAAAGCACAAGTTAAAAGAAACTGAGAAAATTATGGTGTAATATTTTATTTCCTTTCTCGATCTCTTTGTTATAGCGCTTGTACAACGGACAGATTAACTGTTATGGTCCAAGGTAGAACAACACGAACACAAGAGTAGAAATATCAAAGATATATTAAACAGAATAATAATACAAGATGTTAAATGTTAGTATCACTGTCAGTCTGGTTTGGAGTGAACTACTATTGGCTCGACTCGATTCCGTCTCGTCTCTCTTGAGAGGCGCAGTATTCATAGTGTCAGGAAGAGTTCGCTATGTCGTTATAGGTAAGATCCCATAACATTAACTTCTTTCAAATTATTCAATTTACTGAAGAAAATGAAAAGAGCGACCAAGTTTTATAAACTGTTTGAATCTTACATTCACTTAAGATGAAAACACGGCAATTTATCATTTTTTGTATCATCTTGAGAATTGGTTAGACTAAAAGACATTATCTTGCAAAGAAGATGCAGAAAGAGCATTCAAATAGTTCTTGGCATACAAACATTTGGAGACATATTGTAAAGATATACATAAAGTTTTAACTCGATGGCGAAACTGTATACATGTTCAGGGTTGCTATTTTGACTTATTTATATGCTTTTTACGTACATCAATTCAGGAATAAATGTTGATTCTAAAATTGCACATTATTTTCCGAACAACCAAATATAAATATCGACATTCTAGTCATATGATTATGTACCGTCATATATTCTTATATTGTTGTTGAAGCTACATCCAAAATACGAAATACTTCTGTCTGCTTCCTGGCATTAAATATTTGTTAACACTTATCCGTTCTTGCTTCAGCTTAATAATTACCCCATTTTCATATCCATTAGATAAAATATAAAAATGCTTATGTTAATTAAATTTTAAATCTAACATTATACTATCAATATATTTGTAATTTATATAACTTCCAAGTGTATGTGAAAACTACAATTTAAACATTAGTAGGAAGTAATACGGTAGAAATATTTTTATTAAATCCTAGTTTGGATCGCTTTCTTTTTTTTTTTTTTTTCAATAATTTCTCCTTAAGTAAGACAATAAGACCAAAGGATTACTGATTTTGAAAGAATATGAGAAAATACAATTAAGGTGTGAGAACAATAAAAGAAATGGAATTAAGAAGACAGAAGATAACGTTTTACCTGGAATTCATCTTCTTGAAGATCAAACATAATGGGAAAGCAAGAAGTCCGAATTGAGTTTCACAGGTGAAAAGTTCGAAAGAAACTGTATGCATCGAAACTAGAGTTATATATAGCTATTTCAGCTATAGAATGATGAGAAGTTACCGCTAATATAGTATTACGCTTAGATTCATAACGTATAGGTACAAATGCTGAAAGTTCATCAGAACAATTACCATGAAAGCAATTATAGAAAAAGCACGGAGAATGTGAGATACAGTGGTGGGAAAGTGACTGAAGACGAGATGATAGGAGCAATAACATTGAAGATTCTGGGATTCTATCAAGAATTTCTAAATATGTAGCAGAAACATCGGACTATATATGACAGCAATACGTAAAGCATGGACGAATTGTAAACTTATAAGTATAGAGATAGATTCTAGAGAATAAATTGTCTAGCACAACAGTGAACCTACTTCTTTAGTAGTAGATCCAGCAGTTGATTCAATACAATTTTTCCAATTCGTGTGAGCTGAAAACGTTAGTTACAGAAAGCGCAACTAGTCACTTCCCTGAATGTTATATGATGGAAGGGAAAAAGGTTTATTTCAGACGATTGAAATAGTAGATATTTGAAAATAGATTTTTTTATGTGAATCCTACACACGGCTCTAATGATGGGAGACAAAATTTCGTTCACGCATTGTAAAATCAATTAATGATTTCATGAAAATATCGGTTTCATTTTTCTTAATTTTATCTAAAATTATTTTCTAAACTGCAACGTTAACATGGAAATAGGTACCCAGTTCATTGAGCTAAATCTTATACATGTATACACCCCCCACCCCATATATATATATATATATATATATATATATATATATATATATATATATATATATATATATATATATATATGTATATGTATATATATATATATATATTAAATAAAAACAGACCACTTTAAGGTTCCATGTAATACATTATTTCACCACAGCACTTTTCTCCTTATAAAATTAAAAGGGGTGTCTTGAAATAATTTATTACATGGAACCTTAATTACATGTTATATCAATGGATAGCGGCTCGGATTGATGAATCGGAGAGCCAACTTCAAATGCCAGTCGAATACATTACATTCACTTACGTGCTAATCCCTTTGGCAAAGGTATTAATCCATTTCTTCTCCCTTTAGCTATGGGTAAATAGCTGGGCAGACTGGATTCTATGGCCTTGGATGGCAACTGATCATGGAGAAGAACAACTCTGAATTCAGAACCTGCGGAGGGTCGTTCGCGGACCTTGTGGCACATAGGGCACCGTGTCTCTGTATTCGGCCCTTCAAAAAGTTTGGTTGATTCTGCATAAAGACTTCACCACCAATCAAATCGTATGTGCTGGTGTCTGGCTGTCAATTCCTAGAAACTGAGCTACTTGACCGTCATACGCCCAATACGACGGGAGTGTCCAACATATAGTTTATATTATTCATTTTTACTTTGAACAATTATCGTCACTATTTCTCATCGTCTGGAATCATTTTGGAATTGTTTCATTATCCGAAATATTTGTGCGAATACTGTTGAACGTTATCTCTTCTACTACAGATTATATCGCGATTTTTCTTTTCGAATCATTCCAAAATTGTTTGATTTTTCTCTAATCAACGATAGTGAAACGTGAGTTTTTGAGATTATTTTTTTTCCATGACTTCTAAATACTTTTAATTATAAATTCTGATTATTATGTAACTATTCGCCCTCTCATTTTATAACTAATTTACACTGATAACACATGTCGGTTGGAAACTTAGATAAGGATTCTGTAATTTTCGACTAAGACTTTCGTCCATTTTCTTATGCAGAATTCCTGCAATTGAGGATAAAATACATACGGTAGCAAGGCCCTCTGATCGGGACATTTTGAGAATCGTGGAAATAACTCTAAATTGATTTTCTTCTTACGTTCACCCTGACCCAGGATGGTTGCACCTGTTAAGATCTCAGCTATGGGCAAATATTGAACATCGAAACAAAGATAAAAACAATGAAAGTATTATGAAACATTGATATAGTAAAATTACAAACAATACCTATTTATAGTAGAATTAGTAACAATAGATTTTATATTTAAATGTCTAAAATTACATTTTATCTGCAGTTTAACGCATCTGACTGCGTTTAAAATTTTATTGAAAATAAATTTTTTACATTTTTATTTGAAGCAATAAAATTGTGTTAAAAAATATTTAGATTTCAACATTGAGTACCCCATAAAAGTTAATCGTGGTAGCAGGATGGTAGCACCTGTTATGGCTCAAGCTAAGAACAAATTTTGAAGTTCCGAAATTAGGTTAAAACATGAAAATATTAGAATACATTAGAAAAAAAATTACCAAAAATACATTTTCAAAGTAAATGGTAAAAAATTAGCAGCTGTATATATTTGGAAAAAAATTGTCAGATCCAACCAGAAAAGAAAATTTCGGCATTAAATGAACCATAACGATTTGATATGTCGTTAATCAAACAAAGCAATAGAAACCTATGCAGAAACGTTGCAAATCTGTCACATAAACTAGATTCCATTTCGTGACACTAATTCTCAATTCACGCAACAAATGTTCTATAAGGCGCTTGAGTAGATCACTCTATCACTTAAAAAGTAACCTTCTTCAACCATTCTGAGATGGTTTTTGATATATGTTTTATAGGTCGTCTACTTATATCGCTCGGCAAAGTACATACCTCTTTCTGCCAAGAGCCAAATTAAACCAGGGATTGATTATTGATGCCATAACTGGGACCGGAGATGTCCATATTACAGTACAATCCATGGACCTTGTACGCGATCTCGTAGTGTAGTATTTTCTGTTGTACAGACTCTTTCACACCGACGCAACGCCACAAGCTTATCGGCACGCACTCGCTATTTCATGGCAAATCCTGTTCACTATTTCAAGTATTTTCCCTAAAGATTCGCCATTCTCCGTTCATAGAGTTGAATCTCTCACAGTTCCTCTGTTTTCTGTTGTAAGGATGAACTTCATTTTGTGGAACAAACTCCCACGTGGGTGCTTCTCTGAACACTATAAACTTAAGCTCTACAAATCAAGGTTCATTTGTCCTCTATTCTCCTTATTCTCATAATCTTCATTTCCTAATCCTTTCTCGACAATGGGTGGCTCTCGAGACTTTTATTAGGTGAAATTTGATATGAAAACTCCTTTGTGTTGTTGGAAAATGGATCAAGTAATCATGGAAAGTAAATAGTCACCTAACTAATGGACTATTTCTTTGGCGAATTCATTTTACCTCAAACCAAATGAGTTTCCCGATGCTGACTGTGCTAAAGTGCGGATCGGAGTCACTACTCGGTCGTGATTGGCCTAGCGAGACAAGCTTGCTAAACACCACGTGAAAGTGCCCTAAAGTGATTTTCCAAGAGAAGCTAACATGTGGCACAAGGCTGAAACATGGAACACCCAGTGATGATCAAGCTCACTATTCAGTCGCAATTGATCCACCGTGACAATTAATAACAAGTTTGTTTCTATTTGTGGATATCTATGAGCGTTGCAAATATTTGTTAATGAATGTTTTCTCAAGAAAACGCACTCAGCACCTTTCATTACATACCAAAGCATAATTTCTGTATTCATTTCAGGAAGAATTTAGATGAATCAGATCGATGAAGCGAAGAGGCACAGAAATTGACGATTTTTGTGTAATCAACCGACACACGAATATACCCAAACTATTTAACATTTCCCTATAATACTATATCGGTCCACCAACATTAAAATGTTTTTTTTTTTCAGCTATCTACACCTCGAATTTATAATTACAAAAACTATCTCGTCAAAAATAACGTTTTTGTTTGCTTGTTGTTTTTGTTTAACTTCTGGATGTATATTTTTTGTCTATATATGGAATTAGAACTTTAAGTTTTTCATGGATAATTCGAAATTGTGATTGCTGCGTAAGAGTGGTATCGTATAGGGGAAAGAACTGCAATTTAAAATGTGTTAACTTCAAATAAAACCTTAGCAAGCATGTTAATAAAATACCGATAGGCATAAAGCATTATTTGTCACAATAATCATCTTCACTAAATATTTCTGAAAATAAAAAAAAAACAGGATTGTCAGTCAGCGCTGCAAGCAGAGGGTTATCGAAACTTGTTAAAATATCAAAATGTCAAGCTAATTTCGGAAAATACTGATGAGAAAAAGTAAAATTATTTGGTTTACCTTCCCATAAAATTAACAAAAAAAAACTTAAGTCGACTCCAAATTTTCGCTATATTAAACAAGCATTTCCTTGCTCATAACGTATTCTACAACATTTTCAACAAGAATACGACATGTAACACATAATTATGGAGTAGAACCTGAAAAGTGTCGAAGGGTAAACATTCAAATGAAGAAACCAGCGATAATTGTTGAAAACCCAAATATTACCCCTTAAATGGAAAGTGTTTATGAGACGCCGTGTATAGGGCTAAAGTTGAATTTAATGGAATACCCACCACGAATCATATTAACCTGACTGAAGACATGTTTTAAAAGTTATAAAAATCATTTAACGAAATGTAAACAAAAAGAGCATAGCATAATGAAAAAAACGCCAAACTTGACGAAAACAAAATATTATCGTCTAATTATTATTAAAAAGGAAAGATCAAAGTATTTGGGGGGTATTTTTTTACATTTTTTTATTCGTTCCTAGCACGTCCGAAATTTTCGTTAAAAATCTTGTTTTTTTTTTAGTCAGAAAAATTGACCATTTGTTTCCATGTTATAGAATCAATAAAAGACGAATGTCCCTTAAACGGTAATTGTTTACAAAAAAATTAACCTAAACGAATTATATTTTCTAGATGTTACCTTCAACCTAAGAAAAGGCACATACAAACCATACAGAAAACCCAATGATAAACCACTCTATATACACACATCTTCCAACCACCAGCCTTCTATAATCAAACAGATACCAAAATCGATTAACTGCAGGCTTTCCGACAATTCCTTCAATGAATCTATATTTAACAAAGCTAAGAAAGACTACTAAACAGCCCTAAAAGATAACGGATTCCCAGCAACACTCACATACTCACCAGTGAACACAAAAAAGGCTAACAGGAAAAGAAATGTAATATGGTTCAACCCACCGTACAGCAAAAACGTAAAAACAAACGTAGGAAAAAATAAGAAACAAAATCAATAAATAAAGTAAATAATAAACAAATTAGCAAACTATTATGACCCAAATATTAGACTACAAAAATGAAAACAAAAAAACGGACGAAAAATAGCTATAACTGTTATATAACGATAAATAAATTAATAAAAAATAATATACTGCGTTACTTAAAAACCGAAAACGAAAAAGAGAAAATATACAGTGTAACAAATAAATAACAACAAGTAAAATAAATTGATCTAAATGCATCCAAATATATAAATAAACTAATAACCTATACCGATAAACTAGCCGTTTAGAAAAAAACAAACAAAGATAATCAATCCAAATAAATAAATTAAAAACTGTTCCCGCCAAAATAATAGTTAGAACAAACCACAACAATCAACCCCAAAATTGAACAAATAGCTTTAATTATCTTCCCAAACAAAAACAAAACTATTAAATATGATATATATACAAATTTTTACTACGGTAATAAAAACACCGATCAAACTAAAAATAAAAGTAAATAAATAAATAAGATAAAAAATAAAAATAGAATAAATAAAAACAAGCAAAATAACTTGACCCAAATAAATAAATAAACAAATAAACGACTTCCGGTAAAATAACCGCCAAAATAAACTACCCACAATAAGCTATATAAACAAATCTTTACTACGTTAATAAAAACACCGATCAAAATAAATAAATATATAAGATAAAAAATGAAAATAAATACAAACAAGCAAAATAATTTGACACAAATAAATAAATAAACAAATAAACGACTTCCGGTAAAATAACCGCCAAAATAGACTACCCACAATGAACCACTAACCCGTATATATAAATAGCCGAGAAAAATAACAGCACTCGTGGCCTGACGATTGCATCTAGCATGAAACAGACTGTCGCCTCTAAGTGTTGACTTCTATATTCACTTTGATATATATATATATATATATATATATATATATATATATATATATATATATATAGATATATATATATATATATAGATAGATAGATATAGTCAAACCTAATGAGCCAGACAAACCTACCAAGGTTTCACTTAGGCAGATCGTCAGAGTCGGCTGGTTTGCTCTACGTTTGTATTGAGCTCTTTAGTTAGTTGTTTACTCGTATCGGGGTTTTTTCTTTGGGCCTTGAACCTGTATCTGTGCGATTATTTTCGACAGACTTTCATGTTCCTGGCTCTTTCTTTTTTAAAACCTTTTTTTCCCTTTGTGATTGATTTGGCTATTGTTAAATCAAGAGTTCGAAGGTTTTTCGACACGAGGATAGTTACCTATATATATATATATATATATATATATATATATATATATATATATATATATATATATATATATATATATATACACACGAAAACATGGCGCTTTCCGTATCTAAGAGCATATGATGAGAGTGCCATGTTCAGATTTGTAAGACCTTAGCTTGGTTCGAGAATCCGTCATTGAAAATCCTGAAACTTGAGTCACATAATTATATTTTTATATATATATTATAAGCTGTATATTGTATTTTATTGGTTACCTTTAACAAATTTCTTTTTAAAAGTTGAATTTTGACAACCAAATTGTTCATATATATATATATATATATATATATATATATATATATATATATATATATATATATATATATATATAAAATATATGTGTGTGTGTTTGCAAAGAATTCTGTCTCTAATATATTCTGCATTAAATATAACAGACAGGCAAGCTGCTTCTGTATTTTATTGTTCTTCTTGGGATTTCTTTTTGGGACTTAATATGCGTAGACTCTGTTCAAGTTATTGTTCGTTCCAGACGTTTTCGGCTGACCTGTTAGCTATTTTCGTGTAATTTATTTGAGAGATTCTAAATTATGTGTAATTTGCTGAAAACTAGACATATTTTTAATTCCTTAATACGGTCAGTTTTTTTTTTCTTTTTTTAGCTGAGGTTTGCTTCTCTATGGGAGATTTATTTATTTTTAGAGGTTTGTATATCTTTGTTAACATTTTGCGATAATTTGCTCATTCCCTAATTCTGTGTGCGTCTCTGCCAGTGTGTGTGTGTGTGTGTGTGTGTGTGTGTGTGTGTGTGTGTGTGTGTGTGTGTGTGTGAGAGAGAGAGAGAGAGAGAAAGAGAGAACTCTCATGCATAAATCTACAGTTCTTTCATCGGTACCAATATTTTTGTTTCTCCAACACCAGATTTCTTTGCATCATTTATTTCAAGAAGTAAGTAAGTTTCTGACATTTGTTAATAGACTTTTAACACTTCCAGGACTTCTTCAGTCATCTGTGCAATATGCTGCCGAGAATTTTAAGATAAATTTTCCAAACATGCCTTCGCAATGCACGTAGGTTTCTCGGTGGGACTCGTCTCAATCCCCTTTTCTGGCCAGCTGCCAAACTCATCTTTAAAACAAAGCAGGCTATTCCTAACTTTTCACGATTGTGCCTGTAGTTAAAATTACAGCGTTCTTCACCAATCTGTAAGCATTCACTGCATTCCAAAAAGAGCTATATACGGGTAGATTTGTGTGTGTGTGAGTGAGAGTGTGTGTGTGTGTGTGTGTGTGTGTGTGTGTGTGTCTTTCTATCAGTGTTTGTGATGTGTCCCTGTAGAAATATTTTTTTCATTCTGCGGAACAGATTTTTGGCCTTTGGAAGAAAATCCTGAAATTTTAGCGTGGAACGAACAATGTTAAGCAGCTCCCACACGATTTCCTTTCTGGAAATAGAGATGTATACATAAGACATGCGAAAAATACGAAAGCGAAAAGTGTCAAGCTTGTCATACAGTTTGTAGACGGATAGGCTCTCTTAAAGAGTAATATCAACATTTAAAAAATGATGCATGGACATCTGAGTAATCAACTTTCAGTTCAAACGCTACAGGATACACATATCTTGAAAGACTTTCCTAAACTTATGAGCATTGTTAGCGGCGCAAATATCGCCGCTAAACTTTTAGTGAATTGAAAGTGACGAGCGTTGACACGATCAGCTGATGATAGGTCAAGAACAAATTTCTCGCTATGTGCGCAAAAGAAATGCGCCCATCTCTCTCTCTCTTTGTCTCTCTCTCCCTTTCTCTCTCTCTCTCTCTCTCTCCATATATGTGTGTGTGTGTGTGTATATATATATATATATATATATATATATATATATATATATATATATATATATATATATTATAAATTAATTGATTTAAAAAATATATATTTATAAATTAATTGATTTAAAATATGGTTTTTTCGCTACACAGTGATAACCATGTTTCAGAAATGGAAGCTAAATCCCCTGAATTTAATTTTGTTATTAAACCAAAGACATTAGTTCCATTTCCTCGTCAAGCGAATTTTGGAGTAACTTATTTTTTTTAAATTTACGGTTGTTAAAGGCACGGCAAAGATTCATAATTGAGGGTTTCCAAGGATACAGAGAAATCCATTCATCTACACAAGGGGTGGTAGGGGGTTCAAATTTTAATTTTCGTTGTATAAGTTAATAGTTACATTCGAAAGCGGGGTTATGTTTATTGATGGGTAGGGATGTATCTTTCAACAAATTCTGACATCCGCTAAATTCAGGTCGTCTGGGTTTTTTTTTTTTTTTCCTAACGGCAAAAATTCTTACGGTATTTTTTCTATTTGTATATTTAAAGATTTTGAGGGACTGTTTAGGCTAGAATATGTTTTAACCACATTTCTAAAAAAAATTATTTTTAATATTTAATAAACTATATTTCTTTTTTAAAACCAAGTAAATGTATTAGAATTACTTACAGTATGTAAAATTATTTTTTCTTATCGAGTATAAATAAATATGTATTTTTTTATGTAAACTTTATGACAATGACGGCAAAGGTGGCTAAATTATTTCACTAATTCAGTAAACTTTTATTTTTTATAAATTTAGTAATATAAATTTTCCCATGTATGTACAAAGGACATGGGTCATTTAATGTCCAATATATTCTAACTTATTAATTTCATTTGACTTTAGGTGTTCTATTGGATTCTTTTAAGTGTTTGAATTGCTTTGATAATCGGCTATATTTTTTATAAAACAAGTAAATGTAATAGAATTACTTACATTATTTAAAATTATTTATTCACATCAAATATGAGTATGCATATTATCAGTTAATTTTTTTTTTTTTTAATATTATTTAAAGAAAATTTTTGACAATGACGGCATAATATAGCTATTTCATTTCTCTGATTCAGTAAATTTTTATTTTTTATAAACTTAGTAATATATAGTTTCTCATGTATGCATAAAGGATATGGGTCATTTAATGACCTACATATTCAAGCTTTTCTTATTAATATATACGAGGGTCATTCAATAAATAAGTTGAATCTTTCGGTATAAGGACTTCTAATACGGATAGAAGATTACTCTTTTTTATTTATTTTCTTTTGTTTTACTTCTTTTTCACATGAATTTAATTTCTTTTACAGAGTATTGAAAAATAAAGTAAGCTTCTATCTGTATTAGAAGTCCTTATACCGAAAAATTCACTTTATTTATTGAATGACCCTTGTATATATATATATATATATATATATATATATATATATATATATATATATATATGAGTCGCCTGACGATTGCACTAGCATGAAACAGACTGTCGCCTCTAAGTGCTGACTTCCATGTCCACTTTTATATTTACACACTCTCTATCTCTGATATTGAGCACTTTACCCCATAAATATAGCACACTTTAAGACTATATTTTTGCATATATATATATATATATATATATATATATATATATATATATATATATATATATATATATAGGTAGAAATCCGCGAGTAAATAATCCAAGTGAATCCTAATAATAAAAAATTTAAATCTGAACTACAAAGAGAGGTCAATAGATTTATTATAGTGCATATATTGTTAATTTATGGGGTATTAGGTTTCATTAAATGTAAAGTATATATATATATATATATATATATATATAGATAAAGAAAAAAGGAAAACTTTCTTAATCAACGCGTTTCGTCTTCTGAGGGACTTTATCAAGGCAAATGCAAGGAATTTATTTGGCCACAATTATTTATATATAAGAGCAAAATAATGTTATTGATCTTTGAAAAATGTTATGTTTAGGAACGGTCATAAATATTCATTAGGTTAGCTTAAATGTCAGGCTAGGTATTGGGTTCCACGACGTGACAGAATTCAACGTTTAAGGAACGAAAGTTAGTAAGTGAGGTTTCTGAATTTGTTTTCATGCAAACTAGTATTTAAATTAATTTAGTTTGAGATTAATTTGTATTATATATTTTAAATAGAATACGTTTAAGTATTAAACATTTTTCTTTCAATTTTTCTTTCATTTTTTTTGTAATCATGTGTCTTGATTTGGGAACGTTGTAATTCTTTCAGGAATGGCAATATTGGAAAAAATCCGGGCCGCAGATTTATGTTTTGGTAAGATTCGATAGCGGCACTCTGGAGACTGTTCCTTCTCAGCAAGTTATTTTCTCTTTTATTAACAGTGGAATTCTTCAGATCTTAACTGTGGTTGAATCTATTTCTATGTATAATTAAGATATTTACTAAATCATTCTGTGCACGACCACTTTTGTGTTCATACATACATTTTTTTTTTAATTTTTGAGAGTTTCCGAATGTATTGTGAGAATCAATTCTGTCAGTTTCTTTTATATATACCTTCTTCATAATTATTAATTTTATGGATAGTTTTGGTTCTGGCCATATTCATAATAATTTTGGGTGTGGTAGTAATTATTTTGATGCTGCTTAGATTGTATAGATTGTTCTGAATAGTGGATGTTATAGAGTTAGTAGATAGTATTATGTGCCTGTTTTTATTTACATTATTGTTGTTAATAAAGTTATATCTTTACGGTCGTATATCTTTTGTTATTTTCTCTTAGCGTTATGAGTGAAATAGTAAGAACATTGGAAGTTTTTGAATGTGTTTTCTATGTATAGTTCTTGCTTGTGTAAGTAGTAAGGGCTGCAGATTCTTTGTGCTTTTAATCGAATTCTAATATTATTCCCGATTTTATTTTGTTGTAGTAATGGGAATAACAATTGACCAGGTCGTTCTTGTGGGTAGCTTTTTATTTAAAATTCAAACTGAACATTATATCTAGGAAGGGTATGGTAAAGTCTATTGTGGGTTCAACGTTATTTAGTTTGTTGACAAGATCCATAACATCCACTATACGAAACTATTTATCCAATCTAAAATACAGAAAGTTGAGTTATCAAGTGGAATTAAGTAAAACTGAGATAATTAAAGGTATGGTAAGTGGAATTAGATTTATCTACCCCCGTGAACTAAATAAAAGTTTTGGTTTGAAATTCCAAAGAAAATATCACTCGAAGAAGGCTGAAGCGTACAACGGCCGAAACGTCGAGAATATGGAAATAAAATGAGGACAATAGTCCGAAAAATGTAAATAGTGTAAAAATTCAATGTGAGTTGATGATAATTTGAGTTTGGCTTGCCAATTCCATTTGGCTCGCTGATAAACTTTATGCTACCGTTCTATACATGCACATCTTGAAACTATAATTGTCTCCCTTGAACTGAATGCATCTGCTAAAGTTTCCATTGTATAGTTGGGCGCTTTACAGCATCAAATATATTTAAAGTTCCCTCGCTTAATCCCTTAAAATGTCATCTGCAATTTTCGAATAATGGAGTGTCGGCAAAAGCGTCGATTGAATATTTTTGTCACATCTGAAAGTGATAACGCTACATGCTTACACAGATTTTCTGAAATGCACAAATTCGGTTTATGCTTGTTACTTATTTATTCTATGCATTAGCAAAGAACAGCAATCAATCTCCGATTGACTCCTGTCATTAGATAATGAGTTTCTGATCAAGAATTTGTCATGTGGTTGAACCCTCGAGTTGGAATCAACGCTGAATGCATTGCTTTCTACAGGATGCGAATGAACATCAATGCAAATCCACAGAGGCGCATTTCGTCTTCTTCAAACGAGGTAAGCTATTTCTATGCCGCATGAAACTCTAGAGGTCTCGACTATTTATTTGATTACGAACAGTGAAATTATTTAATGGCGGTGACTACTATTTTTTTTTAAGATAAAGGAAAAGTGATTGATCGACGAAATTATATCCTTTGGAAATAAAAGTTTCGAAGAAATTGCTTGACGAAAAGATTCAAGGACAAGTCAGTAGTTCTAAAAATCGAGATATTTTCTTAGCCTTTACGCATTTTTATACCTCGCTTAATAAAGAAAACTTTGAATATAATCAGATACTAAAATGTTACCATACAAATGTATGCTAAAGTAATACATTATGTGAAAATCAAACGTACGATGAGGTGTTGAAAAGTCCTTCTTTTGACACATTTCCAAAAATCTGATCTTCTTGTTTGAATTTTGGCCGAGATCATTGAGATCACTTTCGCAGAAATACTTTTGGAAACGGTATGAATCCATCACTACCCAAATATAGACATTTTTTTTAGACACGTCATTTCTACATGTCTATTTCGTCTCCACAGACGATATAACATTAAATATAATTATAATCGTAATTGTCTTCTAATCATTAGAATGTTTTCTTTACAGATATAATTATTTTTACCTATTTTCTCAACAAGCACATGGCCGAATTAGCTTTCAAATTTTATGAATATTAACACGTTTGAAAAAAAAAAGAAATACTTTTAGTTCAATTTTTCTCCTTTAAGATATGAATGATTTTCTATATACAACGTGTTAAAGCCCGTGCGATACCCTTCTCTCATCAACTAACGAAGGTAACGCAGTTTCGGTGGCTAAGGTGTTATTGCCACCCTGGCGCCACCAGCAGCTGTTGCCACCGGGGAAGGGTATAGTTTTTCATTGTAGACGTGTCAGTCTCTGCGATTTTTATGCAAATGCAAGTCAGATTTTCTACTGTTGTGATCAATAAAAACGTTTGATTTTGATCGTTAAACGAGGCACAACGCGCTCTCAGTGACCGTTACGTCGGAAGAAGCATTGTCTTGGGAGCATGTTTTTAATTAAATTTGTTCATCTTGAAACTTGACCAGATCCTACTCGACGGCTGTTGACCTGCGGTTTAGACACGATGTGAAGCATTCATCAGGCACCGGGAAGCGATGCCCACCTTCAAAATGAAGGAAACCATGAACGTCCAAGGAATCCACGGCACCCGTTCTCAATACGTATCACGTGGCTTGTTCACCTTTTTCCACGCAGCGATTCGTAACGGTTTTTCTTTCGCTTGTGTACCTCCACCCTGCTCTCACATGGAACCATTATTTTTACTAGGATGACACACTTCTTTGAATCAGATCCCGCTACAATCTTAGGCCGTGTACCAGATATTTCAGCGGTGTTTTAAGCTCCACTACAACCCTCCAATCCTAGCCTCGGTAGCGTCGTGTTGGGACTTATTCGGATTTTCTGCACATAGTGTTCAGCTTCCTTGTAAAAACGGAGCTTAGTTTCCCTGGCCTTTGCAGGCTGCCTGTTGGATACTTCACACTGTGCACTGATTGTTAACGACCATTTCCAGCACTTTGTTATGGCGCCACTTGTGCATTTGCACGTGTCTATGAATTTAATATTATTGACTTTGTGGTGTAACTTTCTACTTAGGTCTTCCATTATTTTATCACTATCGCATAAATTACAAAGAAAAAGGATAAAAATCGTTACAAATCAAGAGAATAATACTGAACCTTTATATTATATCAGTCCTCCTATATGGCGGTGAATGCTAGACTTACAAATCTGAATGAAACTTTAAGCAGCAGAAAAGTGATTCTACAGAAGGCTATTGAGAATGGCATAGACCGAACATATGAGCAACGGGGAAGTTTTGAAGAAAACGGAAACAAGAGATAGACTTATACTTAATATCAGGAAGAGATTGCTGAATTTTCTAGTGCATTTACCGAGAAAAGATAACCGAGAAAATTTAATACAATCAGGAAAGATTGACGGCAAAACAGACAGAGAAAAACAATACATAACATACATGGTGAGCTTCAGTTAATGGATGTGAACACAGTGTTTAGGAGAGACAGCAAAATGCAAACAAAATAAATGGAGCTACAAAGGACAAAAATCGAGAAGAGTCATGATTACCAACGTTCTGAAGGGACATGCCACGCAGGAGATGTAACTTTCAAGTTAGCCTTTGTTAAGACAGTATAATATACATTGATATACACCATTCCTAGGTTAAGTCTAGCAAACAATCTCTTCCCGAGCTTCAAATGTCCAGTTGCCTAAGAGATTAATGCAAAAATATTGTTGCTTATTGTCTTACATATAACTTCCCTTGAAATTAATTTCTGGTTTTGTTGACATAGACTTTACGAACCACATTCGCAATTGGCTAGACACGTGATTCTTTATTTGAATATGAGTGTGGTTTATTATTTTGTTTTGAAGTCGAAATTTCAAGCCTAAAAGCAGACTAAATATTTACTTTCTTTTGTAATGATAGTTTTCGGCATTCACAAAATGGAAGTAAGTAAAATTAAGATTTCAATCAGTGTTATTTGATAATGTTTTAATGGTGATTTAAGAGGTTTCACAACGTGTTACAGCTTATGACATTCTGCCTCTAGCGAGATATCATAAATAATTCTTGTTGATTTAGAATTTTGTAACACCATGTGCATTCAAAAAGTAGCTGGTCAGGTCCACAGAATCAGTTAGTTTATTATCTGTGAAATGGCATTAGTACTTTGGAAAGATAATGGAGTGGTTTCAAGTTGCATTTTACACAATCAATTTTTAATTCAGAATAGCCCTCTTAGCCTGTCTGGTATCCAAATCTATAGAGCTCCGTTTAGCTGATTATTCGTGTCTAAATAGAAGAAATAAGCGAATCTTCAACAAGGCTTTGCAAATTTAATTTTTTTTTATTAAGTATTACTTTTCTTTCAAATTGTAAGAAATCAATTACAAAGATTTATAGCGAACAGCTTCACATAAACATTCTGTGGAACTTTTTTACAGTACAACCGAATGAATTGCAGAAAAAGAATGCGGGTTTGGTGTAAGAATGCGTGTGCCACAATGTCTGTTGTTTTATCTATCCGTATAAATTGTAGTTATCGGTCGCATGAATAAGCAGGGAGTTTGCTTGCTTCTGTTGACGCTCGTAGACAAACTTAGTTTGCATGTTATTTTTATGTCAATATCGCTAAGTATTTTTTGTAATATTATATTCTCGAATAAATATGCGAAAATGTGAATAATTAATTATGTGTAAGAAATTCAGTTTTATATAAACAAAATCCCTTTATCAAAAAAACTAAATAAGCGAACTAACATTGTTGGGTTTTATATCAAATTATCCGCACCAGAAAAAAACAAAAATTAGATTTATTAATTGTTATGATCATATCCCGAGAATCCGTCGGTTCAATATGTAAGACTAGATGAAACGCAGTTGCGCATGCGTGGTTAATGTAACGGTAAATGAATTGAAGAGAGAAGTCTGCAAGCCGAGTGTAAATTCTTTCTGAATACACCGCTTTAATTTTCGCACAAATATTCTTGGTAAATATATGTTTCCATCTTTTCTACCCCAATTATAGATTAAATGACAGTAGGCTATCTTACCGTCAGGTGACAACTAGCCTAGGTGAAGGAAAACTGTATTCAAACCCAGAGCGAAGAGATTAGATAATTTTCAGGCAATCTTTCTCCACTGATGATATGACTACTGTACATATGGCACTCCTACGACTGTAATGTCTTGCGATACTCCTGATTTTGCATGTAAATAAATATAGTGAAGATTTTTTTCTGTTAAATACAACATACACTAATTCCAGCATTGTTAAGAAATATCAAATTCTGTAGGAACTGCTATGTTTACTTTATTTAATGTTTATTGGGATCACTTGCATGTCTAATGCTATATTAAGTTAAGTTCTGCCAATAAAAATTACAAGCAGGTTTTCACTTTTAAGAATTACCATGAGGCTATGAAACTTTGAGGTAGTTTACGTTAAAATATCATTTTTATTACCTGTTCCAGTTTAAAGAAACATTATATTTCTAATAACAAATCACATCGTCGCCACCACCGAGGATTTCGGTTAGATAAGAAACCTTGGTTTGATTCCTTCTGCCACTTTAATATGATTTTCTTATCTTCTTCAAATTTCTTAAAAATGTGAAATATTAAAAGGAATGCCTTAGATTTGCAATAGAAGATTCCCCAGATATTTTTTGCACTGGAAACAGATATGCGAATATGCTGCATGCTTATCGATATCTCGTTGCATTTAATTAATGACTAGCCATGAAGTTGTTCATTTTCGTCTGATTTCACGGGGTGAAATTATACGTTGCGAAAATTTATTATATCAATGTTTCATCAAACATATCTGGTCTTCAGATTCGCAGGCAAATTAAATGTTTTCGTTATAACTGATAGAATTATTTAAGGAATGAAATACAAAAAACGATACAAAAACATTTCAGTTTGGAAGATGGCTTAGTGGATAAAGAAGTAATCCAAAAAGAGACTTGACCCAAAATGTTGTGAGTTCAGTACCTGGCGACAGCAGAGGTAAACAAAAACTTTGAGAGTTGAGTTACTAAAGGGAATTAACTGAGATATCCAGATAAGAAGAATATAATTTAAATAAAAAGGTTCGTTTCGAAATTCCAACGTATATCACCTGAAGAAACCTGAATCGTACAACGGTCGAAACGTCACAATAAAATAAAGTCCGAATAAGGTAAATAGTTAAGTAGTTGCAATACCCCATCTCAGAAATACAGACTTCCAATTGATATTTATCCATATAGGCATGATACCCGTGATATACCAACACATCAGACGGAATATATTAGCTGCAAAAGATAAGGCAAACATGCGTTGTTCTAAAAGAGATTTTTTATACCGATTTATACATAATTATTATCAAACTGTCCCACACAGACAATATTAATACAACAAGCAGTGTGAAAGGGGTGGATAGCGAGAGGTTCTTACTTGTAATATTTTCCCAAGGGAAACGAGCAGCTCGCTGGTATAATATATGGTTTCCTCTGCTCTCTTAAATGCCATGGACGATCATGTCTTGCTTTTTTGCTATCTACATAGCAACTGGTATGGGAAGACATGTGCTACTCTAGCCGTGCTAAATAGCAAGTGGGGATCGTCTCTCTAAAGACTAGACATGACTCACCGTGAGTCACGTTACTCTCGTGGATTTCTCTTACGCAAAACCCCGCAATACCCAAATAACATCACTTGAAAGCCGAGAGAGACGTAACCAAGTGAATTATTATGTGGATTAGAATATATCTTATATATAATGAATGAACGGTGCATCATTAAGTTACTTAGCTTTGATTAATAAAACGATTCTAAAAAAAGGGAGATAATAAAACGAAAGTATAAAAAAAAACCAATGGCACCGGTAAAGCCCACTGAAGGTAAAAGAGGCGGCAAACAAAAAAGTTCGGTGTGAACGGTCCCTGGCCGCGACATTTTAGGCCCCGGAACAGATCTAAAACGAAAAAGATTTTTAGTCCCGAGAAGCAAAATAGATTTGGCTGCTAAAATACATGACTTGATTTAATTCCTGCAGAAATATCATAGACCTTGGGTCGGTGAAAGAAACGGACAAGCAATACATTAACTCATGCCAGATATCTTCTAAGCAGGACGATCTGCCCCCCTTTGTTGAATAAAAGATTAACGATTACAACAGAAGTCCCTGGAATATGTCCAGAGTG
The DNA here is from genome assembly GCA_964036315.1 of Acanthosepion esculentum. Taxonomy (NCBI): domain Eukaryota; kingdom Metazoa; phylum Mollusca; class Cephalopoda; order Sepiida; family Sepiidae; genus Acanthosepion; species Acanthosepion esculentum. Next base: position 55,028,768 of record OZ038486.1, on the reverse strand, counting down.
TACAATGAGCGGAATTGAAAGGCCTATAAGGATTTTGCTAAATCAATAAAAAAAATCCCACATTTGGAATGCAGTGAGGTTGTAAAAGTGGTTCTTACGATGACAGTTTACTTTAGGATCGCATTTGATATCTGCTTGGTAAAGTAACGTCTCTGTCATCTCTAAAGGGAAATAGTCTCTAAAAATTTAACACTGAAAAAATTTAGTATTATTTACGACCTCTAACTGGAAGCAATTGCTAGATATTCAACAGTAAAACATAATTAAAAACATTTCCAAATAATGTTTGAAGGCTAAAAAATAACCTCCCTATAAATTAAGATTTGGTAACATTAAGAAATTCCATTCGAATTATAGCGGGCACATAATGATTGTATATTATGTTAATTAATCAAAATAAAACCTTTTTAAAATACCCCGACGTAGTGGATACATCTTAAAATTGAATTACCACGCACTTGAACGAGAAGCATAAATATTTAAAACATATATAAAAAGATTTATCTATAAAGTTTCAGATTTTGGCATGTATAGATATTAAGTTATTATATGTTTATACTCTTTAAGTAATGAAAGTTTCCAAAAAAGACGCTCATTTTTCTGTGAAATATTAGCGTGCATTTTGTGTCAACAACTATTTCCGCGAACCAAGTATAAAGAAATGACAATGTATCAAGTAAACAATTCGCGTGGATACTTACTAGCAGTTGAAGCAATATTTCGAGTCAAAGTAATAAAAGAAGTCATTAGGTAATTGACCTGTGTCTAGTCGAGTTCTTGTGGTTCGAAAATTGTCTTAAAACGAAAAACAATAAACAAGAACGGAAACAGTTTTTTAAAAAAAAAAGGTTTTTGGAATATAATTTTTTTGTAATTAGGGTCCATCTATTTCTTATTTGTGGAAGAGATAAGTTTTTTTATAAGGCTAAATATTTGCCCCTCAAAAATCCGGAAATTAATAATTTTTCATCTCAAAAATGATTGTAAAAAGTGAAAATGTACGTTTCAAGACACCGTTGACTTTATAATCTATAAAAATATTTTTTTCAGGCCTATCTTGTTTTCTTCGTGTTAGACGTTTACGCTTTACATCTAGTAAGGTAGAAAGTTGCATCGGCCCCATGGGGGTAAAACGTGAGGAAGAACTGATCATTACACGTTTTAACGGCCATCACATAAAAACGACATAAAACACATTTTTGTCCAAAATAGTATCTATCTTTCCACATCCCTGTAATTTTATAGAATCCAACAGACAACACATCCAGGCAGCTGAATTGCTGTCATAAAAGATATATCATAACAGAGACTATTAAAAACGATTACTATAAATCTTAGAGATGTCTGAGATATTGTATTTTTTATTAGCTTCATATTGTGTTTCTTCAACGACTTTTGTTTAGAGAGGTAGTTTCATGAATAATTTCACAATATTTGTTCTAAAAATATCAACGTTAAAGCATATTAGCATTGAATATAGGCTCTGCGAGCAAACAGCAGTTAACACAGCACATATACATTAACATTATACAGGGTGACCCCAAAAAACGGGAACTTTTTAACAATCCAATAAAACCAAGAGTGATGGAAGAAAAATATTTAATTCATAGTAATTGAAACTTTAAAACATGCCATTTAAGATACAATGATGGGATTTTCATTTTAAAAAAATTACGTCCTGTAGATGGCGTCCTCCTGTACGAATGCATTCTTGAAATCTGCTGTTGTTATTCTTCATTGACGGCTGCAACATCTCAGTTGGGATACTGTGAATTTCATTCTCGTTACTAAAATGGCGAAATGTTTCCTTGCTCAAGGTCACTGTCTCGCAGTGTTGCCACTTGCACATGTCTGGCAATATGCACCTCAAAAATTCCCGTTTTTTGGGGGGTCACCCTATACTTTTTAAAAGAGAATGCAATTTAATTCGCCAAATAGTGATGATTGGTTATCTGTACTTTTTTTTAACTTTTTACCAAGACGTTGTGAGTTATTTAAAAAAGGAAATGTATATTGGATTGTAAGAATAATTTATTCTTTTGCGACAGAATTCACAATTCTTTTAAGAAGGCCAATATTTTTACAGATATATGTCTATTTAATCCGTAGTTTGGGAGAATATGGACTCATAATTTACCCAATGATATTTGCACGTAAATTAATGTAACGAACGCGACCAGAATTAGAACTCGACTATCCGATTTCACATTCTGAGCAACTATCCATTACACCACCCCTACTTCGTTCTAAAGAGTGATGGCGACAAATATAAAAAGAAACCTTTGTTTTAAAAACGATTTTTATTTTTGGTTGTTTTTCATTCAGAATGCATATACTAAAAATAGTTTCCTGAATGTAACTCATCCTCCTCCGTGTCGAAGCGTCCTCGAGGAATAATATGTTGAATGGTTAGATTACGTAATGATGTTTTTTTTTCAGTGGCGTTCCATCTCTAAAGATTGCAGTGTCTTGTTTTAATGACGGTATCAATTTACAGTCTTCAGGAAACTAAGTAAAAGATGCCATTCGAAAGACTAAGATGTCGTTTGTACGCATCACCACCATCTTTGCACTCGAAAAGTAGGCTTTCTTCCCGGAATTTTCATAAAGGTAACAGTTTGGGCAAAAGGTAACAAGTGCTGAGAAAACTGTAAGAATCAAACTCACTGCGCAGTACCCCGGGAGATTTTAATTTATACTTACTGGAAGAAAATTTAATTCTTTTATGACCTGACACTAAGAATGGCTTGAAGATGCGTAAAGTTTTCTGTTTACAATTTTGTTTGTAATCATTTGACACCAAGCAGGGCGGGATATGTCGTTATATACGCAGGGAGTGAAAGTGAAAAAGTGAAAAAATAGACTGAGTATAAGGGAGGGTTGAAGAAAGAGCAAAATATAAAGACCAAGAGGATAGAAGATGGCGATTGACGTTGCATTTTTTTAAAGATTGTAGTTATCACGGAAACAAGTAAACAAAAGGGAGTTCCACAGGTAGGAAGTGCGGGAAAAGAAACTGTTGAAGTAGAAGCAGCGGTTGCATTTAGATAATTCAAGATTAAAAGTGCGTGAACTAGATGCCAATCTAGTAGCACGCATAAATGCATGTAGTTGGCGCACCGAGGAAAAAAGCTCGCCAGATCAGTTGCAATGAAAATATTTTGCCTGATGTTTGCCTGATCACCTCTTAGTAAAAAAAGGCCTTTAATATCCTTTATGCGTAAAGAAGGGTAGAGGGAGATCTCTACCCTGAGTGGAAGCCAGGCTACGTGAATAAATACTTAGAATCCAAAATTTTATAAGATGCAGCACAAAACTACATTGCTACCTTCCTCAAGATTTAAAGTCAATTCACATATAAAAAAGAAAAGTCATCTGCCGGGAGACATGATCACCTCCGTCCTGAATGCGCATGGCATTGATTAATTTCCGTTGACCTTATACTAAGAAATATGTAACACATCGCAGGCTCTGGTACCTTGTAAAATAATCTCCATGAAAACCCCTAATAAATTACATGCATAAAGATTGCTGGTTACTAAAAGTATTGGTGATGTTTGTGAAGCCTCCTCTCAGTCAGAACCGTTCTTTCTCTCATAACATCTTTTATCAATATTATTCTTCCTTTTCGCCCTTAACCCCGTAAGGATTCCTTGGAGAGCCAACGTGCTGAGCTGTCCACCTGTCTCCTCCATCTGTCACGGTCGGGTGGGTTTCTTCACCCATTCCTCGATATTATCATTCCACTGTTCCTTCTGTCTTCTCCTCCTCCCACGTCCCGCTACAGTTCCTTAAAGAACTGTCTTTAAAGGCCAGCCAATCGTGTTACGTGGCCATACCATCTCAGCTTTCTTTTCTCCACTGTAGTGATAAGGTCTTCGTCAGGGCCAATGCTCTGCTGGATTTTACTGCGTACCTGGATGTTCGTGATGTGGTCAATGTATGAGATGGCCAGAATGTTGCGATAGCATGTTCTTTCCAGTGCCCGCATCTTTCTTTGTGGCTCCACAGTGCGCGCCCATATTTCGCATGCATATAGGACTATAGAGAATATATATCACTATAAAGCCATAAAAATGTCAATTTCCATTAACCCTAATGGGGATATTTTACTTGGCAATCTCTTCTGGGGGTGTCTAAATAGCATGAAGCGATCTGGATTCCCAATCCGATAACAATTGCATCTAGATTCCTATTCCGATAGCAATCGTCCTACAGGATCTTCAGTCCAGTTAAATAAAGGACCTCGGGAGAAAATGTGTAATCTTATGCATTGTCGTCAAAATATAATAATTTCAGTCTGGTGATAAAGGTAAAGAACGCGAAAATTAAATATCATCCTGTATAACGCATATCTGGCGAGAAGCTAATATAAATAGACGGATGATGAAAATGTCCTTAATAATAAGCTTTAAAACATAAGCAACATAAAGAAGTTATGTCAGGTATGACATACGGAGGTGAGAAATGGATATTACCAGAATCGCTTGAAACAAAGTGCAATGCAAATGATAACTATATGAGAT
>OZ038486.1:55014242-55019242 GCA_964036315.1 Acanthosepion esculentum | reverse complement strand
CTAATCATAAGAATGAGAATGCACCGATACCATTGAAATATTCCCTTTTCACGTTTATACGCTTTTTGTCCAGGATTCCATCCATTTCTGTTAGTCACTGTATGGAGATATTTCGAAGCAGCATACTTGTTTCAGTTTGGATCTGTTAATATTTGTACCAAAAAAAAAAAAACAACCATTTCCAAAATCAGGAAAATATGTTGCAGAGAGTGAAATCAAACGACTAGAATGATTTAATCTCAGTCAAAACTTTGCAAGACAGAAACGATACTATTTAGGAATGTTCTGTTTTATAGGGGTGGCCTAATTTTCTCCAAATACACACGTTTAAATTCTACAAAAACTAATTAGTAATTGTTGTTGAAGGATTTACTTCTCATTTCATAATATGCTAGAACCCATTAAATAATATTCAACACATTCTTGACAGCAAACTGGACGCGTGGTTTTTTGTTTTAGTGAATTCCATTATTATATGTGTTGATTTGTCTCATAATCATGGAACTAAATCAATGATTTATGAAAGATTATGATTTTTTCTGATGAAGTTCATGGCATATCTGAAACGGTATTTCATTTTTTTTCCGCGATAGCAAAATGGCCATTGTTTATTAGTTTCACTACAAATTTTACTGTTTACTTTCCTAAAATGTTATTGCCTTTTACAATCTCCATTGACTATTCTACTCCTAACCAAAATCTCCCAAAATAAAGTATCTAAATATCCTGAGAGCCGAGGATCAATTCTCCAAATAAGTTGACTGAATGTATCTTCAGAGACATAATTAAACTGGAAAGTCAAATTCATGACTGTTTTGAAAGATATTTTAATTATTGTATTCTTACTTATTTTTTGAATGGTCATTTGATTTTTTCCTTTGTCTCAGTAGTATGTACCTCTGTTAATATGCCGTTCGTCGTTAATTCTTCTAATCTTTTTGATGTTCGTATCTCTTTCAATGTTATCTGAGAGTTTAAATTTTAGTTTAAATTTCACGTTTAGTTCTGTCATCATTTTCATTAAAGTTAATCTGCATATTTAACAGACATTGTCTTTTTTGTTTCTTTTTTAATGTTACTTGCCCATTGGCTGTTTTATCTACTTCTATTTTATCTACTACTGCCTCCACTACACCGAATGTCACAAAATAAAGTAGAATATCAGTTAAAAGTCTGAGGACTGAGGATCAACTCTCTAATTACGTTAGTTGAATGTACATGCTGAAGTCAAAACTAGGAATGTTTTGAAAGATCTTTCAGAGACATCTACCATTTTTAATTTTTAAAAAAAATATATTATGGATATCTCGATTTTAAATAAGTTAAAACTTAGTAAAGATTTTTTGTTTAATGGGAGTAGATAGGCCTTCCTATTGCTCGAGCCATACTCCTCCCCCTTCTCTTGAACAGGAGTAAAGGCTTATCCTTTGTTTGCTGTTTAAATAGGGGTTCAAGGTTACTGTCTTCTCTTGAAGCCTGCATAGAGGTGTAGTCATTTTTTGGTGATATGTGTGGATGGTGGGTACGTCTCTTCATACTCAGGGTACCAGTTTGCCAGTTTTCTGGTTGATGCTTCCCAACTAGTAGTTATGAGCCCGAACCCTTGCGTAGTAACTGGGGAGGCTGTGCTGGACAACAGTCGCATAATATCTGGGTTCTTGCCGTGCCATATTATGCATGAATTTTGACCCTGCCAAGCACATCCGGTGGGAAACCCCGAGGCAACACTATGTTGAAGCCTGTGTCAGTTCCCAACCAGCATATGGTACAATAGACAACCGACGGCTACTACTATTCTCGACCTTTTCCTTACCAAGATAACACATCATGACTGTAAGCAATAAACGAAATAAATCAAAGACAGCTGAAGGAAAAACATATAGATCCTTCAACCTTTCTTTCTCTAACATTTGCGGTATTCTTACCAAATTCAGCAGTGTGGAACCGTTCCTCTTCCAACAAACTCCTGAGATATCCTAGCTCTCTGTGAAACTAATCGTAATTCTTGATTCCTCTCTTTAGGAAGGACTCTCATATCCACATGCATGGCCTGGGAGTTTATGTCCACAAATATCTCCTGCTGGTTAGCGAACTTTCTCTTGAATTTCCAGACAATTCTTACATGTGTCTCCGACTCTCTCTACTAAACTCAGTCAGCTATTTCTTCTTTATCTACAGTTCCAGTTCCTCTCATGACTGTTGCGTGCTAGATGGTATTTCTGATAATATGGTCAAGATCATCTCTCGACAAACGCTTCCAAATATATTTGTGTTCGGTGTTTTAATGCCCACCTTGCCGGGTGGATTAATCAATCTGTGACAGATGTTGTTCGCATCAAAACTCAGAACTTTTCAAGCACTCAATCCATTACCCGCTTTTCCGCTTCAACTCTAAACATGTAGTACTGTCTAAACAATTAGTTCCGCACTGGCACCAGCCAAGAAACTCCTACCAGCAGAATATATTTCTGTTCTTAACGAGCTGATTGGGATTCGTTCTGTGACTGCCTTCATGAGGTTAAAAAAATTAGCCTCTGACGTCTGCTCCTAGGTGAAATTCGGTATCGAAGCTATCATTTAAACACGAAAATACTAAGTGAAATCACTTTCATCTTAGTTCGCTCCTGCATGGTCGGTCGCTATAGCTCCCCCCCTCACACACACAAACACACACCAAAACAAACTCTGCCGGCTGAACCAGAGCTATATATTTGATTGCAACAGATGTCTCTCTGTCTCTGCTCGTAATGAATGCAAGCGTGTTCTCAAAGAAGCGAAGTTAGTTTGCTGATAGAATGAAACAACGTATACCCTCTCAGAAGTTCGGTTCTAAAGATTTTTGGCGGCTCAGCAAGAGAGTGCTGAACAACGGCAATCCTCAATACTTTCTCTATCCAATCTCTTTGAAGTCCTGCAGATAAGGCTGAATGCATTGCTCGGAAACTGGCGTAGGAAATGGCTTGTAAATTGCCCTCCAAAGCAAAACCGCTCTCATTTAACAACGATAGTGAAACTTTTATGACAGCCATCAGCATGGCTGACATTCGATTCCTGGAGAGCAACACACATTGCCTACTTGGTTTTATGTTTTCAACGGATTTTAAGTGGTGCGACTACATCGAATTAATTGCTGCATCTACTACAAGGAAAGTTGTGCCACTGTGTCTTGCCTTAAAATTGTCTTGTCAGAATATATCGTCTACATTTTCAAATCTACCATTCACCCGTGCATTGAATATTGTTTCCATATCTGGTCTGGGCCTTCTTGCTATTTATCTCGAGTTTCTTGACAAAATCCAATGAAGGATCTGCAATGTAATCTATCCTGACTTGGTATCACGACTTCAGTGATTGTCACAGCGACCTGACTTACCTTCTTTTCTACAAGTAATTTCATGTCAACTGCTCGAACGAGCCTTTTCCGTGGTGCCTCGACTGCATGAATTTCAGCGTGTGACCAGATTGGCAGCTAGGTCCCACCCGCTTATGGTTGAAATAGTTACACCCACACACACACACAATCTGGTCACACGCTGAAATTCATGCAGCTAGGCACCACGGAAAAGGCTCGTTCCAGCAGTTATATATATATATATATATATGGGAAATATACCAGAATAATTTTAGGAATATCGATTTTTCTACACCCATATATATATATATATATATATATATATATATATATATGGGAAATATACCAGAATAATTTTAGGAATATCGATTTTTCTACACCCATATATATATATATATATATATATATATATATATATATATATATATATATATATATATATACCAGGTTTAACAGCAACGTGCTACCAAACATGCAACAGCATAATTGTCCATCCCACAAAATGTTTAATATCACCAACACCAACACTCCTAAGAGTAGACGTAGCAGTTGATTCAATATCATCAGGCAGAAGTGGTTTTCTCTGGTGATTAAATGAAAGCAGTGTTGATTTAGAGGCGTTAAAATTTGCCATCCTTGCCCCAGATAACCACCGAGTAGACGTCCTTTTCGACAGTAGCTATCAGGTTTACTTTGCCGGGTCTGTCTGACTTCCTACTAAGACAGAAGTAAATGGTTGGGTCGTTCACCTAGTTGGGAACTGATGACATCTGGGAGGTCAATGATGAAGATAGAAACAGCGTACATCCCAGGATAGAGCCATGGGAGACCGCCCATTAGTATGGAATATATAATCTGGAAATTTATCCATTAAAAACGATCATCATTACACGGTGTGTCGGGAACAATTGGATTAAGCCAAATATTCGCCAAGAATACCCTACTCATTGAGCTTCTGGCGAAGGCCGACATGCCAAACGTCTGAGATATATAGAACCACAGGTCAAACTTAATGTTCTTATATAAATAATGATAGTCAAATTCAGTGATACCAGTTAAGTCGTCGGCAATAGACCTGGTGAAACGGAAGCCACTTAGTCTGAAAGAAGTCCAAGCGAAGTAAGATGCTTAATCAGTTCTATGTATATTAGAGCCTAGACTACTTTACCAATTGCTTCCCTTTATTCTTGCTATCTCGAATCTATATTTTATTATTTTCTTCTAAATCTACCTTCAATGTAATACAATCTACGTTGTGAATATTGATAATGATTCATCTGCTCATAGTAAAATATGGTTAGCTTTCTGCTCTTATTAAAATCGCATCACTGCACAGGTTAAGTAAGTGCAGAAAAAACATCATTTTCGTTATTCTCTTTCAATATTATTTGAATATCCTTTCCATGTAGATCTAGCTTTCCTAAAATTTCAGGAATTCCTTCGTACTCTATCGGATGCTTTAGAAAATCTATGAAATACAGCTATAAATATTTTTTTTTCGATTTTCTATGTTTGAATGAAAGAAAAAAGAAAAACTGCAATGGCGCTTACCTTGTTGTTTTTTGAGAAGAAGAGAGACATTACGGCAAACCGGACAGAAAGACGAATTTGGGGAAGGAAGAAAGAAACCATAAATCTCATCTGAAAA
>OZ038486.1:54979242-55009242 GCA_964036315.1 Acanthosepion esculentum | reverse complement strand
TGTGTGAGAGAATGGCAAACAGACGATATCTTTGTAAGTTTACGATTCCCTGGAATGCAGTATTATCGTGGAATGCCAATCATTCAAGAAGTTTTGATACATTTTGTCAGAGGTTTTAACTTGAATGAAACCTGGCCATGGTGGCCAATCCCATTACTGAGAGATTGTAATGTTCATATCGGCTATCAGAATCTTTACATTCGTCAGACAAAAACTCTTGATAAGCATAATGAAATGGCTCACCTCCAACGTCACTCGATTTTCTATCAATAATTATTATTAGATGTTGTGAAAGAGTGGAATCTGCCAATAAAGTTTTTCACTTTCATGCCTGCGTTTAATGTTTGTCGAAGTGGAGATGGCATTTTCTCAGTGAATTTGATTTCCAGCCAGATGCCTACAAATTGTTTAGCTAGATTTCGTGTATTTATTTTTCATGATCAAGTATATCTTTTCATTTCACTTTTTATATATCAGTTATACAGAAATTATTGATAACTGTTACGCGTTACCGTTTATATATATATATATATATATATATATATATATATATATATACTATTTACATTACTCGGACTATTGTCCTCATCTTCGTCGCCATATTTATTTCAACGTTTCGGTCGTTGAACGCTCCGGCCTTCTTCAGGTGTTTGGAATGTCAACCTGAACCGTTCACTGGGGTAGACGGTTTTAATTCCACCTGCCATGTCTAATTTTTGTGGCCTACCATATGTGCCGATTCCTTAAGGAATGGCCTAGCATATGTGCCGATTCCTTAAGGAATCAGCGCATATCCTAGGCCACAAAAATCTCCTGAGCCGACCAAGCATAGAAATGAATACAATATGGGAACCAGTAATAAGGAGTGCCAGAGAAAAGCGATAATAACAAAATTTGCGATATGAGCTCTGGTAAATTATGTAATGATAACAGCAAAATTGCAATATGAGAACTGGTAAAAAATGATTGCTGAAGACATTAGGTTTATAATACCCAGAAATTCATATACAGATGAAGGACACATGGCACGGTGGATAAAGGTGTTAGTTATATCCAGTGACAGGACCCAAAGAGTGTGAATTCAATACCTGGTTAAGGCAGTGGAGAACTTGGAGAGTGGAATTAACAGGAGATAACTGATAACTGACATCCATTAGACATGGCACGTGGAATTAGAACAATCTACACCAGTAAGCGAAATAAAGGGTTCAGTTCGACATTCCAATCACTTGAAGAAGGCCGGAGCGTACATTCCAATCACTTGAAGGCCGGAGCGTGAATTCAAGTATAAAATGACTAATATAAAATTATGGAATCAAATATAAAAGTGACTTATGTTTACCTATGAACTCCTATACCTGTGTTTAACTCTGAAATAAAAAATGAATAAACATTGATTTGGACCTTAAATACTGGTTGATATGTCTTAATATCTACCAACCTAACCCATTCGGATATCGGTATATTCACACTCGTATAAGAAAATACAGCATATAAAATTCTATATATCAGGTAAGTTAGGTAACTGAAGGACAAAATGGAAAAGGTTTATGTAACGCATTTCATTCAGTTTCACATTTGTGATTTTCAATGTAAATTTTAATCAAGGTTCTTATAAAAATGTGCCTTTTCTTAACACATCGTTTCTCTTCACTATTTTGGATACTAAAAAGAAAAACGATGAAAACAAAAGCAAAAGTCTTGGACAATGGAGTGAATTCGGCTGTGATGCACGTCTCGACATATCGGACACCATACATTTCAAATTTCAGCGCCCTCACATGTTCAGCCTTTCATGTCAGTGCATAAATATAAGTGATGTTCACGTTTGTCTTCCCCCTCCCCAAACATATATACAATACCATCAATAAAAACATTATTCTGATAAAGTAAATTTAGAGGACGAAATGGTTTACATAGATGTTTTTTTTTCATTTTGTCATTCATTTAACTTACACTAGTATATACGAGTGTAGGCAGAAAAGTTCATGAGAGAATTATGTCAGAGGTGAGAAATCTTGCTTGCATTATTTTCCACTTTTGTTATTAATAACTTCATTGTTTCTCTCCAAGTAAACTGACATCTCGCTTTTAAAAAATGACTTCAAATGAAATTAATAGCAACCTCTCTTGAAAATGGACAAAATTTGGAATCATTGTATTATCAAGCACCTGCAGAAAAAAGTGTTTAACCCCAAAGGACATTCATGCTGACATGATTGCTACACTAGGAGATGACGGTCTAGCTTAAGCAACAGTGCAAACGTAGGTAGTTGAAACTAGGAGGTGGCATGTCTTGAAGATGTCACTAGTTCTGGACGTCCTGTAACTACCACCATCGTGGAAATCATTGATCGTGTTCACACATGGTGATGGATAACAGGCCAATGCAATTAGTATATCCCGTGTGAGGTGATTGGTGGGAACCACGTCTTCAGACACCTGATCAAAATTGCACTAGCTGATCATATCATGGGAGTATCTGACATTGTTTGAGGTAGATCCGGCTGGTTTCCTTGAACGTTTCCTAACCCAGGATAAATTTTGGATTCATTACTTTGATCTAGAGACAAAAAGATAATCCATACAGGGGAAACACACCTTCTCGCCTGCTCTAAAGATGGACAAGATCGTGTCATCTGCAGAGGATATGATAATCTCAGTTTTATATTAAATAAACTATTGGGATTTTCCCAATTATATTTGGTAACAAAAATATTGTGACGCCGGCAAGATAAAGGAACACAAACACAGATGTAAATGTTTGAAAAAAACTTGTATTTGTAGGAAAACAGAGGAAAGTTTCCTGCAAACATTCGGGTTTGCGGAACTTATCTGAAAGATGCGTCCTTTTAACAGTTTTACATTTCCTGTGTCGTTTTGGCTGGGTTGAAGAAATAGAGCCTTGACTTCTGAGCTTCAGTTGCTGTCTAAATCCTCACACGTGTCCTGGTGTTTAAATGACGGAGAGTGCAGACGGGGAACGTGTTCTCTCTTAGGGTCCCAACAAGCAAAAGAGGAAGAGAGTTCGTAAAAATCGCTTTCGTGGGGTTTGGTAAAAATCTAAAAAGGTAGCCTGTGATTGGTTGTTTTTCATCCAATCACAGGGCACCCAATTAGCGACTCCGTAATAATTTCAATAAAACACAGTACCTTTTGCATCCCAAAATGTACTGCGTTTATTTAATATATTCATAAAAACCATAACATCAATGAAGATGAGTTCTTCTTCTTCTTCTTCTTCTTCTTCTTCTTCTTCTTCTTCTTCTATGTTATGTATTTCTTCAGGGCATGGACACTCATGGCTCCACACAGCATTGCCCTTAGTCAATTTTGCATTTTTGCTATCTTCTTTAATCTTTATTCTGTCAACCATTTACATTTAGGACGTTTTGTAGGTCATGGTCAGATTTCCTCTGTTGCTCTTACATTTAAACTGTCCTGTGGGATTCACGTTTTTCAATCCCTCTTTCCTCATTAAGTACGTTAGGAATTTCTACAGTCTCTTTCTGATGTTAAGTAAAAGTGTCCTTTATCTTTCCATTTTCTTTGTCCATTTAATTATTTTTCTTTTGATAATAGCTGTCTATTGTTTAATCAATTGGAAACAACAAAAAATTAATATCCTTCACTTGCCCTGGGTTATAACCGTACATGTGATTATAAAGCAATTCACATAAAAAATATATTAAAGAAAAACCCTGATACCCGGCTACAGAAGACGTATCTCTCATAGTTTTGATCCTAATTGATCAACATGTTTACTTTGGTGAATTAAGGCGGTCTACAATAAGTATTCGGTTCAGTGGCATAACTATGTGAACATGGGTACCCGATTTGCAGGTATTTATAAGTGGCCCTCATCTGATAAGTTATGCGTTGTTTTTATCAAAAGCTATCAGAACTTTTCGTAAAAACGTCTGTAATGCATACACTCGGTATGCTCTTATCAGATTGGGAGTCATGATGGATATATTAAGTAAGATATTGATTGATTTATTTTTACGGTTTATCAAACTTTTGCGGGTTTTTTAAGGCAAGAAAAATATTTTTAGATTCTAAGACTTTTGGGGAGATAATAGTGATTTGCTGATCGACGTCCTACTAATTAACCCATAGAAGTAGGGTAGAAGAGCTGGATCCATACTTTTCCCAAATAAGTAAGTGAATATAATGAAGACGACTGGAACTGGAACTCGGCTCTCAGATTTTCAGTTCATTAACCATTACACCACCCGCAGATTCAAGCTTATAGCCCCGAATATTCTCGAGCAATCATCCATCTAGGTAATGAACGGGTCGATGTTGCTTAACTTTAATGTCTGTACGATAACCGGCGTTTCAACTGATATGGTCTTAAGCATCTTATATTTGTAGACATTCATTACTTTTGGCATGAAGGTCTGTCACACAATGATAATAATACTAACACTAATACTATTAATAATAACAATATTAAAGGAGTATTTAGTAAAATATTTCCATAAATCAGATCTGTTATTACTTTTTATGATAGTAATGAGAAAAAAAAATTATTCTCGGTTAAAGTTAAAAATTCATTAATAGATAGGTAATTAAAAGTAACAAAGCCAAGATACGAACAACGAATTTGGGACACAAATGCATAAAAATCGAAATATCTAGGAAGTGTTTTAACAGAGAACAGGAAATGCGACACTGAAATGCGACTGCGTATTGCAATTGCGAATGATACTTTCCAAAATGTATATAAAATTTCTTTAGAAACAAAGATTTATATAAAATTTCGTTAGAAACAAAGAAAAAAGTACTGGACTGTTATAGAATATCCGTCCTCCAAAATGTCAGTGACTGCGGGGCTACCTCCATACAGACTTGAGGCAACACAAATGTGGTTTTTACCGAAGAGAATTGAGAATATTAAGGACTGAACATACGGGCAACAACGATGTTTTAGAGAAAATGGAGACAAAAAAGACGCATACTTAGAATGAAAATAGTTGGAATTTCAAGGGCACCTAATGAGAAAACGGAGCTTGGAAAATTTAACACTCACAAGATATATTAAAGTTAAGAGAGTCAAAGGAAGCATCGAATAACCTGCTTAACGTTCTTGATTAAATGTTTAGCAGAAAAGGTATGAGAACAGATAGTAACGTCAGACATTGCTAAAAGCAAAATGCGATGCGAAGATGTGGACAACCATGATCACCTGAAGAGACAGGGTACATAGAAGAAGAAGAAGAAGAAGAAGAAGAAGAAGAAGAAGAAGAAGAAGAAGAAGAAGAAGAAGAAGAAATAGTTTCAATATATAAATATCTGTTTCGTCGACTACGAACGATAGCTTTTTCTGATTTACTAAAATTAATTATTTCTAAAGACTAACAGATGTCTATGTAATGAAAAGATTTTGCTTTGCCAAACTTACAGATGAGTGTGGAATATTTGGCCTAACTATCTCGACTTGAAACACTAATAATACATTTGGAAGATAAATCTGAACACTGGGACCTATTGAAAGTAACCAACTGTCTCCCCCAGCAGGCAATCTATAAGTTGAGTCGAAAGGTATTTGAGCGATGTCATTCTCTAATTGGTTTGACTGCTTAGAAATTAACACATTAATGACGTCATGTTTAATGTCTTTCTAGTTAAGTTAATCGCTTTGCAGACATCTGCTTGTCATATAATATGGACGAGAAAGAATTGACGGAGAGAGATAATCGATGAATGGTGATATTGTGACCGGGATCTGCAGCTAGTTAATTACAGAGCCCGGATGTTCAATTAGAGAAACCGGACGACAATTTAAAAAAAAAATGAACAATTCTAAATGTGTTCTGAGTATAAATGTCGATACATTTTTTTCACAGTTTAATAGGCACAATCTGTCTAACGAGGAACGTATCGACAGTTTCACTAAATCTTTCTGTATTTGAAAAAAATACATTAACTCTATCGCCATTTAGGTTAGTGTCCACAGATCCATTTATTCTTAGATGATAGAAAAATCTATCTTCAGTTTTTAATGCCAAGGAGCATGAACGAACTTCTGTGTAGCATAGGCCCTCTTAAATTTGGGTGGGGAATTTCGGAAAAAAATATCTCGTGTATAATAGGCACTGATTTTTTAAAGAATTTGTAGTAAGTTCGGTCGCGGTGTCGTGCCAGAAAATCTTTGTCACCACATTCCATCTTGCACATTTACAAATCTACGATTCGTCCGTTCATTGAATATTGCCGCTATATCTGATCTGGTTCTCCTGCTATTCATCTCGAGATTCTTGACAAAAACCACACAAGGATCTGTAATTTAATCGATCCTGACTTGACATCTCGACTTCAATCGCTTTCTCATCAAATTGTCGTGTCTTCCTTCTGTCTTTTCTACAAGCATTTTCATGACAACTGCTTTGGCGATCTTTTTTTCCCCTGGCACCCGGAATAGATGAATTTAAGGGTGATACTAGATTGGCATCTAGGTAACCCCCATTTATTGTTGAGATAGCTAAATTCAACGGCCACTTCTACTCCAACAGTTACTTTTCTAGCAGTTCCCAAACGTGAGAGGTGCTAGAAAAGTAACTGTTTCACTCGATTCTCTGATAATTCACAAATTTAAATGCAACGTCAATTGCCATATTCTATCTTCTTGAATCCCGTTCATCTTTACTTTTTTTCCTCAATACTCGCTATACTCAGTCTTTTCTCTCTTTTCACTCTATGTAACCTCCTGCGTACTAGTGACATTCTAGTCTTAATTGGGGTGAAATGGTTTTAAAAAAGAAAAAAAGACGAAATTTAACATGAAATTTATCAATTCTTCACATTTTTATCCAATTCGTATAAACTGAAAATAAATATTTACTTTGTTTCAAATATGCTACGATAAACAACGTGTATTTAATATTCAGAGATAATGTGGACATTTTCATGCAAAAACACAACAGGCTTCCAGCGAAAACCAACTCAGACTAGTAGAAATGAATTATAAACAAACATACACTCCATTGGCTTGTGGCTATTTCTCAGCAGCAATGGAAAACAGAAGTATACATAACTAAGACATCCGTCCTGGGTATGACAATAAACTACAACTGGCAGCAATGCCTCTGATCGAGAGAATGGAGATATTGAGGAGCGGAGATCTACCTCTTAATTGCTGTTGTTCAAAGATCCACCCTGATCTGGACTGGTAGCACCGGATAAGGTCCAAGCTTTGGACAAAGTGAACCCACCAAATGAAGTCAACAGTACATTTTCATAATAAAATAACCAACAATAAAATTTTGTAGTAAAAGGACAATCAAAGCAACAATAAAAAAATATAAAAATACATTTTTTATAGTAAAATTACCGACAATACATTTTATGAGCTACAAAATATCTATTTAAAAAACCTACCTTTGCTCTGAAAGTATAAAATTATGTACAAATTATCTGCCATTGAAAGCATAAATTTACGTACAAAATATTTGAATTTCGCTAATGCGTGGTCTATAGATGTTTGTTATGTTGCTGAAAGAAACAAACAACCAACCAACCAACAATAGCTATTTATACTAAAATTATCAACAATGCATATTAATAGTAAAAATACCAACAATACATATTTATAATAAATTTACCAACAATACATATGTTACGAATAATCAAGAGTAGTCTCCCCTTATTTTATATCTCTCCTCATTGAGAGAGCTATTTTCTTTACTGGAACTATAAAAGGACACTATACGCGAACCTTGTATTCTCAGTTGAATAAAGCTTTCTTAAAGCCTCCGCCTCTGTATTTTTGTCATTACAACATATAGCAAAATTACTAAAAATACATTTTAACCGAAGTTGCAGAAATACAACTGCTTCCAAAATATTTATATTTCGGCATTAAATATTCCATAGAGGTTGATATGCCGCTAAAAAAATCAACCAACCAACAATACCTATTTATAGTAAAATCATAGACAGTACATATTTAAAGCAACATTACCATCAATACATTTTATCTGTAGTTGAAGGTATACAACTATGGTCAAAATATTTAGATTTTGGCATTAAATAATCCATAATGGTTGAGATGCCGCTAAACAAAATCAACCAACCAACAATACCTATTTATAGTAAAATCATAGATGGTGCATATTTAAAACAACATTACCATCATTACATTTTATCTGTAGTTGAAGGTATACAATTATGGTCAAAATATTTAGATTTCAGCATTTAATAACCCATAGAGATTGATATGCGACTAAAAAAACAACCAACCATCTAAGGCATCCTTTTGTAGAATTACAAGAAGCTTCTGTGAACGATGAGGACGAAAACAAATACTACGGCATCGAAAATGTCGAAGACCATTTCTCCACTGACAAATAAATGAAGCTGCACAGTTTGCAATGAAAAAGTTTTTAAAAAAGTCTAGATGAGTTAAGATTTGCGAATTATACATTAAAGCTAGTAACATGCAAGGTGCTACTGAATGCCAGTGAATATGTGAAAAATAGAAAAAAATATCATTAAGTGTTGAGTCTTGACTCAATGTTGAATCTCGCCTATTGCATGGAATAATAATGCAACACAAAATGTACTTAGAACAAGAATGTATTATAACAAGAAAGTGTACACAATAAGTACATATAGTATTTCTGTATATTTCTGGGAAGACGTTCCTGGAGAATGTGTTGACTAGTCGCAGTCGATCAGAGTCTCTAGTTGGATCTCGTGATTCCTTTCCTCTCGTCTTCCGGTATCAACCATTATTTATATAGTTGGTAGTCACCTATGCAGATTAGGTGGATCCCACCACAACATTAAGGAACAACAAAAGAACATGTATAAAGAAGTCAGAGGATGATGAGTGGCATTGCATTTAGTTTTTAGAAGATTGAATGGAAAGCCAGAAGATATTTTCACAAGTGCGAATTGCGAGAAAAGAAAACACTATCATAGCACTTACGGTTACAACTATTTCAACAGTGAAATGCCGAGACATAACAGCCAATCTAGTCCAGCGCTTAATTTCGTCTAGTTGAGGTATCATCAAAGAGGAAAACATCACAAAAATTATTTATAAATTGTTGTAACGTAGAAAGGGTTACTGAATGAAGAATAACCAAAACAGAGGTTGGAAATGAAATGGTAATCTTTACAACATCAACAAAATACAATACTCCCCAGCAGCGTGAAATAGGTTACCCACAGCTAGTGGGGGACTACTTAGACACTTAGAAAATTACAATAATGTCCAACATATTTATGAGGATTGGGACATACCCATTAGTATCCATAGGTACACTATATAACAAATATTTATATATATATATAAATGCTCATGGAAGCGACATTACGGCGGTAGTAATGTGACTGAAGACAGGATGCCAGCTCAGTACCGGTAATATTGCACATTTTTCTTTGGATTTTATCAAGAAACTCTAAATATGTAGTAGAGGAACCAGACTAATTGTAACTGCATTATTCAGTGCATGAACGAATATTATATTTATAAATCTGCAAGATAGATTCTGACGAGAAAAAAAACAACAATTTCCCTAGACTTAGAACTTCAGTGTATGCCGTATTTATCAAATTAGATTCAAATTATACCTCACATTATTAATACATATTCAATTAATTAAACAAGTTCAGACAAAATAAAATTATCTTTTTATTAAAAATCATTAATAAAGCACGATATCCGTACAGGTGATACTAACTAAAAAAAAATGTCATTAAATTATAATTTATGGAGAAATATTACCTTTCCACATCGTTTAAAAAATATATGAAATTATTAATTTACTAAGTTCTGCATTTAAGCATGCTTAGTAATTAAATGAATAAGAATTGTTGACTTTTCAAGTAACGCCCTTTATAATGGAAATGGGAATGTTTCAGTTAAATATTGCGAATATTCTTGTGTTTACTACTACGAACACGCGCCGTGTATAAACAAAAGACAACACATGAAGTAGTCTCTCGGTGTCACCGTCGAAATAAGAATCCAAGTCGAGGTAGTAAAATGAATCAGTGAGAAATGTTCATATATCTAATCATTTTTTTAAACTCCCGAACGAAGAATCTGTTCATGAGAAGAAACTGGGCTGAAAACAAAAATGAAGATGTAAAAATCCACACATCAGTTTCTTGGATGTACAAATTGTTTATTTACACTGGAAAGTGTATTAACAGAGGACGGAATATGTGAAACGGAAATCCAAAGGTGCATTGGCATAACGAAAGATGCCTGAGCAAAGTATTAGGAAACTGAAAATTAATATTAGAAACAAAGAAAAGAGCACTGACATTTTATGCAATATCAATCCTCTTATATGGCAGTGAATACTGGACAATCTCCACACAAATAAAGAAAAAAAACTTTACTCAACAGACAAGTCCCTCTACAGAAACATGCTGAGAAAACCATGGACCGAACATGTGAGCAACGACGAAGTTATCGAAACAATAGCAAGAAAAAGACACTTATACTTAACATCAAGAAGAAATAGTTGAAGGGTGCATAAAGAGGAAATAGGGCTTGGAAAATGTGATAATCGCTGGACAGATTGAGGGTACGACGGATTGAAGAAAGCAATGCATTACCTACATATCGAGTTTGAGTGAATATATAGCGGAGCAAGGTTTGAGAGAGATAAGAAAAAGACAAAATATATTAAGATCTACACAGGACAGAAAATTGTGGAGAGCCATGATCGCCAACATCCTGAAGAGGCGTGGTACAATGAAGAAAAAGAAGAAGGTATATCACCAAAATTTTTTGTTAAAGAATAACAAAGATTAAAATATTAGAATGTCTTTCTTCTTTTTCTCTGATGAAACTTTCATAATGTTGAAACATATTAGAGTGATCAAATGTTATCTATTTGTTCAAATACTAGATTTCTCATTCCGAGCGGCTACTCATGACACCACCGACACACATTGAACGATGTGAACCTAGCAATGGAATACTTATAAATGTGGTTATATATAATAATAATAATAATAATGATATATATTATAGTGATTCTGACAATGATTCCAGCGTACTTTATTATATATGCATAACGAAATTGTGAACAGCATCAATTTCATCACCTTAGTTGCATTTTAGATTTCTTTAAATAAAATGGCAAATTGGTCTATCTAATTATCAGGGAATATTTTGGTGACGTACATACGTAGGTGGATCTAAGCTGATTTTCATATTTTGTTTTCACTCCTTAAAATTGATTTTCTTTTGCTTATATTCTTTTAAATTCTGTAATCCTCTGTCTCTTCGTGGCTTTGTTAACTTGCTTGTGTTGAAATGATTAACAGAAAAATGTGAATAAATAAAAAAATAACGCTAATACATGTCTTGATCATAGACTTATATTTTTTTTTTCTCCATCCAACTATATGTCCCGTGGGGCATTTCGGCAGTGGAAACGAGACAGAGTTTTTCAACAAATCATATTTTGTATCTGTTGTATTTTCCTTCCCTCGGAGGGCTATTATAAAGTGTTATATAAAGTGTTATATATATATATATATATATATATATATATATATATATATATATATATATATATATATATATATATATATATATATATATAATTTACAATATATGTGTGAGGGGATGTTATATTGTGGTTAAAAAGACAAACGGCATCAAAAATGAATTAACACATCAATACTCACAGTAAAATTCGCTAATAATTTCCACAGTTTTTTACCGGATTAATTAAAATGATCTGTAAGTTATTAAATATAGACTGCTAAAAAACAACCTTGTTTTAAAAATTCAATTATTCGTTATTGATTTCTGTTTATAATACGGCCAAAAATATATGACCATCATCCAAAAAATTCGACGAAGGACAACAATGGGTTACATATACATGTTACTGAATATCTAACATAACAGCAGAAGTGAACTAGTTACACCTAGGATAGAATAAAATTTTTAGTTCAAATTCGCATTTCCCACTCTCCAACATATACATAATAATCTCCAATGCTGTAACGACCAAAAGTTTTTGAAAATAGCAAGCACGGCGAGGAAGCTTGTCTCAAGAAATCAGTGATTAATTTTGATAATTGCTGATAAAAAAGTAGATAAAATGTATATTTGTGTCCTTAATAAAAAATTAAGCATTTGCTAATTGCAGCTTTGACGACTTGAAAATCAAAATAACTTTAAAGCCTGTGTAGGTTATCCCATTTGTATTCGCCAAAAACGACCGTACTGCAGTGTTAAGTCTATAAAAAAGCAAACATTTCCTTCTCTTCCTTATTTTTCCTCTTGCTTCTCAATGTAGTAGAAAAGGTGAGCCACATTGGGTACGTTTGTTTCCTCGGCCCACTATTGAACTCTCTCACACCCACACACATACATACACGCTTGTTTGACACACACATACACACACATAAAGAAGCACATTCTTATAGCTATATTTTTCTTTGATTTCAATTTTGTATACTTGCAATCTTTTTTGTTATTAAAATAAATTAATTATCTTTTTTTTTTACATTCCTTTTTATGTTTTTTATTTTTACCCGGACTCACATGAGTACACAAAATATCGTTTGCGTGACAAATGTACCAGAAGTCCATAAATATTTACCAAAAATATCCACACTTCTCAACCAAAGAAATGGTTCCCGCAACAGTGCAGTGACAAATAGACGTGATATTCTAATGGACAAACTATAAGCAATCTCACCAATTCCCACAAGACCTGTATTCTGTTGTAGCTTGGCCGATCTTGACTTGGTTAGTTTGAATACTAGTCATGCCCATTAAAAATAAATAAATAAATATAAATTATACCATCACAAACTATTATGACAAACCCACCTCGAGGACCATAGCCCTAGATATGACGAAGGCCTTCGAAAAGGTGTGGAATAACTGTCTACTACACAAACTCTCCAGTTATGGAATCACTGAGAGGATTTCTCAATCATGTAATCCTTCCTAAGAGCTAGGTCCCTGAAGGTAGCTATTAATGTCGAGTCCTCCGGTGTCCTAGCCATCAACGCAGGCGTCCCACAGGGGTCACACCTTGGACCAACCCTCTTTTTCATCTATATAAATGATCTGCGTAAGAATATACATTCATAAACAGCAGCCTTATGATCATGATTGACTATTGGACTTTGCCTGACAGTCAGACTCTTTCTTTCATGCGATTTGGAAACTTGGAATGCTTGTTTTACTCGCATACGCTCAAAGCCCACCATACAACCTGTAACAGGACTTAAAATCCCATGTAGAGTTAGCAAAAAATAAATCACTAAATAACATCTAAAACTTAATCCTAGACTATGTGCGATTATGAAGCCAAAATAATTAATAGCAATAGAAAAATTGAAAGTTAAGTAACAAAATTAAAATTAAAAGAGAGATAAGAATGATAGTTAACAATAAAGAAGGAAAAAGGGAGAATTATAAAAAAAATAGTTATATATGGAAACTCCAACCATGCATCGGAACAGACGTTTTTGTTACCCATTGAAACGGAAATCAAATTTTCTTTCTCTTCATTTTCAACGACTAAACAAAGCAGATGTCCAAGGACAGCGCTCCCATATCACATGTTACTTCCAAACAGATAAGCATAAACTTTTTATCCCTGTATACGAATATGTACTTTAAAATATACATTTCTCTGGCACATGTAAGCTAAAGCAGTTTATCCTTTTTGTTGTTGCTTATCGTGTTGTACCTTCTATTTGATTTGTTTCTAATTTACAGATTTCCGTTCTGGGGCTGATTATGTCATTTCAATCCCAAAATAAAATTACATATATACTTAAAAAGGGGTGCATTCAGACAAGGCCGACACATCACAGAACAAACCACACAACATCCTCCTACATGTTTGTTTCTGGGCTAAGCCATTATGACAAATTTTTATTACGTTTATTCTGAAATATTGTTATCTGATTATCAAAAGGAATAAATACACACCTCCTGATTTCAGCTCAATGTTAACTTATACTAGAAACTTATATTTTTTATAAGTAAAATTATTTTTACCTTATTATCAAGTTAAAACTTATTATTATTTAAAGAAAACGAAAAAATGCCTCAGGTCTTATTGATTGGTTATTATACCAGTATATCAACAACTATGGGTCATTAATGCCGAAACGTTTGATTAGTTGATTAGTAGTTTAGTTTTTGTTTTTTTTCCAGTGGCATGACAAGAAACATGGGTCACTCAATGTCGAAATCCAAATATTTTGTATGCAACTTTATGGCTTCAACTAAGTAATTTTATACTTTCATGGTAAACTTATTTTTTTTAAGATATGCATTATATAGATAACAAAATTTATTGTGCTTTCTTTGATAAATGCTGGAAGTAGCCTACTTATTTCAGGTAACCTATTATTTCAGAAGCAGACGCATTTTGGAAAAGCATGGTAAGATATTGTATATCATTATTTGTTGCACGTTTTCTTGTACTCTTTGCAGTATATTAGAATATGCTTAACAGTAAGCAATTGATCGCAAGTGACGTACCTCGGTGCAGAGTCTGCTTTCAGTATGTATGTGTGTGTATAAGATGTGTACATGACATCCCAGAATAAATGTAACCCAAGAATGTGAACGTCATTTATTTTCTGTTTACAAACTATATACAAAGCATATATTTCTGAAAACCAAAGATGTTAGCAAATCTACTGCTACAAACAACTTGTCACTAGCTCTGCTGGCAAAGATTTTATCGCCATTTATAGAATATGCCCCAAATGTACTCCGTTCTGCTGAAGACACACTTAAATTCTACGAGCGAAGTTGTCGATGTTCTCTCCTTTTGTCATAGCTCTGATTTCTTGAGCGATTGCTGCCTTTAGAGCTGAGAGTGTGGAGGGTTGTTCCTGTAGACTCGATCCTTCAGATACCCCACATAGATAAGAATCTGGGAGGTTGAGTTCGGGAGAATGCGGAGACAACCCAGGTTAGCGTTTACGCCTGCTAAGTCGGTTGGGAAACTTCTAGAGGGGTGGCTCCATGTTGTTGGTAACACTGGTTCTCTCTCTGAACCATGTTTGCACCTCTCCCACGGCTAATGGGAGGATTTGGTGAGGCCAAGGTCCTGGAATCTTCTCCGGACGGATGTGTTCTGACTCTTGCCTACTGAATCTCGAACAGATGCTATGTTTTCAGCAGAACTTACAGTAGGTCTTCTGCCAACTTTGTCTGCTGGAGAATTTTTTTCTTATACAGTTGATTGTCTCTGTAGCCTCAAACTTCTTGATCCATTGGTAAATTTCAGTTTTGCTAGAGGTTTTATTCCTGTCATACTTTCTTCGGAATTTCGCGATGCCATGTTTATAGAAAATTCCCTTCAGCATAGAAAACATTTTCTGTTCTGTAAAAGGCATTGTAGTTGGTGTTTCGTGTTTTGCTATCTTTTCGGCTTTCGAAATCTGAAATAAAAAATATTAAAAATCAACAAAATTACATACTTTTATTTGGGTTACATTTATACTGGGACATCCTTTATGTCCAATTCGGTTTATGTTTTGTACTATGTTCTGTTTTCGATCAGATAATGGGTCTTTTTTTTCCAGTTTGACTCTCAACTGATATTCGTGCAGTTTGTTGTTTGGAAACATATTCTAAATTGTTTACCATTTTCCTCAGACTCCCGAGCGGTACACACCAAGATATTTCTCCACTATTACAAAGAACACATCACATCATCAGAGTCCATTTGCATATTTACAACCATTCGCTAGTGTATTAAATACTGATGCTATAACTGGTATGGTTCTTATATTATTCATCTCGTGGTTCTTGACAAAAACTCAAAGAAGGATTTGTAATGTAATCGATTCTGACATGGCATCTCAACTTTAGTCACTTTCTTATTAACATGATGTGATTTACCTCTGTGTTTTCAACAACTATTTTCATGGTCACTGATCTGATGACATTTTTATCCCTGTTGCCCCAACTACGTGAATATTTGCGTGCTACTAGATTGTCGTCTATGCCCTATATATTTGATGTTGAAATAGGTAAATGCAACCGACACTTCTACTCCGATAGTTTCTTTTCTCGCACTTCCTACCTGTAGAACTTCTGTTGCGTTTACTTGCTTCCTTGATAACTACAATTTTCAAAAGTTTGAATACAACATCAATCGCCATGAACTATCTGCATTAACCCCGTTCATCTTTGGTCCTTTTCTCATTCCTCCCAACACTGAAACTTTTCTATCGTTTTCACTCCTTTAACCGCCAGGGTACTAGTGGCATTTCCGCCGTGCTTGGGGTGAAATGATAAAAAAAAAACACAGAAAAAGCATTATAATCAATAAAAGATTTAATCGCTGAAAATAATCGCCGGTGTACAACATAATCACTGTGTGTTAGTTTTTCTGTCGTCAAAATTAATTACACCACTTTCTTTTCACAAGTGTCATAATATGCTAAATCTTTAACATTGTAGGGAGACTACAGTTGTTTCCCTTGGGTCGGGCTAACGGAAGTTCAGCTCCTTAGAGACGAGAAGTCTCTTGTCCCTTCTTCACTTTCGTCACTTCCGTTTTTAGGAAGCTCTGCCCTTTTTTTACTTGCGACCACCGGAGTCCACACACGTGGAAATTGGTCTGCTGGTACCCAGCCTAGCGTGGAGAAAGAAATAAGTCCCGTTAACTCATCTACGGACATTCAACGGCCCTAAAGTAGGTATCGCATTTCTCTGTTCTCGTTAAACTCTCTCGGTCCTTTGGACTATATGAACAATGTTGTGTTTGGGACATGTAAACCTTTTTAATATGTGTATATAATTTGTTTGTATTATTAAATATCTTGTTGGGTACGGTCCCGTATTTCGTCTTTCCGTATCCTCATTCGGTGTTAGTGTATCAGTGGCTACACTAATGCCAATATTAGTATCGGTGTCCGGTTATTGGAATGCTAAAGCGTTTTATTCTTCCTAACACGAAATAGCCCTTAAATTGTGGCTAGCTGGTACACTCCATACTAATAACGTGAATTGAATAATTGATTGATTTATTTGTTTGTTTAACGACATAACTCCCCATGTAATGCTGGAATTTAATTTTCTTCAGAGTTGGAAGAAATAGAAATATGACAGACATTATTCTGCTTTCACAATTGAATACATGGTAGATAATACTCAGCTTTCATGCATATACATGTTTTGTGGATATAATTAATAGAAGCGGGGTTATGTGTACTTTATTCTGTAGTTTTGTTGAGTTTATATTTTGGAATACAAAAATTGTAGGATGTTATATATATTAAAATCATGAAAGAGTTTTTTTTATGTTGGTTTTGTTAAATATTAGTTTCAGGCTATTATTTTTTTAGTGGCGGTGATTTTGTCTCAGACTGTCTGAGGCTGACCATAAGGTCAGATGGTAGACAAAATAGGGATGTGGATTCTGATTGGCTGAGCCGAAATTGGGAATGTTATAGAGATAGAAAGTGTTTTCGTGGTGTTAAGTTTTACGCATCGAAGAATGCAGACGTGTTAATTTCGTGTGCCGAAACTGCTCCACAGTGGGGTGGGATAGCAACCACAAAGCCTAGGTAAAAATGTACACATTGACGTGTTTATTAAAATAGATAAGTTAAAAATCCCTTTTGTTTCTAATTTTACCTCCAATTGTTAATACATTTCGACACGCGGCCGGGAGAAGGCGAGCTAGAAAGAAGAAAGCAACATTATTATTATGCAATCAAGAGACTGAGATAAAAGACCTCTCCAGAAGAGAGAGAGAGAGAGAGAGAGAGAGAGAGAGAGAGAGAGAGAGAGAGAGAGAGAGAGAGAGAGAGAGAGAGAGAGAGAGAGAGAGGTGGGTGTATGCAACAATTGTTTGGTTGGTTGATTTTATTTAGTGGCGTATCAACCTCTACCTATTATTTAATTCTGAAATCTAAATATTTTGAAAACAATATTATGCCTTAAAATAAATATATTTTGAACGCAATGGTATGCCTTCAAATAAAGATAAAATTTATTGATGTTAATTCTACTATAAAATGTAGTGATGGGCATTTTGCTTTAAAAATATATTATTGGTAAATTTTAGGAATATTTATTTAATTACTGATTCCATCATATTTTCTGCTAATATCCTTAATTCCGGTTTTAACAAATTATTTCTTAGTTTTAATACCTTCAGAAGGTAAACAAGATAATACTATATGGGTATTTAATAGAATCACTAGCAACTAGCATGGTGTCCTGAGAAGGATTATATCTGTAATCTACTACTTTCTCTAACTCAACACCAGGTTCAATAAATTTTCTATCTTTCGTTATCTGAGTTTTATTACTCACACAATTATTATTGCAAGATTTCTAAGTAATGTTTCCGTCACTCATTTTGTCTATTGATTCTTGGTAAAGATACAGCGACCTTTCAAGAGAATTACTAGTTTTCACTAAATTATCGACATAACAACTCCTTTTCATTATTTCAATGCACTCATTTTTGGGAAACATATTGACAATATGCTTAATCCCATAGTTCAATATAAATAGACTGGCAACAAGTGATAGGATTAAAAAAGTTTAAAGTCTAATAGAAATACATTTTTGTTCGTATGGAATGACAATAATTCCAACCTGTTTTCGGTTAGGTTTATACCAGCGTAGGCCGCTTCGTTTAGTGAAGGGACCTCATTTGTCTTGTGTGAACAATTAAAAACTATTTTGGAAGTTGTTATGTCCTCAAATTTGAACATAGATCTACGAGGTATCGAAATGTTGTCAAATTTATCAGGGGAAACTTATTTCTGTACATTAAAGGCTACAGCAAGTTTTGAAGTGACATATTTAATGTTTTCCTCCTCACAAGGCAATTTTACATACCAATTGTCTTTATGTTCCCTAGAATTTTCTTTTTAATGACACTGGTAGATATATTATCAGTGTCAGAAATAGAACAATTTTCATCAGCTTCAGAAATATCACAATTTCTATCAGTGTTAGAGATATCACAATCTTCATTAGCTTCAGAAATATCACAATTTCTATCAGTGTTAGAGATATCACAATCTTCATTAGCTTTAGAAATACCACAGTTTCTATCAGTGTTAGAGATATCATAATCTTCATTAGCTTCAGAAATATCACAATTTCTATCAGTGTTAGAGATATCACAATCTTCATTAGCTTCAGAAATATCAGAATTTCTATCAGTGTTAAAGATATCACAATCTTCATTAGCTTCAGAAATATCACAATTTCTATCAGTGTTAGAGATATCACAATCTTCATTAGCTTCAGAAATATCAGAATTTCTATCAGTGTTAAAGATATCACAATCTTGATTAGCTTCAGAAATATCACAATTTCTATCAGTGTTAGAGATATCACAATCTTCATTAGCTTCAGAAATATCACAATTTCTATCAGTGTTAGAGATATCACAATCTTCATTAGCTTCAGAAATACCACAATTTCTATCAGTGTTAGAGATATCACAATCTTCATTAGCTTCAGAAATACCACAGATATCACAATCTTCATTAGCTCCAGAAATATCACAATTTCTATCAGTGTTAAAGATATCACAATCTTCATTAGCTTCAGAAATATCACAATTTCTATCAGTGTTAGAGATATCACAATCTTCATTAGCTTCAGAAATATCACAATTTCTATCAGTGTTAAAGATATCACAATCTTCATTAGCTTCAGAAATATCACAATTTCTATCAGTGTTAGAGATATCACAATCTTCATTAGCTTCAGAAATATCACAATTTCTCTCAGTGTTAGAGATATCACAATCTTCATTAGCTTCAGAAATACCACAATTTCTATCAGTGTTAGAGATATCACAATCTTCATTAGCTTCAGAAATACCACAGATATCACAATCTTCATTAGCTTCAGAAATATCACAATTTCTATCAGTGTTAGAGATATCACAATCTTCATTAGCTTCAGAAATATCAGAATTTCTATCAGTGTTAAAGATATCACAATCTTCATTAGCTTCAGAAATATCACAATTTCTATCAGTGTTAGAGATATCACAATCTTCATTAGCTTCAGAAATATCACAATTTCTATCAGTGTTAGAGATATCACAATCTTCATTAGCTTCAGAAATACCACAATTTCTATCAGTGTTAGAGATATCACAATCTTCATTAGCTTCAGAAATACCACAGATATCACAATCTTCATTAGCTTCAGAAATATCACAATTTCTATCAGTGTTAGAGATATCACAATCTTCATTAGCTTCAGAAATACCACAATTTCTATCAGTGTTAGAGATATCACAATCTTCATTAGCTTCAGAAATATCACAATTTCTATCAGTGTTAGAAATATTACAATCTTCATTAGCTTCAGAAATATCACAATTTCTATCAGTGTTAGAGATATCATAATCTTCATTAGCTTCAGAAATATCACTGTTTTCGCCAGTGACAGTATTTTCAGAATCTTCAATTTCAACAGTATGAAAAACTTCATAGTCATTGTTATTTACAAAGACACTAGATAATTCATCAGTGTCAATAATACTCAATTTCAAAGAGTATATCAAACAACTTATAATTGTCAAAAATTTCCACATTATCAAAACTTCAGAATTATCGTTATCAAAGAAACTAGAAATGTCATCATTGTCAGAAATTTTCGAATCTTCCATTTCAAAGAGGATATCAGACCTCGCATCATTGCCTGAATTTTTAACAGTATCAGAAAGATCAAAATCATCGAGATTAAAAAGGTCATTAGATAATTCAGGGTCAGAAATCTCTGAATCATCAACTTCAGAATTATCGTTATCAAAGAATCTAGAAATTTCATCAATCTCAGAAATTTCCGAATCATCAATTTCAATGAAAACTTATTGTCAGAATTTTGCACAGTATCAGAAATTTCGGAATTATCCTTAACAACAAAGACACTAGATAATTAATCAATGTGTTCACCTATCTTGGCTAATTCTTCAAAAGCATCACATCGGAATCCTTCATAGTTATAATCATCATTATCTGATTCTTCAATATTAATAACAAAGCAAATATCATCTATTTGGTAAGTAATAGCTTTCATGGTATCTAACCACCTATTGATCGCATGCTCCAGAGCAGAGTGATGGACTATTAGAATCTTTTCTTTGGCGTTTCAACGTGTTTATAGACATCTCAATCCTTTCTTTGAAACTACATTTTCGTTTTAATAGACTAGAAACCTCCTCCATTTCTAGATAAACTTCCAAAGATATTTAAAATTTACGTAAAAAAAAATTGCTCATAAAAACAGAACTTTTGTTACTTCAGTAAATACAATATATATTTTTTACTGAATGAATAGCAAAATTTTACGCATAAGATTTTCCAGGCTATTTTAACGTTAACACAGTAACTCCACTCAGGAATACTGGATATTAATTCCTTTTTTAGGAAAACAGACTTTAAGGAAACATTTAAGCATATTTTTTCCAGCTTATTTTCACGTTAACACTCGGTTAACACTGTAATTCCAGTCGGAATATTGGATACACAGAATTTTTATTTAAATCAATTTTAAGAATAATAAAATAAAGAATTTACGCATAAATTCTATATCGTTTAGTTGAAAAATTAACGAACGTTTAACACATTTGATTCAGTTAAGTCAAAATACTGAATGAGTACGTATTAATATATATTTATTTTCTTAAATCAACGGCAGAATTTTATCGTTGAAATTTTAGGATAACTTCGAATAAGAATTCGTTTTATTTCAGTCAATACTGAATTTAAATTTGAAATAATAAATGGAAGAATTTACGCATAAATCCAATCGGGAATAGTGGAGGCACAGAATGTTCATTTATATATATATATATATATATATATATATATATATATATATATATATATATATATATATATATATATATATATATATATATATATATATATATATATTTTGTCATCCACAGACAGACTGTTTCGCTGTTTCACAGCTCATCAGTGTGGCTAGACGTCCGGTTGCCTCTAGCTAGGATCGAAACCCGACTGAATTTGCGTCAGTCGGAACTTCTCCCACTAAGCCATCAGCGTACGGTACGGGATGAGGGTGAATTTTATCGTGTTTATTTTTAGATTCAGATAAACACACAGTGACTGAGAGTGACTCAATTCTGTCGAAGAGTCGTGCAGTATTAGCTTAAATAGTCACTGTTTATAAATTCACACCTCAAACCAGAGGGCTCAACCGAAATTAATTTTTCAGGAGCTAATATTTTTGTCATCCACAGACAGACTGTTTCGCTGTTTCACAGCTCATATATATATGACAATATATATATATATATATATATATATATATATATATATATATATATATATATATATATATATATATATATATTGTCATCCACACACATACTGTTTCGCTGTATCACAGCTCATCAGTGTGGTTAGACGTCCGGATGCCTCTGGCTAGAATCGCAAACCGGCTGAATTCGCGTCAGTCGGAAATTTTACTCTGAAGCCGTTGGCGCACGGCAGAGAAGAAGGTGAATTTAAGCGTATTTATTTTTAGATAAACACACAGTGACTGAGAGAACTCGATTCGATTTACCAAATAGTCTTGCATTATTAGCCGTAATAGTCACTGTTTACAAACCCACACATCCTCCCCAGAGAGCTCAACCGAAATAAATTTTTCAGGAGCATATATATTGTCATCCACAGACTGTGTTGGTAGACATCCGGTTGCCTCTGGCTAGAATCGAAAACCGGCTGAATCCGCGTCATGTAAATAAATGTGTTCTTCCTTTTTAAAGTAGTCGTCTTGTTTTTTAAGTTGCGCTTATTATCGAGAGTTACTGTTTCTAGCAACTAAGGTTTGTGTCAGGCACAAGAACTTGGAGTTTTTAGGAAAGCAAAATGTTATATCTTGCACAAAAATGTTTTATGTTGCTGTGTAAAGTTTTTACATCTTGCAAAAAAAAGTTTTATCTTACTGTGGTGTACCATAATTTTTATATCTTGCAGAGAAACATTCATTATATTGTTAATTCCTGAATGCAAAGAACAAAATTTGTGTTCGTTTCTATACGACTCTGTTGCGTGAATTTTTAAAGAATTTTTTTTATGCCGTCTGGCAGGGAAAATTTTCTAAGAATAGATTATGAGATTAAAGAAACTCTTTCAGTTAACTCGGATTCGAAAATTCTTTTCCAAAGTTATCGGAGAATTTTAAAGATAACATTCTGCCGTTGACGCTTCAAAATGTTCATTCAGTATTGTGACTGAACTGAACCCGATGTGTTAACCGTGCGTTAAATTTTCAAATTTAAACAGAGTTTATGCGTAAATTCTATCTAATTTTTCTTGAAATTTATTATATATATATATATATATATATATATATATATATATATATATATATATATATATATATATATATATATATAGCGAGAGAGAAAGAGAAAGCGAAGGGAGATTAATTTGGAGATAAATTGTTATTTACCTGTTTGTTGATATTTAAGTTTTTATTATCGAAAAATAAAATTAACTCGGCATTAAAATCCAGTCGGAAAATCTTTGCTACGATAGACAACTCTAGAATAATAATGTACGAGTTATCTCCCACGATAAAAAAACGGAACGCAATCAGATATGATTTTCTAGCTAAAATATCTTTCTCGTCAAGCTAAGGACTAGAAGCAGTAACCATAAAATTGAAAAATACGAAACTAGTTCATATTTTTATTCAAATTTTGAACTCTTGTTTTAAAGAGCCTTTGACAAATTTAACCTTGTCTATCTCCTGTCTGTGTCTTATTTTAAAGAGCCTTTGACAAATTTAACCTTGTCTATCTCCTGTCTGTGACGTAAAAATAAATCGTCATGACACGGCATGTGTTTTAGAAAATTAGAATGTCTTCATAATGACCCGTTTTATGAAAATGAAAAAGAACATAGTAGAAATCGCCCAGTTTTTTTTGTTGTTTTTTTTTAATCATATCACCCCAAGCAAGGCCGGAGGCCACTATCACGCAAGGGGTTAAAGAAGGGTTGGAGGAAGAGCAGATAGTGGCAAGGGAGGGGATGTGGAGAAAGAGAAAGACAGTGGGTCGATCAAGGCAAGGGGGCCACAAATGATCCGGAGCGAGAGCAGATAGGAATGAGAAATGAAAGGATGTGGAGAAGGGAAGTGTATAGATCAAGGCAACTGGAGATGTCGATTGACGCTACACTTAAACCGTTGGAGATTGTATTTGTCAGGGAAACAGATTCGGACTATACTTATAACCAATGGACCCAAGCATATATTTATATCTACGCAAATAATAAAAGTTAACTGATTTTTTAAAAAAATCATACTTTAATATGTTTTTTTTTATAAAAGATTAATGCATGGAGGAGGCTTATACTTAACATCAGGAAGAGGGAGCTGAAGTTTCTGGGACACATAATGAGGAAGGAGGGCCTGGAGAATCTGATACACACGGGTCGAATAGAGGGAAAAAGAGACAAGGGTAAACAACGCATGACACACCTTAAGCAAGTGGATGACAGAACGTGGTCTGGGGGAGAAAGCTGAGGGAAGGGACTTGTTGAGAGCTGCAAGGGATAGAGGGAGTTGGAGAGCCATGATCACCTACGTCCTGAAAGGACAGGGCACATAAAAAGAAAGAATGCCCAAGTGGCTTCCAAAAGGTGAGCGAAGTGTTAAGAAAAAGAAAAAATCATTAGAAACAATGAGAAGTATACCGGAATTAGTTAATGTCAATCCTCCTATATAGCAGTAAATGCTTGACAATTCCCACACAGATTAAGAAGAGACTTGAGGTAACAGAAACGGGGTTCTACAAAAGCATGTAGAGAATACTATCAGAAAAAAAAGAACAATTATATTTAGAACTATAAAGAGACTAGGGTAAATAATGAGGGCAGAGGTCTTGGAATATTTAACACTTACAGAACATGATGCAGATAATAGGAACAAAGGAAAGCAGCAAATTTCATATATATATATATATATATATATATATATATAAATATATATATTTGTCCGTTTCATAATATATATATATATATTTGTCTATTTCATAATATATATATATATATATATATATATATATATATATATATATATAATATATATATATATATATATATATATATATATATATATATATATATATATATTATAAAATGGACAAAGTCCGACAATTATTTTAAGACATATTTTATGCTTATCTGTAAAAAAAACGTATAAACATGACAAATTTTCTTAATATATATATATATATATATATATATATATATATATATATATATATATATATATATATATATACATACATACACACACACACACACACACAATACAGGAAAATACTTGTTGACAAAATTAATATCCTACACCAGTCAGTTAGTTATGTGTCATGCGTGATACACGCGTAGGCGATAATGTATCTTTCGATACATGTCTGACGGTGTAGATTTTTTCCCGCATTAGGTTGCCATTTCTTTCTGCGGTAGACCAGTTGCCATCCAAGGCTATAGAACCCGGTCTGTCCTGTTATTTACCCATAGCTGGGAGGAGAAGAAGAGCATTCATACCTTTCTCAAGGGTATTAGCTCGTAAGTGGATGTAATGGATTCGACTGGATTTCGAACTCGGCTCTCCCATTCCTCAATCCGAGCCACCACGTAAATAATTTAAAAAAAAAAACATCAACTTATCGAGGCCATCTATATCAAAATCAACAAAGCAGCACTCAAAAAAAAATTATTATGAATATAGAAACGACATATTAAAGTGCATATAATATTTATATACTTTATATCATTTCCCAATTCTACCAATTCCCGCAATAACGCGTGTTTTGTAAAAAAAAAAAAAAAAAAAAAAAAAAAAAAAATTCATACCAGCAAGTGATAAATTTTAAAATTCTAAAATAACGATAGCAGGGCGCGTTTGCATGTGTTTTTAAAAATCACTATCACAACGAATGCAGTTGAGTAAAAAAACGACGGCGCATTCCTTGATGAACTTTTTCTTAACACTAAGAAACTGATTATACAACTAGAAAGGATCAGTATAAAAATAAGTAGACACAGTATATCAATATTATTCAATGAAACACGTTTGAATATATATAGGAAATGTGATTGACTGTCCCCCTAAGTTTAATATCGCTACATGTTAAAGTTTTATTTTTTTTTATACGTGGATTGAGCACTTTTTAATACTACTGTGTCCTGGTCTAATTCAACTCTGATCAATAACTGCTTTTTACATATATATATATATATATATATATATATATATATATATATATATATATATATATATATATATATATATATATATATTGATCCTTTTACACTAAGTAAGGCAATACAGTCATAAGGATGCAAGGGGTTACTGAGTGTTAGAGAATATGAGAAAATCTACAATTAAGGAAAGAGGAAAATAAAATAAGAATCATTAAGAGGACAGATTATAACGATTGAAATTGCAGTTAAATGTTTGAAGATCAAAGTTTACTGGGCTTAAGAATCCTGAAGAGAGTTCCACAAAGGAGAATTGCGAAGAATAAACTGTTAGCATAGAACTTAGGGGTAGATCTACCATTTCAGTTGTAAAATGATGACACCTTGACGCCAATCTAGTACTGCACTTAAAGGCGTAAAGTTTCATAGAGGAAACTTCATCACAATTGCCATGAGTGTATGCATAGAAAAAGCACACGGAAGCTAGATTACGTCGGAGCGGGTTAAGGACTGTAGCCGAGATGATAGGTCTCGTGCTAGTATACATACGCGCGTGCGCACACACACACACACACATATATATGTATGTGTGTATATATATATATATATATATATATATATATATATATATATATATATATATATATATATATGTTTGTTTTTGATTTTGTCGACTGCAGAGTATAGTAGGGTCCGCTGGGCACCGTCTGTGAGGAAAAAAGCAGCGTGACGAAATTCACTCCACCAGAAATTTGGAAACTGAATGACGAAAATAAATAAATATGCTCTTTAATAAATATACGGATCGTCTACTCAATTACGGGTATCCACTAAAATAATCTTTTAATATATATATATATATATATATGTGTGTGTGTGTGTGTGTGTGTGTGTGTGTGTGTGTGTGTGTGTGTGTGTGTGTGTTGTGTGTGTGTGTGTGTGTACAAACATATATTGTAATATATAACAGACAACGAATGTCTAGTTTGTTTGATTATGACATGTTCTTAACATAAAATAAATTCGTTGTATGTTATATTTAACAATATATGTTTGAGTAATGATCTGCTACCCTAATACGCACACACACACTATATATATATATATATATATATATATATATATATATATATATATATATATATATATATATATATATATATATATATATAGAGAGAGAGAGAGAGAGAGAGATAAGTTACAATCAGTAATAATAACGATAATGATTATTACAGCGACGATGAGTAGATTAACTCCAACTGACTAACAATTTAAACTCAAACCATACGCCGTCCTGGGAGAATATAAAATATCATTTTCTTTGAAATTCGAAAGCCTCACTTTATCCCGGCAAGGAATCATTAAAAAAAAATAGGTATTAGGAGAGATGTCAGCCGTCCTCAGTATAAAAATTGAAAAGTTAATTAAGTATCAGTAATTTCGCTAACTTATTAACATATATAATTATTAAAGCACTTGGATTGTTCAAGGAAGCATTCTGCGAAAATGCACTATTGTTGCTATATCTAGGTTGAAGCTGCCGAGTCATCTCTTTCAAGCCATGACAGGGTTCAAAAGCGTCAACGCGGACTTGTGGGTGTTGAATTATTCCCCAGTCTACGACTACTTTCCTACAGATGAAATGTCACAAACATATAGCTATATCTTTATTTTTATTGAAAACAAGCAGCCATACCCCGCTGGTCGTTCAGAAAACGAGTTCAATTAGAATGGAGTAAAAACAGCATCATGTTTAGATGTAACAGAGTCTATCTTCTTTAATTATTTTAAGTACTTTCATTAAAAAAAAATTAAATTAATGCAGTTTGTGATATAATAGAATTATAGTGTATTTATTCAATCGAAGTTAACCGAGGAAATGAATGGATGAAACAGGTAACATAAAGACCCACTTCAAACCACAATTATTTTGGATTTTTGAATTCAATTTGTCAGTCTGCTACCAGGAATGAAAAACAGGATACATGTATAGAGCAATTGTTAACTTGGTTGAAATATCAGCGACAAATAAGAAAGAAGCCAGGAAAAATCGCCACTTTTCGCATTTACGCGGGTTTTCACTATGTGGGTGGACTCTATTATCAAGGTCAATGACTGTTAAACAATCAACTTATTGTTGGCTACAATTGAGTGAAGTTTGTATTAGATTGCTTGAAAACTGAGGGAGTTTTTAGTTTAAAATTTGTGTTGAAATCGAGTATTCGTTTTCGCGGTTTTTCGCTAAACGCAGTAGCGTAGAAATAAAAATGAGGTACTGTTGAGCCCGTCATGATGTGAGTAACCTAAATACCGAGTTTAATGTTCAGCTTTATCGATTATTGATTTTTTTTTTAATTATCGACTTTTTACGCTAAGAACCTATCTCTTACATTGTACAATGTATTGGCAAGTTTGGTCAAAATCGGTTCAATGGATCTCGAGTGAAAAGATATCACACAGACAGACAGACAGACAGACAGACAAGCACACAGACAGCCTCTGTTTTATATACATAAATGCTCTGAAGCTATACACTCCTCAGTTCTGATCTTTACAGCTAAGACACGCCATGCCATGAATCCAAGATCGAATCTTCCTCATTCTCTTCGTATTTCGTTGGCTAGAAGAAAGTTGCATACGGACATTTCTTTCACCTAAAATACGCTTCTTTGTGGAACAGACTCCCAAGACTATACTTTCCCGATCCCTATAGACTTAACTTCAAGTCTAGAGTCAACCGTTATCTGTTCTAACTATACTGATAATATGCGCTTCTTACCTCCTACTCTTATGTGCAGAAAACAAAATAGTTTTAAAAGCCCTACCTTGAGTGGCTCTTGGGCCTCGTTTTGGGTGAACAATAGTGTTAAAATTAGGACTATAATAATTGTTGATCCGAGAAAATGAATGAAGTTCTTCAGACAAGAGTTTTACAAAACTTAGATAGTACTGACCTACAGAGGAAACTTGCTGTCACTTGATCCCCGTGAAAACCAACCAATACTTCTCACGTGAAAATACAGGCCATTGGTGGGAATTCGATGCTAAATGTAAACAGTAAAACAGTCATCATCGTAGCAATAATCATGCGAATAAGAGAAATAAAAACAAAATAAAGACAAAGAAGGGTAACAAGCTATTTTATAACGTTAATGATTTCTGTGTTTGATGACTCAGTGTAATTAATATTTAATGATCAAATATTTAAAACTTGGTTTCTATTCTTACAACAGACTTTTTTTTTTATTTAAAGAGTAGAACTCTTTATTCGTGCTTAGTCGGTAATTTCCGTATTAAGTTGGCAAGGCGAACAGCGATTTCTCGTAATTACCATGACAACCGCTAACGCTAAGTTTGTTTACCGCCCGAAAATTTTAGAAACGATTTTTGTAGACAGACAGCAACAGTGATTTTAAACGAAAATTGTTCTTCATTACGAAGAAGAAAACAAAGAGAAAGAAATCTTCTCTTTTTACCTTCAGTGAATAGAAATAACTCTGCTCAAGGAACGATAAATGCCAGCACGAATTAACCAGGAAGAATCAGGTAAGAAAATGAAATTAGTAAATTTTAATCGTGTGTTACGTTGAATTTTCGTTTCTTACAAGAAAGAAAAGAAAACATATTTAAATACACATTGCAAGGATCATTTACTTCGTTTATTATTATTATTATTATTATTATTATTATTATTATTATTATTATTATTATTATTATTATTTCGTAATATTAATGCATTTGAAATCATTTAAAGGTTTGTTTTTTTAGATGTTATCGACTGATACAAAGAAA
>OZ038486.1:54956742-54974242 GCA_964036315.1 Acanthosepion esculentum | reverse complement strand
TTGTCCCTAAGCCTCGTGAATTTAAGCGTCCTACGATGCTGGCATCCCGTTCCCACCCCTTCACCGTTGAAACTCTTAGATGTAGACGTCTTTTCTACTCCAATAGCTTCATGTCTCGCACATGTCGCCTATGGAACTCCCTTCCCTATTACTGTTTCCCTGACAAATACAATCTCCAACGGTTTAAGTGTAGCGTCAATCGTCATCTCCAGTTGCCTTGATCTATCCACTTCCCTTCTCCACTTCCTTTCATCTTTCATTCCTATCTGCTCTCGCTCTATATCTTCTGTAACCCCCCTGCCTTGATCGACCCTCCGTCCTTCTCTTTCACCACATCCCTTCCTTTACCACTCCTATCTGCTCTTCCTCCAACCCTTCTGTAACCCCATGCGTGATAGTGGCCACCAGCCTTGCTTGGGGTGATACGCTTAAAAAAAAAAAAAAAAAAAAAAAAAAAAAATTATTGAGTGCTGTCTTTTTCTTTCTTTTTATTAATAATGCTTCCATTATTTTAGCCTTTATTTACATGTGGATTATGCTATTATATTTGTATTATCAACGAGTATGTTGCGGACATAGTCTGGTAGGTCTCCAAGTGTATTTAAATGAGACCAAATAACAACTATAAACACGGTCACAATATGATGACCATGTTTAGAATACAAAATATTCCTATTGTTATATTCCGTGCTAATAGGAATATATACTTGAAAAACAAGGTGGATAAAATAAGTAAAGGTTTATTGTAAAAAAAAAACAGTACAATAAGAATAAAGGTAACAGTTATGCACAAGGTCGTCGCAAGTTAGTCCAGTAGTGAGTGCTACTATTGGAAGGTTGGTAGTTCTCGCGTTAGTCTGAGTCGTACTCAACAGATCCCAGCTAGTAATATTTACCAACTTCCCCAAGGGGTAGCATGTAGCACAAGGCCGAATGTGGGGCTATCCGAGCACGTAGGCTCGGCCCAAAATTCCCCATAAACCCCGCACAAACGGGTTCAGGTCTGTCTACCT
This sequence comes from Acanthosepion esculentum, assembly GCA_964036315.1. Taxonomy (NCBI): domain Eukaryota; kingdom Metazoa; phylum Mollusca; class Cephalopoda; order Sepiida; family Sepiidae; genus Acanthosepion; species Acanthosepion esculentum. Next base: position 54,973,229 of record OZ038486.1, on the reverse strand, counting down.
CCCTGGACGAGACTCTGCTCTTCAGCATAGCCTCGTCCGGGTTCTCTGTCCGAAGGCAGAGAGTTCAACAACAGCTAAGAGCTGAATAACAGATCCCATCTAGTCTATATTTACTAACACAAGCCTCAGCCCCACCCCACCCCACGAGGGTAGATGTGGCACAAGGCCGAGTTTAACGTGTGTCATCTGAGCCCGTAGTCTCAGCCAAAAATTCCCCGTAGAACCCGCATAAATGGGTTTGGGTCTGTCTACCTCCGCGGACGAGACTGCCCGTCGGCATAGCCTCGTCCGGGTTCCTCTCTGCCCGAAGGTAGAGAGTTCTAGAGCACAGCTGGAACAGATTATAGCTAGTGTATTTACTAACCACCCCAAGCGATCAGATGTGGCACATGGGGACGGATAGCTGTTTCCCGAGACGAGACTCGCCCCTTCGACAAAGCCTCGTCTGGGGATCCTCTTTGTAGGGAGGCAGATAATTTGGCCAGCACAGCTGGAAAAGATTCAGGGTAGTCTCTGTAGTCCATTGACTTACAGATACATATAAGTAGTTACTACTCATGGGAGTGACAGATTATTCCATTACATCACCTATAACTGTAGCTACATACATAATACAATCCACACATGCAGTCAAAAGTGAAAATAAAATCATCTTTGATAATGGCTAAAAGTATAGTCGAATGCGCTCTTACATCCTAAATATTTAGGCAGTTGCGATGAAGGTCCACTGTAAAGATTTTCATCGTAGTGAATTGGTTTTCCTTTGATCAGGGTTGCATTTTTTTCTGCCTAAATTATGATCAGTCTCGTTACGGTGGGAAACTAATGCATCTGATGTACTGTTTTGCAACATTAAACAGGAAACTAGAGAGAGAAGTCATTGGCATGAACTTGTATAAGGAAAAGCGAAGAAAATGTACTTGTATTTGTTTGGCGAGTACGCAAGCCTTTTATGGCATGGGAAAACAGGGAAGCCATTAGTAAGCAGATAGCTTACCTAACGCTCAGTAAACGATTAAGAAATACAGTTTTGGAATCTAAATTGTTAGATATCATCACTAGCGTTTGCACCAACACTGCCTCCTCATAATCTTCCGAATCCATTGAAGGGATTTTGTCACTAACGTTGAAATTCTGTGATAGTCAGAGGTCACTATCTTTTGTAGCCTTGTTAGGGCGAGAAATAAAGACACAAAGAGAGGGGTTGAGTTAAACAAATATATTAACAGAAACATTAATACAAACATATACAAACGAGAGTGTTACAGCAAGTATGTTCGGTCCTACTGTCAGAGCTGACTGCTGGAAACATCGCCTCTCCAAAAGGCAGTACTTGCTCCTGTTTATAGCTGGGTGTGTGGGTAAATTACCATAACACTATCATTGATTATGTTAAGATGGACATGGTGATAATGTGACACCAAAAAGAATCTCGGTAAAAGAAACACTCACAGTATTTCGATCATTGCCAGTGGTCTGACTGACTGAGCCGAAAAACAGGAGAACTGGCGATTCAATGTCCACCGAGACGTCTTTTCCTCCGGGAATGGGTGCAGTGTTGACTTGATGACAAGAAGAGAAACCATGTCGGCCGTGTCACTACAGAAATAAACCTGGGGGAAAAAAAACTTCTCCTTCAGTCGTTGTGGCGAGATGTGCCTGCACACATTGGACAGATCCGCAACCGGCGATCTTCCAGCAGACGAAGTGAAGCGAAGAACATATCTACATACTTATATTATTTGTCTTTGATCACATCAGTTGGGCGACCGCATAATCAAAAACGAGGTCCTCTCTCGGATATCTCTCCCCAGAATCGTAGCTACCATCCTTCGACATCGTCTTCGCTGGTACTTGTCACGTGTCCAGAATGTGTCCCCTTCGACTCACACGTATCATCCGGTTTGGAGATCTCGCCAGTATCAAGAACCTATGCAGATGCTCAAAAGACGCTTCAAGCAGCAATTGAAAACATCCCTGACACAGGTCAACATCGACCCTGAGGCCTGGGAAACCGTTGCTGCAAATCGTCCTTCCTGGCATAGGACCATCGGGGGTGAGGAACAGAGTCTTTCGAATCTAACTGTCAACATGAAGAGGATTTGCGACGTGCTATCAGGAGGGCCAGTTCACCACCCACATTCCTCTCTATGCTCACGACGCTTCAGGAGTATGCTGTACCGTCACAGTCATCGCCGTCACTGTCGCCAGAGAGAAGAAAGGGAATAAGGAGAGAAAATCACGACCCGATACTCGTATGCAAGCGTTTGCCGATCTTGTATTTGTCTTTGATTGGGTTTAATGGAACATTTGTTATCTTCCATTCTATACTTTATGAAGTAGCTTTCTTACGTAGTTTATTGAGGTACAAACTCGTGACATTATTTGAACGTGACGGACTTCGTAACGATATTGAAAACGCGGCAGTTGATATAACATTTGAAAACTGACAAAAATTCAAATAATCGAGAAAACCTTACGTAGCATTTATATATTAAAGATAATCATTTCGATACCAAATATAAAAGCGGTTTAAAGCCAGAAATCTACGCTACATAGCTCCTTCCCTCCTCATTTGAATTTATTCTATAACAGAAAATACTCTTGGCGTTCATATCCGGCAACCTTTAGATTCATTTACTGTCAGTCAACATATCAGCCTGCATATCAGCCAACAACTCTGGGTAAGTGGCACATTTCTAATCAGACTGAATGAAAAGAAAAAGTTAAATCTAACCAAGAAAAGAGTCATAAGTTGTTGGTGCATTTGAATCTCATTTAGGGAGAAAAGTTTAAACAATGTTTTATGAGATTTTATTGCATTAAGGTACGAAGACAGGAGATTGTCTCGGTTAATTTCATACGGATTAAACAAGAGTTTGTTTGAAAATAGTATAAGATAGTGTTATATATATATATATATATATATATATATATATATATATATATATATATATATATATATATATATATATATATATCTAGATAGATAGATAGATAGATAGATAGATAATATTAGTGGTAAACATACACATACATATGCAATCATATATCTGAAATATAAATTGTAGGTCTGATATATTGGATCGTATTTACGATTCCAATGGAATAAATTATGACCATGGAATATTAGTGTTTAAGTCTTTTTATTATATATATATATATATGTATATATATATACACACACAAATAATTTATTTTCATTCAACATCATCACTTGATAAGACAGTGTTGAAACAAAATTGTGACTTTGCAGTGAACTTATAACATGCATAGTTTATAAATTTGAACATATGGGTACCTCCACTGTGTCACGTAAAAACAGTTTAGCATAGTTTTGTCATTAAAATGTTCATGCTATTATTAAGAGGAAAAACCAAAGTATTCTTTTATTATTTTTTGCATTTTTTTTACTCCATTGAAGCACGTTCGAAAATTTGGTTAAAAAACTTGTTTTTATTTATTTTTATTACGTCAGCGGCGGGCAAAAGATAAAGGTTAATTTTTTTTTTATATTCTTTTTTTGTTTTTTTGTTCCCGGTGAAAAAAACATTAATTTGGAAATTCTTTCAAATTCAAATAATTGTGTGATTTTAATGAAACTTTCAGGATATGTTCAGAAATGAATGAATTTTTCTGAATTTTTTTTCGAAAATGTTAGTAAAAAAATATATTTTTTACATATGTTACCACCCATTTAATAAATTTCAATTTTTTTTAAACATTTGGCCCTTTCACTGAAAATCTGCTCTCTCCCTCTCTTATATATATATATGTATGTATGTATGTATGTGTGTGTGTGTGTGTGTGTGTGTGTGTGTGTGTGTGTGTGTGTGTGTGTGTGTGTGTGTGTGTGTCTTATTATAAACATTATTTTCTCATTATTATAAACGTTTTTAAGTGGGTACACGTATTTGAGTTGCGATCCCAGTTTTCTTGTCTTTTTTAAACAAAATCCATGATCGAAAACCGTAGTATCTGCACTATATGTGTGTGTGATTGCGTCCGTATGTGTATATGTGTGTGTGCGTGCTTACCCATGTGTGTGTGTGTGTGTGTGTGTGTGTGTGTGTGTGTGTGTGTGTGCTTGCGCCTGTATGTATGTGTGTTTGCGCCTGTATGTATGTGTGTCTGTGGTCTTGTGTCTGTGGGTGTGTGTTTTTGTTTTTGTGAGCGTGTGAGTGCGTGCGTACGTGTGTTTATAAATACAATTTAATGAGGTACACAAGGGATATTCCACACAAGAAGTATCTATTTTCAACGTAATTTCCTCTCTTGGTAATAACATTTTCTATTCACAAGTGAACTTATACATTTTACAACTTAAATTTCAGACCTAAATTCATCTAGTAACTAGCATGCTGCAAAATATTAGAGACCCACACGGTTTTTTGTTTTTTTGGGGTTTTTTTTTGGCTTTCGTGATTTTGCGCGTCTGACTTTCTGACTTTTGACTTCAGACTTTGGCACATTGCTTTTACACTTATGATTGCTTGACAGATGTCACTTCGAATTCGGAGAAACATTTTTGCACTGCCTTTCTCTGGGATGATTGTTCGGAGTTTACAGCTTTCAGGGTAGATTTCTTCAGCTCTCGTTCACACATAAATTTAGCGTAGTTGGGGCGTTTTCCATGAGCCAGCTCTCCGAACAGGAGATCTGTGCTTATTCAACTGTCGCCCATTCGCACGTCATGTCCGAGCCAGCGCAAGTGTCTTTGCTTTAAGAGACTATAACGCCAACAATCCATACCACCTCGAGGACATTCTTGTTGAAATCTATTCTGGATGCATCGAAAACAGTGGATGCGGAAGGAGTTGAACTTCCGTTCCAAGTTTCAAATGTCGAAGTTAGGCATTCACACAAATTTCCCATTGAGAAAATTGTCAGGGTTTTGAATTATATGATAGTGATTTAGAACAAATTCAGAAAAACGGAAAGAGGTTTTATTAACTGTAAACATATTTACATTGTTCCGACTGTTGTCCTCATCTTTATTACCATGATCACGACATTTCGGCCGTTGTATGCTCCGGCCTTCTTCAGGTGATTGGAAATTTTTAACTGAACCATTTATTTCGTCCACCGAGGTAGATTGTTCTAGTTCCACGTGCCATGCCTATTCCGGATGTCTCAGTTATCACCTATTAACTCAATTCTCCAAATTTTTGAGCCCCACTGCTGTTGCCAGGTATTGAATTCACAACACATTAGTGCAAGCCACTGGATCCAACCAACGCTTTTATCTACTAGCCATGTGTCCTTGAGAAATTGAAAATACCTTAAAATAAGGTACATCCACTTTTTCGCGGAAAAAGCCTATCTTGATGAAAAAAAAGACCCCAAACCCAAGAAAAAATAAGTTTGTCATCAAAATGTTTGTTATTATTAAGAGAAAAGAAAAAGTATTTTTTAATTATTTAAAATTTTTTAAATCTTTTATAGCACGTTCGAAATTTTGGTTAGAAATATTGTTTTGTTTACGTCATGCCGACGTAATAATAACTATTATGTTTTTTTTTCAGCTTTTTTCCGGTGAAAAACACATTGATTAGGAAATTCTTGCAAAAATCAAATAATTGTCGGATTTTAATTAAACTTTTAGGACATATTCAGATATAAATTAAATTATTTCTGAAAATTTTTTTTTTTTTTTAGAAATTCTTGATAAAAAATATTTTTTTTAACTTTCGAAAAATTCAATATTTAGGACGAGAATTATTTTTTATTAGTTAAAAGCCGGTTTCTGTGTAGAATGTAAATAATTATTTTTTTATTCATTTATTTTATTCATATATTTTTTTGTAAAAATGTTACCCCTTCCACCGAAAATCTGCTCTGAATCGTAAAATAAAAGAATGCAATAAAACAATGACATTATTTAATTAGAAAAGCTTTTAATTGCTTTGATAAATAAGATTTATTAAGGGCACTATTGTTTTAAGAATAAAATTTTTTTTCGGTGAATAATTAATTTTTATAAGAATTGTTTTCATTTTTGAAATTTTAATTAAATAATTTATAATATGAAAAAAAAAATTATTTAAATTTCTGCATTAATTCAAGGCGGCGGTTTGGGAAATCAAAAATTGAAAAGCTCATAACAGTCCTTTGTACCCAAATATATTTTTAAACTTAAAAAAATAAATTTTTAGTGTATAAACTTTCCCAATTTCTAACTATGGTAAGCCATAAATCCTATTATCCTTTAAAAGGTCACGTGATTTCGGAGATTTTTACTTTTTTAAATTACTATTTGTTTAATTTAGTAAACTTAAGAGCCTAAAGACGAAACCCAAATTTCATAAAGCATCTGGAAACGTAAGTAAAAGTCAATAAAATAGTAAATAATTGCTGAAAATATGATAATTTGTAACAATTACTAGGTAGTTAAAAACAAAAAAATATATATACGTTTACTTAAATTTCGTAAATTTATGTCAATTCTGTTCATCCATACTCGCTGTCATCACCTCGGAACTTATCGATACGTCAATAAAGATAAAAGAAAAACATCACCCGTCGTTAAGAAATGCTTATACATTAATTTTATGCTATAAGTAAGTAGTGTAGATTTCAAATCAGATTAATTTAACTTTAAAATGGCTAATTTTACTCAAATAACCTGTCACAAATATATATTTTTTATTATTTTTGGAAGATTTTTATATCCGATAATTTTTTTTATTTAAGAATATGGCCGCATGTAAGAAGATATTCTGAAATCTGCAAAAAGTTGAGCCTACGATTGATATAATTTCCATTTGAAATACATCAGAATATTTTACTTACTGAAAGTCGTAAATTTAACCATTTAGCTTTCAATTAGACCTAAAATGAAATACTCAAGAATGGTTTTCCATTTTCAAAAATTCATTTTAAACCTTAGGTATCGAAAGTTCAGTGGAGGTGCTACGTAAAATTAAACAAAAATGAAGAAAATTAAAAATATATACAAAAATTAAAACTTTATACAAATATAATACTTTTTTGGATTACGAATCTCATCTCCTCGTTGGAATTGTAGCATTTGTGTTTGCATTAAAATTTCCTCCTCCTTCAAAATTGCAATGCATTACCCGATATTTATATGACATTATGCGATGTTTTTTTTTTAAATCATTGTTTAATCCTTCAATGCTGTTGTTGGTACGTAGCATGCAACGCTCCACTCTGGAATGAATATTCCACATAAGGATTGGGAATAACAGCACTGACCTTCTATTTTTACACCTACCTCTCATAAATCCAGTTTATGTTCATTCAAAATAGGACAAATTCTTCTGGAATATATATTTTTTCGGATAGCTCTTCAAAGCCTATAAGAATATCATGACACGCTGAAAAACATCGTACCTTTAAACTAAACTGCATTCATTGTAGTATCGATTTTTGAAAGCAAGATTGATATTCTTTCTAGAGATTGCCAGGCAAAAGTGGTTAAAAAACAGTGTGGACAGTTTGGGGAAAAAATTCGTTAGTCCATTTATCGAAGCCTTTTAAAAAATCACTCATTATAGTGTGGGGGTTTAGTTGTACTAAATTCTTGACTATGTTGAACAGGTTGTTTAGCATATTATAAGGAAGAACTGCAAAAACACGTGGGAAACGAGAACGTTCTTGTACATGAATTGTAACACGCTAATATACATCAGATGACACTTTGGACTGTAACCCGATTTCTATATTTTCTTAAATTCCAAATGACATAGTATATTTCTTTCGTACCATTTTACAATTTAGACCAATTTCTTCTCTAAGTAAGACAAGTAAATTTGAGTTTAAATAATAAAATAAATTAAAATTTGCATTTAACACCTTTCCTTAACAATCACATTCTTTTTACACCTAACCTTTATTTTTTTATATATTTTTACTTACAATTCTTTTTTTTTATTTAGTGAACTAATAATAAATAGCGAAATGAAGAACATTTTCTCAAATTTATAATGCATTTGAAAATTAAAGAAAAAAAAATAATAAAGAAAATAGAAAATAAAAATAATAATTTCTTAATTTTCTTTATATTTTAAAGTTGCTAAATTCGAATTTTAGTTCATTTGAAGGGGTTATTATTTTTAGAATTCACAGAAACAAAACAAAGGAGCTAAAACCTATTTTTAAAAATATTTTGACAATGGCAATATTTCGCATTGGTAGTTTTCTCAATGGGAATTTTCTCCCCTGACAATTTTCTGCCTGGCAATTTCCTGAAACAATATATAATAACCACATTTAATCATTAAAACTTGCATTAAATGTATAACAAAGATTAAAGCTGCATTACTTTCTACTTAATTTTATTAAATCTTACACTTAAACCTTCAGGGAAGTAGATTTCCCATATGCAGTAACTGTCATATCTCTTTCTTGATGGACGTTTCCTTGCTAAACTTTTGTTTAATGTAGCATGGAATGCCAACATCCGTATTATTATATCATCATTCCCCTTGTAATTACATGTGTTATTCATTTTAGTTGTTACTAAATTTGGAAGAATTATTATCTAAAAAAGAAATCTTACAATGTAACAATATTATCTGACTTTAAATAAACTTCAAAGGGTTAATAAGCCGTAGAAAACGAATCTATCTATCTATCTATCTATCTACATTTAGGGTTATTTTTTATTTCATTGTTTTATTTCTGTTTTTCCTTCTGTAACATTTTTTGAGTTCTTTCCGCTATTTATTATTTTCAAAAAAGCTTACTATGAAGAGGTTTTCACCCTGAATAATCAGACGCGAGCCCTTACATTTGTCAATAATTATAGGTAACTCGTCAAACCAATTCATAAAAAAATGAAACATAGGCCATGTAACATAAAACTACTGAAAAACGAAAATATTTCCAACACCATTTTACAGCATATCATATTCATATTCATATCTAGAAGGTCATTGATACGGGTTCATTTCACAAAATGCGAAGAGCGTTTTGTTGAATCACTTCAGTGTGACATGAACTGAGGAGAAGGTTGAAAGGTTGGAATATCTGGACTAAGGCGGAAAGATAATGGCTGACTGTTTAGTTGGAGATTTCAGGTTTGAAGTGTTAAGGGAAGCATCTTTGTGGGAGTCTGTTACACAAAATAGGAGTTTTGAATAAGCTGTGAGATTGGAACATTATAGTCCCAATTTGAAAACGAGGGGAATAGTTCGACACTCTGGAAGTTTCAAATCTGCAAAATTTAGAATTGTTGGAACTGAAGAATGGAACCAATCTGTACATTTTCTACGGGAATAGCAACAGGTTTACAACACTTCGTCTGTGGGAAAGCAATTCGGACCGGTTTTGGGAAAGATTTGCAGAACTCAACTTCTGACTTTGACTTTTCAAAATGACACTAATTGGAAATGGAAGTCAACAGCCATGGTGGATGATTCCTTGATATAATCAACGGCTATGTGTCTGTAGTTTAACTGGGAGAGGGATGGGCTTCACCAGGTCTGCTTCCCTAAATACACGACACATGAAGGAATACCTCTCCAGCTCTAAAAACCAAAACATGTAAATGGGAACTTATCAGGTGTTCATCTGCGCAGCGACCCTATGACCTGACACTGTCAGGGGACTGATGATGATGATGATGATGATGATGATGATGATGATGATGATGGCAATGTGTGATCATTTTGAGAAATTTTGGTAGGTAGATGATTTATTTTAAATATCACGCACTGGTATTATATGTTTAGTAGAGCAAACAAAAATATTGGTTTAGAAGTGGTATCATGGTGTAGGTTGTAGAATCTAGAGAAACAAACGGGAGAAGTACAATATTATCGTGGCAACTAATAAGTTTCGCTTTATGTGCCGCAAGGTAATAACAACTGCGATAATCGAACTACTTTAAGCAATGAGCCTGTGACCATTCCATTAACGTAGGCGCGGATATTCTTTTAATCATTTCACCCCAAACAAGGCGACAATGACTCTAGAACTAGAGTTACAGGGAGGGAAAATGGAACAGAATGAGAGTGAGAAGACTGAAAATCGTCTTTCTTGAGGAAAGGTAAAAAAAAAAAGGAACAGACTCCAAGAAGATGATGATCGACGTTGCAATTGCATTATAGAAGATTGTTATCATCTGGAGAGCAAAAAATCGGAAGGGATTTCCACAGGTGGGAGGTGCGAGAAAAGAAACTGTTAGAATAAAATTGGCGATTGCAATTTCACAGTAAAACGTTGCGACCGAGATGCCAATATAGGAGCACGCTTAAATTCATATAGTCGAGGCACCCGGAAAAAAAAGCTCATCAGAACTGTTGCCATGAAAATATTTGACAGGGAGAAACTACGTCAAGTCGGTGAGAAAGTGACTGGTAGCGAGATGCCTCGTCAAGATCTATTGTTCGCATGCTCTTCTCAGGACTTTGTCAAGAATCTCGAGATGTACAGTAGGGGCATCAGATTATATACGGCAACAATATTCAATTCACGGACGACTGATTGATTTATAAATGTTCAAGATGAACTCTGACTAGGAAATGTTTTGGCGCGACACAGTGAACCAACCTCACTCGCCGTAGACGTAGCAATTGATTCGATACACTCGCTCCACATCATATTAGAGGAAAACAAGACACTAAGAAGGCGTATTTAAAATGATTAGCGTGATTAATCGCAGTATCAAAGGAGTAGCGGAGTCGGTAACGCTCACACACCTTATATTGCCCTGCGGTAGGTACCTATATATTTTCGGATCTTTTCTGTTAATTCGCCCCAAATAATGTAAAGTTTCTTATTGCAAATATTAATTCACACCCAAGAAAGTATGAACTTTAAATCATAGTTTTTTTTTAGGGGCGGGGGGGGGGGGGTAATTAAATTTTTGGCATTCTTTTGTAATTATAAATTCAATTTATTTAGCTTGCCTCCAAACCTCAGAATAGCAAATTACCAAAAGTCAGTGAGTTATTCCCATTTCATAAATGCGGATGATATCTTGAGCTACATACAAAGAATTTTTTACAATTAAAACACATAAAGCTTGGCTTGTTTATCAGGGTGAGCGCGAAGACTGTCCCCACACTTAGAATTTGCCCACATTTGGGGCAATCGCAAAGGTCAATCCAACCGGAGTACAATGGAACGGTCTCGCTCTGGGTGAATTTGGTGTGAATTTTAGTAAATATAAATACTTTTATTTTAGCCTGAATTGATATTTTGTGGTGAATTAACAGAAAATATCCATATTTTTTCTGGCATGAAATCAGAATAATAGCAAACCAAGTGATACTCAAAGTCATTGCGCAAGTTACTTAGACGAGGTTACTAACGATCAAGTTACGGTAAGCACCTTATTTTTAACAAAATAGTAAACAAAAAATTCCTAATGCACTCTGTAAAATCCAGTAATAATTATAATTATAAAATAATAATCCCCTATTACAGGTTTCTTAAAAATCTTGCATTATGTCTAGTTTTATAAAAACTGAGAGATTAATTATAAGTTTCTATCTATATCCGATTAGTGTTTAACGTCCTTAAAATCAGACGTTAAGCGTTAATCTTTTTAAAGTTTACATTTTGTATGTTATGGAGAAAAACGAAAAGAAGTGTTTTTTTTTCGTTTTTTTTTTTTCGTTTAATTTATTTATTTTATTTTCATTTTCATTTTTCGGGCAGATTAGTTTGGAAAGAAAGAATTTTCGTCATTTTTATGCAAAAATCAGATACACAAAGAACAATGTAAAACACTAAAGAAATATTTTAAAAACTAAAGAACAATAAATAGAGAGAAAGTATGTAAATTTATGATATAAATAAGAGATATAAAAGAAATAAGAAAATATAAGAATAATAAGAATAATAAAATAATAAGAATAAAAAATAATAATAAGAATAATAAAATAATAAGAATAAATAATAAGAAAATATAAAAGAAATAATGAAATTTAAATAAATCATGAATAATTTATAAGGAAAATATGAAAATGAATATAAAAAAATGAAGAAAAGAAATAGAAAGGCAGAAATGAAGAAAAAAGAACGCGAAATAAAGAAAGAAATAACAGAGAAGAAAGAAAAGTAGACGAAGAAATATACAACAGAAAGTAAGCCAATAGACAGAAACGATACATTCGAAATAATAGAACTCAAATGTAGGCAAAAAAAAAAAAAACGGAATAAGATGAAAGTCATTAGTTGATAATAATTAGCTTCTATCTGACTACTCTCTGACAAATGAAGGTTTTAAATAACGATTTGGTAGACGTTCGAAACGTTTTCTTTTCAGTTATTTTGCCTATAAGTACCTAAATACGTGTTCCGCGTGTTCGCTATCATTTTCTACGAATTTGTGAGATGAATTATTTAGGTTTTCGTAGAAAGGGGGTCGATAATTTTATAAGGAACCTTTGACAGACAAGTCAGAGAAAAAGAAAATTAATTTGTATTCCTAAACATCATTGGGATCCATCTACTACCCGTAGTAAAGTCAAAATAAAGTGATTAGGTAAATTTCAGTGCATAAAACAGGCTAGAATATAATTGATTAAAAATGTTAATAAAAATAAGGCGACCATATTAGTGGAATATTATACATGAAAAATCACTAGAGATATCAAAAGATTGAAAAATGGAAAGCTCATGAACATTTTTTTTCACCTTTGTTCGGTCTATGAGTCATTCTTTAATATGATAATAATAAGAAATCTAACGTTAAATCCGATATATTTTGTATCAACAATGACAAAAAACGCTTTCCACTTAACAACTAAGAATTTTATTACACTGACTATGAATAAGGTTGGTATATATTTAAATTATTCTTTGGATGGTAATGGTAATAAGGAAACGGCAATTCAATATACGATTCCATAAGAGTCAAAATTCAGCATTAATTCATTGCTTGTTTCGGCTGAAATTCATAAAATCTTTCTCTTAAATGACTTTTCAGGAAAATGTGTTACTCAAGTCCACTGTTATTGCTTTTTCCAGTATTGGTGTCGTTTTCCTTCGTAACCTTTTGTTCGAAGTTGTGTAGAATATCAACATCTTGTAGACAGGACCGCGAAAACGCTTCTACGTTCTATCAACGATGTTATTTTTAATAGATTGATTCGTTTTCTATGGTCCATCAATCTTATGCACGTTATTTAAGCCCATAAAATAATTTTGCATTGTAAGGATTCTTTTTTCTTTCGTTTTTTTTTTTTTCATTTTTAAGATAATGATGATTTAGTGATACAAGTCCTACTAATTCACCCATAGCTGGGGGAGAAGAGGTGGATTCATACATTTCTCAAGCGTATTTGCACGTAAGTAAATATAACGAACTCAACTGGAATTGGAACTCGGCTCTCCGATTAGCAATTCCAAGCCATTGTCCATTATACGCCCCGCACGCCCAAGCTTATATAACCTATATTTCAAGCGGTCATCCATCTAGGCACTGACCGTTTCCGACGTTGCTTAACTTCGCTAATAGTACGCGAATCGTATCATGGTTGGAAAGCGAGGACTTGACAGCTACAGCCCAGACATGGCAGTATTCTTAGTCTGATCTGACTTTTGCAAGGGGAAAGCATGGCAGGCAAAGCCAAGTTTTTACTACTGCGATACAAGGAACCGGACATTTTTCAGCATCTTTAGAGATAGTTGGTATATATGACTTTCATATAACATTCTTATTAAACTTAGTCACTAATAATGTTATAAGCAAATATTGGTGGACCGAAATGACGATGAAAATACTTATTTAAATTTTTTATCCTATAACTAGTAGGGCTTAGGAGTACCACATATACTGCAGCCGAAGTAGAAGTGTTTTTTTTTTTCTTGGGCAAGATAACCTGACGGCTCCCAACACTCTAGAGACAGAATTTGAACTTTTTTCCCTTTGACCGGTTGTCACATAAAGCTATAGAACCAAGTCTGACCTGCTATTTACCCTTAGCTGGGAGTGGAAGAGGAAGAGGATCCATAACTTTCCCAAGACTATTAGCACGTAAGTGTATGTAATGGATCCCAGTGGAATTCGAACTCGGCTCTCTGATTCCTCAATCCGAGTCGCTATCCATTACGCCACCAGCTAAAAATTACGCTCATTAAAACAACGAGGAGAAAAGTAAATATAAAACAGAAATTTTACAAAACAATGTATATATTCTGTTAATTAGAGAATTTAGAAAAAAAAACAATATTCAAAATGTGGTTAAAGAAATTTTAGATCGACATATTTTATAGAAGAAGAGTAAATAGATTTTCAGAAATTTAATAATTATTTCTATTGGAAGAAATGTCATTACAGATGGTTCATTAATAAAACAAGCAAGAATAAACTTTTTGAATTGTTCGTGAGAAAGATGCGCAGATCGAGAAAAGTGTTAATATGTAAAAGACATATTTCTATTAAACAGATCGATTGAACATAATAAGTGTTTATCTAATTTTGTGGAATAAGGACACTATGAGAGATACGCATTGAAGTCCATGGGTTCAGAGTGTTTTAATGAAGAATGCGTTTATTCCCTTGTGAATTTTGCATCTCGGAAGTATTTTTTTCTATTTTGGCATTCAATTACCCACCATCAGTCTGAGATACGGCATTGTATTTGATATTCTCGCATATAGATAGATATAGCGTGTGATAGAGAAAGAGAGAAATAAAGAGACACAGAGAGAGAGAAATAGATAGACAGGGAATATATATATATATATATATATATATATATATATATATATATATATATATATATATATATATAGATATAGATATAGATAGATAGATAGATAGAGATGGAGAAAAGTAGATAAATAGATAGACAAAAGATATAGAGGGAGATCGAAAAAGGTAGATAGATAGATAGAGCTAGAGAACGAAAAAGATAGAGAGCGAAAGCGAGAGCGAAAAAACATGTTCTGTATGCAACTGTGTACACGTCTGTGCGTGTGCGCGTGCTCACATGTGCATGTGTGCGTAAACGTTGTTCGTAAACATCGTTGAGAATAGTTTCATTGTCGCAAAACTCGGAACGAGAATGACAAAACCACAATTTAACTAACAGTACAACACACTTGGTGTCGTGAAAATCGTCAACTTTGGTTGATATGGGACGCGAAAAACCTGCTCCCTAGTGAGTGTATATGGAACCCGATAGGACGATACATGATGCGTTCTGCACCATCAAGAGGCGTGGAATGTTGTATCATATGATAATATTTTGATAACTGTTCGATTGTCTTCAATCAAGAAGGATGGCCCACGTTTATTAATATTGATTCTTTTGTCACATCACGTTCAAACACTGGTTCTCGTCCGTTCATGGAAGCAGCGTTGAACCTGTTCAATATTCATATCGATAACTGTTTTGGCGAACCAGGCGTTGTCAGCTACGGGACAGGCTAAGCAAACTAGCGATGAATACAATCTCTGATGGATCCCAGCGACTTAGACTAAATAGAACACCTTCATATCAGGAGCTGGTTCTGAACTGACAGTTCGTAAACCTACCTGGAATTGGATGGGTGGTGAGTGTTAACACGCTTATTTTGGAACGTGAGAATGTAGTGCTCTCTGTATAAGACAAGTTAAAGTAATCCAAATAGATTACACCTACGATAAGTCGTATATGTTTAATCTGGACTGCATTGAAAGACATATTTACCACATTGCTACCTACAAGCACAATTATAAACCCATAGCCTAATTCTATTAAACTTTGTCCTATATATATATACAGTGTAACCCGGATATAAGAGAGTTGCCGGGGCCGGAGAGGAAGTATCTTATATCCGGGTTTCTCTTATAACCGGGTTCGGTCTATTATATATACATTAACACAGGCTCTAATTTGGGACCAGATAAAATCTCTCTTATATCCGGGTTTCTCTTATATCCGGGTTACACTGTGTGTGTGTATGTATATATATATATATATATATATATATATATATATATATATATATATATATTTATATATATATATATATATATGTATATATATATATATATACGAAATTTCTCGGATATTCAAGCCGGTAAATATAATTAATACTGTTTAATTAAAAACAGACTATTTACTTAAATAAATTGTATCTATGAATATAACGTATAAACAGAAAATATATAAAATAATTATCGGACTTAATCCAAATCATTATATATATATATATATATCATTATATATATATATATATATATATATATATATATATATATAAACAGAAAATATATAAAATAATTATCGGACTTAATCCAAATCATTATATATATAATTATATACATATATATATAATTATACATATATATACATATATATATATATAATTATACATATATATACATATATATACATATAATTATACATATATATATATATATATGTGATAATGTATAATTATATATATATGTATATAATTATATATATAATGATTTGGATTAAGTCCGATAATTATTTTATATATTTTCTGTTTATACGTTATATTCATAGATACAATTTATTTAAGTAAATGCTCTGTTTTTAATTAAACAGTATTAA
>OZ038486.1:54931742-54951742 GCA_964036315.1 Acanthosepion esculentum | reverse complement strand
AAAGAGAGACAAGGGAAAATAACGCGTGACATACCTGGCGGACTTAAGCAAGTGGATGACAGAACGTGGTCTGGAGGAGGGAACAGAACGAAGGAACCTGTTGAGAGCTGCAAGGGATAGAGGGATGTGGAGAGCCATGATCGTCTATATCCTGAAAGGACATGACATATAAAAAGAAAGAAAAGGTTGATAGCCATTCTCATTCTACTCATTTAACATATAGCGATGGGCAGAAATAATGGTTTCTTGTTTTTATCAAAGGGTATAGTCATGCGAAATTAACGCCCCGGTATGCGTTACATTGAATCGATTAATTACCCTACGGCCTCGTATCTTCTTCTATGTGACATGTGATTACATGGCTCTATACAACTTCTTGCCTTTTGTATTACTTAAAAGCATTTCTCCCTTTACCAACTGTTCTGCCGTTCATTTAAACAAGCACGTCGGGTATGTTGTACGCTGCCTTCAACTATCTCTCTTTTCCTTGATATGTCCTCTAAGAGTTAAGTTTTTCAAGCCTCCCTCCCTCATTATATGTCCAAGAAATTTCTATTTTCTATTTCTGTTTCTAAATAAACGAGTTTTTAAACCGTTTATACGTCTAGCTTACATCTCTCTAAATCTATCATTCGTCCATACTAAGAATATTGTTGTCATATATCGTCCAGTACTCCTGCTATTTCCTTGATAAAATCCTAAGAATCAGAAATATTATCGGTCCTGATTTAGTGTCTCCGATTCGGTCTCTTTCACATCGCCGTAAGTTTACTCTGTGCCTTTTTTTATAAATACTTTCATGGCAATTGTTCTTATGAGCTCTTTTATATAGTACCTAGACTCTTTGAAATTAAGTGCATTACCAGACTGGCGACGAGGTTTCATCATTTTACAGTTGAGCTGACTAGATATCACCGTAAATTCTATGCTAAGAGTTTCTTTTCTCACAAGTTTCGCTTGCAGGACTCCATTCCGGCTCTATGATTTCCACCCATCTTTAATCTTGAAAAAATTTAAATGCAATGTAAATCGCTCTCTATAGTCCTCCTGTTTACTCTTCTTTTTTTTCCCGATCTTTAACAATGCTTCTGTTTCTAATTCTTCCACACCCAGTAACTTCTAGGTTCTAAGTTTGCTTTACTGTCTTCAATGGGGTAAACCCGTTAAAAAAATAAGTACATTTTACTTTTCCCTAACTAAATATATAATTGGTATTCTTCTTCCCTTTCATTATTTAGTTCTTTTCTTCTTTCATTAACAACTATTCCCACTAACAATTTTCATCATCAAGTTTTCTCATTTACGGAAATGTATACTATTTATACGGGATGTAGGTGATAATGACTGTCTACAGACTCCTTTTCTTTAATAAATGTGAACTGCTTGACTTCTTAGGAAAGTTCAGAGGGTTGTTTTAGTTGCATTCTCCAGGGTTTTGAATTTACAGTTTTCCTTCTTCTAGATTGATTTCTACCCATGGCTAAAGATCCTAGTTTACCTTGCTACTTAATCCATATCTGGGTTGAGAAGAGATGACTACATGCCTGTTTTGAATGCATCAGTACAAGGTGAATTAAACTGACTCCACTGAAATTTGAATTCAGCAGACCGATTTCTCATTGCGTACCGATAACCGTGACGCTACACACTCATCCTACTGAAGTTCTGATCTGTCCGATGACATCAGTTCCTAACTAGGCATTTATGTAGGACAGACTACCATTTTGGGCTGGTTCAATAGAAAATCTGTCAGATCTGACAACGTAAACCTGGCAGCTGCTCCCCAAAAGATACTTCAATCAATGGCAGGAATTGGCTTGTAAATTTTAACGCCTCCAAAAAAAAAAATGCTTTCATTTAAACACCACAGAGAATCTTTTCTGCCCGTCATCAACATGGCTGACGTTAGATTCCAGGAGAAGCAACATATTGCGTCTTCTTGGCCTTACGTTTTCCAATGACTTGAAGTGGAGCGACTACATCGAATCAATAGCTGCGTCTACTGCAAGGGAAATTAGCTTACTATTCCGTGCCAGAAAATTTTTCCATCTTTTTTTCATCTTGCACATTTGGAAATCTACTGTACGTCCGTGTATTGAATACTGACCGGGTGTTCCTGCTTTCTGTATCTATAATGTAATCGATCCTGACCAGGCACCACGATTCAGTCACTCTCACACTGACGTATCGTGGCTTCCTTCTGTTTTCCCACAAATATTTTAATTACAACTGCTCTAAAGATCTTTTCATTCCATTGTGCCTCGAATACATGAATTTAAGCGAGCTACTAGTTTAGCATTTAGGTCCCATCATTTTACTGTGGAAATAGCTAAACGCAACCGCCACTTCTACTCCAAAACTTTCTTTCCTCCCACATCCTTCGGCGCCCTGACTTCCCTGATAACTACAATCTTCAAAAGTTTAAATGCGATGTCAATCTCCATCTTTTGTCTTCTTGAAACCCGTTCATCGTTTGTTCATTCCTCAATCCTCCCTATTCTCAGTTACTCTTTCTCTCTCACTTTCTGTAAGCCCCTGTGAGCTAGTGATATTTCCATCTTTCCTAGGGTAAAATGATTAATAAAACAAAAATAAAAAAACAAAAATAAAACGGACATGGTACACGGTTCCTCAGCTTCATTAATACTTCAAAATAAATTATGTTTGGTTACTGAAGTTCTGCTCTTCAAATTTTGCTACCAACCCCTAATAAGTGGAAAATATTCTCCCTATTAAAGTTATCTTAACCTTTGGAAACTGGGATTAGATTAAACAATGACTGTTGCGAAAGGCGGATAATTTAAGCACACAAAAACGCCAAATTCTTGAAAACACCCATCGGTTTCCCAGCCTCATGAGCAAGAGTATTGTCCTTAAGCGTACCACACCTTTTCCACTAAATCTTGGGTTTCGGTCTATATGTTTCTCAAGAACACATGACACACTGACACAGTGGATAAAGGCGTTAGTGACAGGACCCAAGTAGTGTGAGTTCAATACCCGGTTAAGGCAGTGGAAAACTTGGAGAGGGGAATTAAAAGGAGATAACTGATAACTGACATCCATTAGACATGGCACGTGGAACCAGAACATTCTAACCCAGTGAGCGAAATAAACGGTTCAGTTCGACATTCCAACCACCTGAAGAAGGCCGGAGCGTACAACGGCAGAAACGTTGTAATAAATATGGCGAAAAAGATGAGGACAATAGTCTGATTAATGTAAATAGTGTAAACTTTTGGTTGTTTTACTTTCAATGACTTCTTTAATCAACACAACAATGTGCGTTCGTCTTCTTCATTAACCCTTTGAATATAATTAAAATACTTTACTTTAGCCACCAGCTAAAATGAAAATTACATATCATGGTGATTTGTGGCGGATGAAACACTTCGATCGAGGTGAATGTGAATGCTGTCACTCTCTGCTCTCCTCATTGATTTCCGGCTTTTTGTGGCGTAACCACAATTCATCAAAAGTGAAAAGTCGTTCTAATACTCCTAATGTATTTCAAACACAAATTGTTCTCTGGAGGTCTCGGCTGTCTCAGCAAATCTGTTTACCGGGATTGTGTTATGAAGATAATGAACAATTCCTTGAAATGATACAATTGAATGTGTCCCAGTTTGTGAAGAAACATGCGTCTAAAAATCCCCCATTTGATAGTTGGCCTATCATATTTTCGCTGTCGAGTATGACCGGCGCTTGTCGCACAATGTTTGCCTCAGTGACTGTGAGTGGTGTACTGGATCAATAACTTCTTAACGGCCTAGAGTTCTTCACTTGAAACTTCTGCAGTTACTATTGGCAGGGTTCAGCCAACGATCTCAAATGAACTGAATAAAGAACGTTAGTTTCTTGCATTTCAGAATAACAAAAGCCCACTCTTGCCAGTTATGTTGGCAAAATAATACCATGAGTTTGGAAAGTGATTTGGTCTGAGCACATTTCAACGACTCCACACGTCTGAATGTTTTATGCATCTTATAAATTTACAGACAAGTTGTAAAGACATAACATGGAATAATTAAGGATATTTTTAGATAAGATGGTAAATAATTCGAAAGTAAACTGAGAAAAAGTAAACGATTGTCATAGCCATTGTCGTTGGTGCGAGCATAACTGTGTTTGTTTCCACGAATGTATTAAATAATTCAAGGTAAATTTCCTCCCTACTTGGAGTAGAGAGAAAGATTTTCAGCGGGGTGTTTGTTTATAATTGCCAAGTAAAATCTGCAATAGATTCGTCACAGCATGGGAACTGAGTTAAAATAAATTTATTTTGGCAACTGCTCACGCTCTATAAGTTTTATTTACATTATTCGGACTACGTTCTACGTGCCTTAAGGACACATGGCACAGTGGATAATGGTGTTGGTTAGATACAGGGACAGGACCCAAAGAGCTGTGAGTTCACTACCTGGTTAAGGCAGTGGAGAACTTGAAGAGGTCAATTAACAGGAGATAACTGATAACTGACATCCATTAGACATGGAACGTGGTGTTAGAACAGTCTACTCCAGCGAGCGAAATAAAGGGTTCAGTTCGATATTCCAACCACTTGAAGAATGTTGGAGCGCACAAGGGCCGAAACGTTGTGATAAATATGGCAACAAAGACGAGGACAATAGTCCGAATAATATAAATAGTGTACATAATACCTCATCTCAGAAATATAGACAGATACTATATAAGTTTTATTATACGTTTTCATTTCGGGTAGGTTCCTGTGTTTCAAAGATGCGATTGCTACTCCTAAAATGAGACGTTCATCTTTGAATACATTTCAGAAATTTTAATCTTAGGTTTCTACGATCAATTATACTTCAACGAATATAGGTACATTAAATTTTGAGAAAATCTATGATTCGAAAACATTTTGAATATAGTATTATGTATTCTGGTATTATATTTCTAGTATGATGTGTATATATTAGTACTGGAATACCATGAATAAGCCCCTTGCAAAAAAATATTCTCTCTGAGTGAATGTTAGTAAAAAAAAAATGGAGACTAACATGTTTACCTCCAGTCAGAGAGAGGTAGTACGTATATTATTTACATTATTCGGACTATTTTCCTCATCTTTCTTGTCATATTTATCACAACGTTTCGGCAGGTGGTTGGAATGTTGAACTAAACCCTTTATTTCGCTCGCTGGAGTAGACTGTTCTATTTCCACGTGCCATGTCTAATGTATGTCAGTTTATGCCATGTTAATTCCCCTCTCCAAGTTCTCCACTGCCTTAACCTTTATCCATTGTGCCATGTCTACTTAAGGACATCTGGCTATGAATTTCTGGGTATTATAAACCTAATGTCTTCAGCAACCATTTTTACCAGTGCTCATATTGCAATTTTGCTGTTATCATTGTTGTTGTTTTTTACCAGAACTCATATTGCAAATTTCTGTTGTTGTTATTGTTTTTCTCTTGCACTCCTTATTACTGGTTCCCATATTGTATTCATTTCTATGCTTGGTCGGCACAGGGAGTTTTTGTGGCCTTTCATTAAAGTAGTTTTGAATGAAACCTAAAGCGGTCTATTCAAAATGTATTACAAAACATCAAACTGATAGACTGTTCTGATTTTAATATTGATAATTAAGTTTTCCTTTGTTAGCATTAATTTGGAGAAATAAACCTTTGACGTTTATTCGCATAAATGAGGTTGCACACATCTTGGAACAGGGTTTAAACACGATGTTAGATTTTATTATGAATGTAATTCATTTTTTGAATAATACTGGAAGTAGTCAACTGATATTGGTAATGTTTTTAGGAATATCCTTATATTTATATGAATAAAACATGTGGATTTCCCCTCATCATATATGATTTTATATTATATTTATATTAACTCAATGTGATATCATATAATACAAACCAATTATTGTTCAGCGTCATTCAAGAATATATATATATAATATAGTTAATGTTATTTTTACTATCAGAATATTAATTATTGCCATTGTTCACAAGAAAGATATAACCTCAACAACGAAACGATATATTATAAACTAATTGAGTAACATGAAAGCATTTTTCGAAACAAGAAAAAAATGTGGAGATACGAAATAGTAAAATAATAATTTATTCAAATGTATGTGATATTTTCTCAAGTCCATATATTTACCTGTATCTTTTGCATTTGTTAATCAGTAAAAATATATTGACCATAATCTCGTTGCTCAGTTATGTGAAAAACAGGTCATTATCACTATTTGTAATAAGGATAGATATTAAAAAATAAGCTGAAGCGTTATATTGCCATGTATTTTTGAGTGATATTTATTAGTTAATTCCTATTTCATTATAAACTGTTTTTTTTTCTTTAACAAAAGCATACAGTGTTTTATTTCTTGGACGGCTTAAAGGATTTTTAACATCATTTTTATGTAATAGTAACCTATAAAAAATGATGACCATTGAATGGATGATTATTTTGATAGTAGGACAATGAAAGTAAGTATCCATACAGAAAATCGATCTTAGAAGATTCAGCTCAATTTGGAAAACTTAAACCTCACGGGGCATATTGAGAGATAGGTAAAATCAGCGAGGCACTTTGCTGACGAGCTTGTCTGAATGACTGTAAACGGGGAGCGAGCGTCTTAGGAAAGGGTGGAAACTGCTAAGAGGCACTTGAGATAGAAATCTGTGGAGAGATATGATCCCATATGTCCTGAAATATTATTGTCAAAATAAAAGTATTACATTTCTTTACCATAAATTAGTTCGAAGCTGGGTCCAGTAGAATAATTTTTTATTACAAAAAGTTTACATTCACTATCATGCTAATACCTTAAGAAAGGTATGTAACGTCTTCTCTCCCTACAGATAATTAGCAGGACAGACCGGCTTCTCAAAGCTTTTGATGGCAACATGTCTACCGCAGAAAGAAATGGCAACAACTGCGGAAAAAGATCTGGCTCGTCAGTCATGTATTGAATAATACATGATCGCTTAAGCGTGTATCACGCATAGCAATGATTATATATACCATAATCTTCCCTGGGTGTTTGTTTACCTGTCTATCTAGACAATCTAATCTTTGGAACTCGTGGGTCTATGAAACTGTTTCATTCGCCCTAATACCGCTCATTTCCACCCATTTTCAGATAGTAACACACTGATGTAACGGACACCAATGTCAATTTATGTAGACATAAGTAACGAGATTTTTTTTTAATATTTACAGTTTTATTATTTATCAGCAAGCGAACTCGTAATAATTTTATTATTACCGTGCGCCTTAAAGACGTAGGCAATCATGGCGTCCCCAAAGATTATTTTTCCTTATTATCTGTTAAATGCTATTCCTGCAAGGAAAAGAGAGTAAGTTGGTTTCCAGTTGCCTTCTCCACGATTCTGAATTAAGTGAATTCCTTCTTTTATACTGGTTGCCCTCCAACATTATAGAGCTTATAGTCTACCCTAATATTAATCCATAGTTCGGGAAGAAAAGAAAATGATGTGTTTATGCCTTTTGCATAGTCATTTGTACGAAAGCGAAGACAACAGGCTTAGGCTGGAATTTGAACTCGTTCTGTTGATTCTATTTTCCGCGCCAAAAACTGTTATAGTACATCGTAATTTTTTTTCCTGATTCATAGTAAACAGCAAATTCATTTTAACTAACAGAAGTAATCATCCTGTTGAGGTCTTACATCGAACCTTGTATCCAGTACAAAAAAGTGATTTGTTTTACTCATTGTTAACGCGTCAAAATCTAGCCGGGAATGTCATCGAGTTCATGAAATATATATATAAATAGGAAGATTTAAACACTCTGGTTAAAGTGTGAAGATCATATACTTGCGATTATATTACGTTCTACAGATGTTTAAAAAATAAAACCGGATGTTTTGTACAAAATTACTATGCCGTAAAAGTGAAATGATGGTTAACAATACATTGTACTTTGTTCCTCCTGTTGCCAATTTGGGATTAACTCTGTTTAAGCCTTTTAACAATAAAGCAGATATTCAACTTGTTTCGTGGTTTAATCAATCGACTGGCCCGCGAGATGAATGGATTTATATTCAACGTTCCAGGTTAGTATGTTTAAGACCAAATCTAGGCCTGATTTGAAACCTTTTTCTCTTCATGTCAAACGTTTGTTGTAACATCAACTTTTTCAGCCTTCTTCACTATCACGCATGGGATTTATTAAAGAAATTTATCAAATTTTGTATCCATTTTAATCATTGCTTGCATAGTATATATTTAACAGATTCTGGTTTCTAAGAGAAAATAACTTAAAAATATGACATAGCTTTATAGAGCGCTATATACAAACGTACAGTGTGTACTACTTGTAAAATATAGTTACCAAATTCCTTATTACGCTCAGTTCCTGCAATCTGTTTAATTTTTCCGAACATTTGGAATTATATGACCACACATATTCGGACAAATAAATGTACTCTTATACCTTTATACGCATACTTGCTTAGCGTTGTACAATATGAGACTAAATCGAGGGCGGCCATCTTCGTATGTTTTATTTTCATTACTCTAAAAATGGAAATCCTTGATTAGAAGACACGCATGATTTACGATCTTTAGTAAGTTTGGCTATGTATGACACAAGGTGAAATATGGAGAAAAAATGAGGTAATACTATTTTATTTTTGCAATAAAATAATCGGGTAAGTTCTGTCTGGTTTGAAAATAAATAATCAAGTTTCTGGTATTTATCCGAAAACCAACCTTGAAACAAAGAGAAAAACGCGAAATGGTCTACTATACTACAAAAGCATTTGAAGGATTTATTTGTATAATGTGCAATATTTTACATTACTTTGCCAGTCATGGGTATGACGATAAAGTACATCCGGCAGCAAGCCCTCTGATCGGGAGATCGGAGGTTTTGAGGAGCGTGGAACCACCTCTTAATTTTTGTTGTTTCCAGATTCACCCTGACTAGGGGTGATAGCATTTTAGCGTCCCAGCTATGGGCAAATAGTGCCCCCAAAATAAAACACTATGAAAGAATACAATTACATTTTATATATTTTATTTTTTACCAGCAATATACATTTATATATATAAAAAAGATTACACCTATTGATTAACGCGTTGTTATTAACAACTCCTATTGATAGTAAATAATAACCAACGATACATTTTATCTGCAGTTGAAGGCATACACATACGTTCAAAATATATAGATTTCAGCATTAAATAACTCATAGAGATTCATATGCCGATGAACAAAATCAACTAAACATTACTTTGAGATCAAATATTTCTATGTATATAGCATATCATTAATAATTATGTTTAGATTCAAATCAATGCTCTATTTTAATTATAACGTCTTTCTTGTTAGATATTTAATATCTACGTTCGAAAGAGGGTTGATGATAAAGCAGTGATAATAGCGAGTATGGTAAGTATCTAGACAATCTATTGGCAGAAAGAATAATTCCTTTTTTTTTTATTGGGAATTGATATCAATGTGTGGTCGTGATTTATACAATACTCTTACTTAGAGAAGCGTTAGACTTAGGGTTGAATTAATCTGATGCAAAAAATTATTTCTTCTGATACGTTGATCCGTCTGGAGAATATTTTCCTAAAGAAATCATTGACCTCTTGAATATTGATGGCTAGATTCCTTCTTAGAGACTTGTAAATTCCCAATGCATTCGGGGCATATGGATTTTGGAATAATATACTGAATTCTGTAGAATGTGTTTCCTATGAAAATATAACAACAGCTCACAAAACTAATTCGCGAACAACATTGGAAACTAATTTAAGATGTATTGATTGTTTTGTATTTATAGCCTTTTATCAACCTTTTGCAGGTTATACAAAGCCAGCAGATATTATTGGCAGTTAATATTTTTTCTGAAGGTTATTATGGTTTTCTGATAATAGACCTACAATTTAACTCATGACTGGAAAGGAAAAGACATGGATGCATGTCTTTGTTAAGGATATTTGCGCTTAACCCTAGATCACTAACCAACAATTAAAGTTACACCACTACTAACCATGGGTATATCATACCCGATTTTGAAAATATCAACAAACAAAAATTAAATATAAATCTTTATTTGAAATATTTTACATGCCGGCACTTCAAAATTTGTACTTTGAGTTAACGTTAATAGAAACTGAAAAACATGTTATTTAGATAAGAGAATCAGGTACTGAAAATTGTAATTAAAAATTGGCAAATTTGCTGTATAATTATGGTTAGTGTTCTAGGGTTAAGTAAATAAAACGAACACAACCGGAATTGGAACTCGACTCTCCGATTTCTCATTCCGAATTTATCGATTAAACCACCGGCGCATCCAAGCGTACGGCATCTGATAATCTCAATTGGTCTACCCTCTAGACACTGACCAGGTTCGAAGTTTCTTAACCGGTGACTGAACGAGAACCGATGTTTTAACGTAGTAAGGCAGTAAGCGACTAGTTGAAGAGCATAGAACTTATATTTCACATTAATGATATCTCATTGTCGTATTTACGGTGACATTGTTTTTGTTCCAAATGTTTGTCTTTGTAAAGTTCTGTAATTTAATCTGTTACATGTTTCTTTGTGTTTCAGTAACATGGCTAAGTATTTGAATCTGAAAATCATAATGATTAACACAGAGTCTACTAAAGTCTATGCATATTCTACAAAATATGAAGCGCATTCATTGTGCAACTATTTCTAGGCATCTTCTAGTTTTCTGTTAATTAAGAGAAATTATAATTGGCTAATAATGAGAGACGTAATTTATAAATATACTGCACGAATATTTTCACGGCTTTCAAACTAATGCTAAGCTTGTAAAGCGAAATTCATGTTGTTTTTTTTTCAATAAATCAAAATAAAACGGCTTTGTTCTGTATTTCAGCTTGGTTTTATCATACACCTTTCGAGAGTTCTAAATCCGACAAGCCTACACCCAAGCCGCTAATGTCCCAAATACCTGGAATAAACGGTTGTCATGATGACACTGCATCCGGATCGACCAGACCATACTATAAAGACACGGACACAAAATACGTCCGTCTGGCTAAGCAAGGTGGTAGAAGAGGTAAGACATTCCTATAGAGTTGTTACATTTTTGCGCATCTCCACTCGAGCGCGTGTGTGTGTGTGCGCGCGCGTGTTTGTGTGTGTGTGCGTACGTCAATGGGTATACGGGCGTGTATGTATGTTTGCGTAAGGATGAGTGGCGTCAGGACGACAATGTTTCCTCCCACTTCCATAAAAATATCAATATCGACAACCTAACATATATCCAAAATTTAAAAAAATGAATCAGTTTGTCTGACGATCGCAAAAGCGTGAAACCCAGGGTCACAAACTCACATCAATCAAACTATATATATATATATATATATATATATATATATATATATATATATATATATATATATATAAACACGTGTAGGTAGCAAAAAAAACAACATTTATTTTACATGGTATTATATTTATTTTAAAACGTTATCACCACTGGGAATCTGTCATAATATCACATATCTCCGAAAATGCCCACACTAAACACAAATAAAAATCGATATCGTCCTCAATCTGAGGCATTTTTAATTAATTTTCATATATATATATATATATATATATATATATATATATATATATATATATATATATATATATATCACATTGATTATATTAACTTTATTGATTTATTTTTTGAATGTCTACTTTACAATATTAATTATGCTGCATTATTTAATAATTTAAGAAAAGAATCGATCTGCAGTAAAAAAAAAAGTCTGAAATCTTCTGAGACATTGCTCTAATTATTGGACTAATCCTCCATGTCATGTTAACGGGAAAAAACACTCACAATAATAGAAATTTTGAATTATTACATTACTACAATATTAAAAAAAACTAGTGTCGCATTACTGCACGCTCAAATAAATTCTTAATTGTTAATAATTGCACACTTTTTAATAAAACATCTTTCGACAAGTTTCACATTCATTTTCATCTTGGAACGTTACCCGAAATTCCCTGAAATTGAGGAAAAATAGCATCTATGTATGAGGATGTTAAATATTTTACCGAAAGTACTTGCAATAGGGACCGAACATCTAATCCATTTTACATTTAATAGAAACAAGTTTCGTGTCGTTCAGCGAATGGTCAGGGAGTTAATGCCTTATTTAATCTGTTAGCGAAGTGAATTCACCAATAATTACATTAACTTTATTGATTTATTCTTTGAAAGACTAGCTTACAATATATATATATATATATATATATATATATATATATATATATATATATATATATATATATATATATATGCATACGCGCAGGCGTGTATGTGTTATGTTATATCCTAATAACTATATTAATTTCTGAGGTTTCAGTCATGTATATCTATCTAGATATCTAATAACCATTTTCGTTTCGTGTTCATGTGATAATTAATGTCAATATATAGATGTTTGCCCCGAGATTTATTGAACCACATATGTGACATTTCCTTCCACTACTTATTTGAGGCAAATTCATGTTCCTATCCTCACAATATTGACATGTCTTCGTAAGTTATTCTGGCAGGCTTTTAGATAATTGAATTTCTTGGCACTTAGAGAATTTCGTAAAGATTGCAATATGCGGTAATCCGACGTGAGGATTAGTTTTAACGAGCCTTTCGATTTGGGCATAATCAACGCTTGCAGGTATATTGGAATGTTCTCTGTCTTCCAGATCAAAATGTCCACATCTGAACTCTAATCAGTGGCGGATCTACTATTAAAATAGTGATATTATGCTTCGGCTCCTCTAATCCCGAAGAGGCTCATGAAGCAACGTTTT
Organism: Acanthosepion esculentum; assembly: GCA_964036315.1. NCBI lineage: Eukaryota > Metazoa > Mollusca > Cephalopoda > Sepiida > Sepiidae > Acanthosepion > Acanthosepion esculentum. Next base: position 54,938,932 of record OZ038486.1, on the reverse strand, counting down.
AATAAATTAATTTTTCAACAAAATTGTTGTTTTCTTTTTAAGTGTTTGTTATTAAAATAAAGATATTTTAAAGATAGGGTCATAATCCAATGAGATAAAGTAGGTAATGTTGGCTTTTGTTGGATTATCGCCCCGCTCCCTGATTTACAAAATCTCAATGCGGCGAGAATTTAGAATTATCGCTACCTGTAGATATACAGGCAGCGCAAGATTTGAAAGACGAGTCCTCCAAAAATTGTTACCACATGCTTATAGATTCTCATCATAAATGTTTTTACCCGCTACACTTTGGTATATGCTCTAACGCCCATTTCATATGGCTTCAGAATTCCTCTGTAATTGATAAAATTTCAGAATTATTTTAGGAGGAATGAGCTCTTGCAGCTTCTTCCCGCCTGCAAGATGTCTGAGATCGTTGAGATGGCCAGAATCTATTCATAGCCTTTGGTAGTTGGAATCTCTAATCTACTGTTGCTGGTTGCGAAGAGGACTCCATTTCCGTTCAAACTTCAGCGTCCCCAAAATGTAGGTTCGCTACTGACAGTACCCTCAACTCTGGTACCATCTCAAGAAACGGTTCATGTCCGCTTTGCTATTTGTACAGTCTTTTAAGTAAAAAGGATAAGTAAAAGAGAATCAAAGTTAAGAAAATGCATTTCACTGGCCTTCAATATCGCATTTAACGTGAAAGAAATTAAAATTCACAATTAACAAATCATTCGCATATATATCATAATTTAAGATCGCTTATGAACCGAAAGCGTTTTTTCAACATTTGACGATTGAAGACGCCACCAATTGAAAAAAAAAAGCTATTTACTTTTTTCCCAGCCCAATCATTATATATGCATTTACATAATTACGTATGTGTGTGTTTTTGCGTCAAAATATATCGGTTGTTATGTATAAGTCTATATCTATCTGTGTATCTGTGAAATAGTTAAAGAATGATAAAATGACATTGGAAGTGAAGATTTTGCTCTGTTAAATTGCATGAACTATTCCATTCGAAGAATTATATGCACAATACAATTAAATTTATCAGATTTGCTACCTTCTCTTGCGAGTTATCCGACTGAATTCAAAACGAGACATTTCTCTGGCAATATGTGTTCTGAACATTTTTCTGATTTCATGACCACAGTTTCTGAATAATATAATTTATGTCAACAGACAAATGTAGACTTGGGAGTAGCTTAATTTATTTCTGTGATTAAATATTCTGTTATACTTTTGTCGAAAATAGGCAGGCAGACACTTCATCCAAATAAATGTCCAAGAATATTGGAAGAACACTCTTTTTCATATATATCAAAATATACATATGGATATGTGTGTGTGTATATATATATATATATATATATATGAACATATGTATATGTATATATATATATATATATATATATATATATATATATATATATATATATATATATATATATATATGCGTGTGTGTGAGTGTATACGTGTGTGCGTGAGTGTGTAATTAAACTTACATTACTTTGCACATTACAAAACTTTTGACCGATTCAACAGACAAATATGGACTTGGGAGTAGCTTAATTTACTTTTGTGATTAAATATTCTGTTATACTTTTCTCGAAATCTTTCCTCCGTAAATAGGCAGGCAGACACCTCATCCAAATAAATGTCTAAGAATATTGGAAGTACACTCTTTTTTCATATATCAATATATATATATATATATGTGTGTGTGTGTGTGTGCGCGCGCGTATGTATGTACATGTATACATATATATATATATATATATATATATATATATATATATATATATATATATATATATATATATGTATATGTATACGTGTGTGTGTGTGTATGCGTGAGTGTGTGTGTGTGTGTAATTAAACTTATATTACTTTGCACATGACAAAACTTTTGACGGATTTAAATGCTCTCCTCAGGTCAACCTATGCAATGTTGAACCAATTTAATCATATTTTATGCTGGAAAATCTCCAGGCATATAGTCGTTCGCTGTTCCAAATTGACAAATATGACCTCATATGAAAAAATCATATTAGGCTTAAATTCTAAAGGTCTGTCGATCATTCACTTTTCTAAGACTGGTCTAAGAAAGGTCTGTCATTCTGTTGCGCTACCACCGTTCCCTGTTTGGTAAAGATAATGTACTTAATTATTTGACTCATTTGATCATACACGCCAACGTCGGTTGCATCGCAACGGATATTTAAGTTTCAGTTTGATGTGTCCTCGTGTGATGATAAAATCCTCTCTGTCCAGACGAAACCGACGATTGTTTTCTTTATTTTTAATACGTTGTTTAATGACGTAATTCATATTTAAAATAGCGATTGCCATTTTCAATTCTATTTAACCCTTAGGCCTTCCCTATTCGTATTGACTTACGATACACTCAATCCGGGCACCTCGAGGCGGTGTAATGGTTAGTAAGCTTGTCTCGCTAGAATAAATACAACTGAGTAGTAAGTTCGGTCCTCACTAGGTGATCCTAATTTCGGCCTTATACCATCTAAGCTACGCTTCGAAAATCGCAATACACCCAATTTCAGATGTTAACCATTTCCCTTATTTCTAGTATACGGTGAACTTCCTTTTTTTTTCTTTTACGATTTCTATTAAATTAAATAACTGAGAATGGGTATGCATTTTTTAAATGTCAAATGCGTTGAAAAATAGTGATTACTTACGCTAGGTCCTTCAATAGTAAAGAGCATACTTTCTCGATTTCCATGATAAAATACCCAGTTTTTCTTTTTCATTTTCTTTGTTTTTGTTTTTTGTGTAGAACGCTGTCGCTAATGAAAAGTGAATTTCTGACCATAACTTAATATCTTGTAATTGTATCAAAATGAGTCAGCTGAGGTCTTGTTAAATTAAAAACAACGGGACCTATCGCAAAAATCGATGCGGAATATATACTTTCGATCGATGGTTGTCAGTAAGTGAAGTGAACATCAAAGTAAAGAGCAAGAGAACGAAAGTCACTGACGGAAGATAAATTAGTTTGTTTTTCTTTTTAGTTTTTTTTAGGCGAAGATGAGAATATAATGTAAATTCTCACCTATAAAACTGGCCATGCTCCGAAAAGGCGGACTGAGGAAGAAAGTGGGCTTCGCAGAATGGACAGGGAAGACGGTCACTGAATTGTGCACTTCTCCCTCACCTATGCCTCATCTCTACTTTGCTCCCTATTAGCAGTAGGTTAAAACCCAAGAATAAAATCTGGTTTACTGCTATACATTATTTTGTTTTACGCTCGTGGGTAACGATCTCGCCGAAGGGTAATTTTTATGCTACAGACCTTTGACTGGAAGAAACTATACCCTGACTACAAACCTGGTGTCTGGTCTGAAAGTAACCCAGCATAAGATATGTTGACAATTTCTGCTTCAGTTTAATAAGAAAGTTTAAGAAGTTTCCTTAGAATAAAATACACAATCTCGACCAGCGTCTCTTATGCAAAGAACAACTGCTAACGATGATCCCTAATTTTAAATTTCTGCTAGTAAGTGTAGATGTAAGCAAACACCTAATATCTAACTCCCCTGTAAATATTTCTGCTCCAAGCTTAGCTCAAATTCAATACGCCGCCCCGTTATACAATCACCGTGAAGAATGTAATAAATATTTGTAATTAACGATGAGGATGTATTGATCTCTTTGAAAAGCCCGTGGATTTCTATCATCAAACAGATTCTGTGATCGGTAGAGAAACAGGAATGAAAGAAAAGAACGGAATCAAACAATGGCTCTTGCAGAACATGGATGCTCAAGTGAAATAATTACAGAAATAAATGTAAAATTTCATAAATATTTTACTGTCGGTTTAGATCAATGATTTTCTCATAAGATAAAATGTGCCTCCTTATTTGCATGGCAGTCCCTGCAGACTGCAATGTATATTTGAAGATCTTCAAAAATCTATCAAAATACAAGAACCTTGAAATCGAAATCTCAAAAATGTGGCGCATGAGGACATTAATAATTCAAGTTGTAGTTGGATCCCTCGGACTGATTGGAAAAATTCCAATAGTCCCATTGAAGTAGTCCCTGGTAGACCATAACTTAAAGAAATACAAAGCACTCACAAGTACAGCCCACACCTTACGAAGGGATTTATCTATGTAAAATATGTGTGATTTTTTTTCTCAAAACGGCTCAATAGAAAATGTTATTATGCAATTTCAGACCATAGGTCTCTGATCTGGACTCGGAAAGAATTGAGTATACTTCAGAAACCAAAGGAAATAAAACAATAATAATGATACTAATTTGGCAGTGATGTATTTGCCTTGTATACACTCATCAGACTGATTGAATGCTTCTTTTTTACGGCTTATCAACCCATTTCAGGTTATTTTAAAACCAGAAAATATTTTAAGATTGTAAAAATTTTATTTATGGGAGGTATTAAGCGATACAGCTAGTACTATTTAACCCATAGCCGGGAGAAGAAGAGATTAATTCATAATTTCCCCTGAATTTCCGCATAAGTGAATATAACGAACCTAACCGAAGTTGGTATTCGGCGCTCCGATTAACATTTCCGAGCCATTATCTCACTCCGCACATCCAAGTTTAGAGCACCTGGTGTTCCCAAGCGGTCACCCATCTAGATACTGACCAGGCTCGACTTGGCTTAACCTGTGATCGTACTGGATCCAGTGTGTCAACGCTATATGACCTTATGCCCCATTTATCAGGACGGGTTCCATGGTGGGTATATTGGTCTCCATATATTAGTGACCTGACATCACATTTTCGGTGTGTTACTCGCTTACTTAATAATAATAATAATAATAATAATAATAATAATTCGTGAGAGATTCTACTCTGAATTATGCCTTGGGTTTGGCTTCGGTGTAAAAGAGAATTGGTATGAAAATCAGATAGAAGCACTAGTAGACAAAGGTACTCACAAGATATCATTGGATTTCTTAGTCCAGAACGATCATGTCATTGAAGCACGAAGACCCAAACTTATCGTTATAAATAACGAGAATCACTAATGTCAGATTATTGACTTTGCTGATCAATGTGATACAAGAGTCGTTACTAAAGAAATGGAAAAATATTGAAAAATACCAGGATATGTCTAGGGTGTTGAAGAAGCTATGGAACATAGCTAATTCCAGTAATAATGGATGCGCTTAGGATTCCACCAAGAAAGCTTTAAAGATCGCTTAGGAGGAATCTGAAATGAGACCAAGAATGATGACTTCCAGAAAACAGGGGAAAATCATTTATTCCGAGAAGATTCAGCGAAATGTTGGGTTTGATGTTTCCTGTTGACACAATGTCTCAAAAACAGAAATTCAATTTACTACTTTAATGCGCGAAACCAAAATAATAATAATAATAATAATAATAATAATGATGATGATGATAATAATAGTAGTAGTAGTTTATTGTAAATAATATAATTATTATTGAATCGTGATCTGGAGAAGTGATCGTTTTCGAAAAAAAAGCCTGCGATAGTAAGTGTTTAGCATAAAAACCATCCGACGGGAGGCCCCAATTTGTCAAATAAGATGCAAGTTCATTAAGCTTTCTTTGTTTTGGAAAAAAATTCCATATATATATATATATATATATATATATATATATATATATATATATATATATATTTCATTAAAAACGACTGACAAGGTGCTTTTATTTAGTTTTTTATATATTTTTTTTATATAGTTTTTTATATAATTTCTCGTGCGATCTAATAAAGTTTAAACTTTATTAGATCGCACGAGAAATTATATAAAAAACTAAATAAAAGCACCTTGTCAGTCGTTTTTAATGAAATGTGCTTGAAAGAAGGATTGCTGCCTAAATACACACACACACACACACACACACACACACACACACACACACACACACACATATATATATATATATATATATATATATATATATATATATATATATATATATATATGAACAGAAACCTTTCTTTCAAACATCTTTCAATTGATACGGAAGACAGGGGGGATTTGAGTGATTCTTTATTAAGTTTTTCCAGCATCCTTACTTTTTCTATGTTGTAGGTGTAAAGAAGTACATTTTACGATAATTTTCATTGCCCCAAGCGCTTTCGACCACTTCTATGGCCATTTCCACAGCTTTAAAATGAATAAGACTAGTATTAAAAAATAAATGTGTGTATAACTGGAAACAAAAGAAATAATAATAGCAATTTAGAACTTAAAGCAACTCAAGAAAATTGATAAAGAATTTCCGCAAACAGATCATATGCACCACCCTAAAGCTAATGATGACCGTCTGTAGTTGCCAATTTGCAGTAATGACAGGTGCATGATTCAGCTGGAATTTAAATACACTGTTTAATAAATAAACTCAAATATGGATATCCACTAAAAATAATTTTTACAGTGATAAATTAATATCAAGGGATAAATTCATCCATTACCAAGGGCAGGATTAACCATTAAGCAAAACAATCACGTGCTTAGGGTATCAAGGGGCCCCAAAAAATTGTGATGATATGATGATGTACACATCTAAAGTAATAAGTCGAACACGATTAACATTTGAATCAACAGGGCGCCATTATGGAGGGGAACAACAGAGCTGCAGCGAATCTTTATTGACATTCTGATTGGTTAAGGGAATGAGATAAGAGAGATAATGAGGATTGTATTTACTCAGTACAACACATATTCTCTCTTGAATAATTTAATATTACTAATTAAATTAATGGGATTTAATTTTGTGAACAGAGGTAGACTACCTTCATGCTCGTTTGGCATTATTCTAGCCATATTTTATGCGATTCTGTAACATGCTGGTTTGTTAAAGACACGACCACTTCTCGTCGCAGTTCTGTTAGAATCTGGTCGTGGCTCATGTGACAGTGGCTGCACAGCTGTGATTGTTTCTTTCTTGGTTGGTGTTGTTTTGGGTTGGAACTGATGGTCAGCCTCTCTCAATGGTTGTATGTGCCTTCGGCTCATTCTATATTTATTTCTAGCTAGCGTTTCCACTATGCACGTTTTGGGTTGAAAGCTTTTATTTATTTGCAATACTTATCGAGACTCCATGCTAGAATACTTAACTCGCAGGTGTATGGGGGTCCCAAAATCTTTTAAGTGCTTAGGCCCCCTATGTCTGGCCCTGCCATTAGCTCTATAGAATAATATATTTTACATCAATCTGTAGTATTA